>JAVJAQ010004171.1:92146-497146 GCA_032362365.1 Zygogramma bicolorata | reverse complement strand
TGACGAAATAACAATAATACATAATAGCTTATTTTTCACTCTAGGTGTATGATACACTATTTCCTATGAGTTTTTTTTGTTGCCCAACACCACGAGATTTATTGAATTGTTCTATTCGTCAACAATCTTGTCAGAAATGTCAATATTTTCAATCTTTGCGGAAAATTGAATGTTTTGTGTGAATATATACAAATGTTAGAAGGGGGTATATGGAAAGGTTATGAATAGTGGACATCAACCTTGAATCTCAGCAGGGCATTCGACTGCGTAAATCATGAAATATTGAAAAATAAACTGTATAAGTATGGCATACGTGGCCTTCCGCTATGTTGGTTATCAGATTATCTTTCCGACAGGAAACAGTTTGTTGAAATTAATAAAAACAGATCTGATATAATTTCTACATATCTGGGGGTTCCGCAAGGATCTATTTCAGGCCCAATATTGTTTTTATTTCACGTGAATGATTCGGAAACCTCTATCACAGCTAAATCAGTGACGATGTTTGCCGACGATACTTCAATTATCGTTTCAGATGAGCCCGATTTCTAGTTGAAAGAAATGTACTGATGCTTTTTAACAATCTCTATCTGAATATAAATAAAATGTTCTGATTCGTTTTCATAATAGGCAGAAATATTGAATGTCAATCAGTTTTCCCTTTGAGGAGAGCGGGGATTGTCTGGTTACGGAAGGTGAAAGCACAACATTTTTAGGAATACAAGTTGACCAATATTTAGGATAGCACAATCACTGTGAATCCCTAATGAAAAAAATGAAATCAATAATATGCCAACTGAGAAATCTGAGAGAAGTATTAAATGATGATCAGTTGCTGACGCTGTATTATGCACAGGTAAAGACAAGACTACGATATGGTTTATGTTTCTGGGGATTTTCTTTCTGTTGGAATGATGTATTCATAATGCAAAAGAGGATAGTACGAACTATGAGAAATGTATCCCCTCGGGTATCATGTAAGGACTTATTCGTTCATTTTGAGATACTGACCTTACCGTGTCTTTTGAGATATGAATTATGTGTAAATGTTTTCAAAAATGATGACACGCACCAAAGAAATAATATGCATATACCATTTGCTAAAATCAATCTATCCTATAAGTCTCCTAATTTCATGGCGCCCAGAATATTCAATCATCTACCTATAAATATTAAAGAATGTGCTGCCCTAGCTTTTTTTTTACGGAAAAACAGTTTCTATAGTATTGATGAATACTTGTCCCATCAGTATTTTAGTAGTATGTAAGTTAAGTAGTTGTAATGTAATTTGACGTCTCCTCTCAATGTTCATTTGTCAAAAGGATATGAAGGGTATGTATGTATGTATCTTTTCGATAATCAATGCTTGCTTGTTCAAAAGACTAAATATCTTTCTGAGAAGGATGATTTATTTAGCCAATCGAACTTTTCAGTTGTTCTACGACCATACATCAGACAAGAAGACGAAGAATCTGTTGAGTGGTATCGCTGCGTCTGCAGAATGGTGGCGTGGGTGTCGAATCCAATAAATCAGATCAAACGAGTTTATATCGATTATGGGGTGATCCATCACTTGAGTATTTCGTAAACGTTAGAATATCAGTTCCATTAGCCTTTCGGATTCCGGAATATTTCCCCATGTGTTTTGTTCCTGTTATAATTGAAGTGGCTCTGAGTTTTCGTTGTTTTGCATCGAAACTTGCTAACTTGAAAACTCTATATGGGGTGTATCGACCCTGAATCACCGAGGCCAATAACTGAAGTTCTATTGGAGAATAGTATATTATGCAACGATCCTGTAATAATGGTTATTGATACATGAGCATAAACCGGGATACGAAACGAGCCGAAGGTGAATTTCGTATGGTTTATGCGAGTGTATTAATCACCATTACATGAGAGTTGCATACGCTATTTTATCTACACCCAATAAATAATGAAGAACCAAAAATATTATTTTATTAGGTATTTACGTTGAACACAATAATAGTAGGTAATCAATCGTATTTCTTCGAAAAATTCCACAAAATGATAATTAATGGTATAACCACGGAAAATACAACAAGGAGGAATTAAAAGAAAAAAATAATGAAAAAAAATCTCTGGCGAGGTCAGGATTTGAACCCGTACGTTTCTGGTCACTGCCCTCGCCATTGACCACTCGGCCATGATAGCTCATTCGATTTGGTCGAAAATAAAAACACATGTGTTGCATATTCGAATGAAAAATATAATCCTTTCGATTGTATTTTTTCTTGTCTAAGACATCTGTGGAGGAGTCGCTGGTAATTCTTCTATATCACTGCTAAAAGATATTTTCATTCGATTATCGAAAATTGACAAAATTCTTCAAAAATTCAACACCTACTGATTTTGACTTGACAAACGTCAAAATGCAAAGCTTGCACATCATGCTTGATTGAAAAATAATGGGTTTCTATCGGTTGAAAATCTGTATCGTAATGAAAATCTGTATCGTAATGAATTTCATTATAAAACGGGTTGTGTGCATATAAGTGTATTATTAGAGTACGGGTGTAGATAAAGTGATTTTACGCTCGGTTGTTCAAGATTTTCAAACAAACACATCGATAATTTGCATAAGGAAGAAGAAGAGGCTGGAAATTTGTACTTTTCAGACTTCTGATTAGCCTTCTAAGGGCGAGTAATTTACGACCTGATTAACAGTCCGTTAAAATAATCGGTGCTTAGACTATGCTTTCACTCTGGCAAATGACAGGATGTGGTGTCAATTCTCAGCAGCGATTATTTCAATGGACAGTTGTTCAGGTCGTAAAGTACCCACCCTAAAACCTCCTATTTTCCTATTTTTCAGTCACAAATTTTTAACGACCCGTCGAATTAATCAAATGTAACCTCTTCTGCATCTGGGTAGAAATATTTTGTTCCTTTACATTTTCCTATGTTCAATAAAGCATTCCTGATTGGTAGGAATAACCATGATGGAACATATCTAACTCTAAAGTGACTGGCATGTTAAGCATCCAGTTGAACCACACAAAAAACTTCGTCTCCGAATTGCAAATGCCATTTTCTCTTCGAATTGAAAAAATTAAACAAAAATTCATGTTTAATTCTTGGGTATGGAAAAACTCCCAATTACTGGAACTTTTGAATGAAACATGTTTTGAAAATACTTCGAGTTGTTGCAAATGAGATGCTTGCAAAAATCTGCTCAGATATGATTTTTTTCTGATATAAAAAATTTTTGTCGGCGGCCATAGGGACGCACGTTGTACATCAAAACTATCAGATTTATTGGAGTGTCATCAAATTATGTTTGAAAATACGTATTTCTTTTTTTTTCACTTTTCCTAAAGTGCATAAAATAGTCTGCACACCACTGGATTAAAGTCCCTTATCCCTCGACACACTTCTCGGCTCAGGATAGAAAGTATGACTTCAATGTATATAAATTATATGTGTAATATATATATTAGTGTCAGCGGTATTGAAAGAATAATGTTTCACCAAAGTTAGGTTGATTTTAATCCGATGGAAGAAAAACGTCAACTCAAATGTCAGTTACGAATCGTTATACGTTCGGAGAAAAATATGCTTCAGTGTTCTATGTGCCCAAGGGAAAGTTTCATCCGATCGAAACAAGCTTGTTTGGCTTTTGGGAGTGAAATGATACCTCGATGAGCTATATATAGGCAAGGGCAATATTTCTTCTTGATATACGGTTTCTCTCCTTGTTGGTGAATTGAACGTCAATGATCAACACATGAACCGAGAGCTATGCAATTTACTTTATGTTGATTCTTATGAGTATATACAAAAAGTAAGTAAAAAACATGCTGTTGAAAAAATTAGTACGTTTCCTCAATCACTGCCCAATGTTATTCAAAGTGTCCCAGATTTTGTACAACAAGTTATCTTTCAGTAAATGAAAAGGGGAAAATGTTAATGAATATTTCCCTCATATATAAAATGTCCCATAAGAGCAATGCAATTATCGAAAACTTACAGCGGTAATTGCATTGTATCAAGTCACCATAACAACACATTTGAAACCGTATCGCTAGTCAGTAAACAACACAAATTAATGTCAGATAGACTTCAAAAATAGAAAAACATTCCGCGTTTTGGTGAGTGCTCCATACAATCTATAGGAGAAAGTATAAATGAACAAAAAATAACATTTCCTTGAGAATTTCTTTATTCGTGAAATATTCCAATGAATAACATTCGTGCATGGAAATGACCAGATAATTTTGCATTCAAGCGTGATATCTTATACAAATTACATTCGGTTATTTCCATATTTTGTAAAAGAGCCCTCGTCCTTCGGCCTCGGGCACTTTCGCCAAAATATGAAAATAAACTTGCAATTTTTAGATATCACGCTTTCTTGCAAAATCATTAGTAATTTTTATGCACTCGTGCAATTATAACCGAAAAGTGTGAACATATGTCAGAGGCTTTTTATGGCAAAGCTTAAGAAATGCTGTTTGAACCCTTTTATGGTGTTCTTTCTTACCATCTTTTCAATATTACATAGTATTTAATTATATATTCATTGTCAGAGAAGCAAACGAGGAATTAGGTTTCTATATACGTTCGTCTCTAATACATATGAAATTTAACAAAAAAAAATCAACTGTCATCCGATTGTCTATGAATCGAACTAACAACAGAATGAACAGAATATGGGCAAATGAAGAACAATCATAAAATTCACCTATATCTCTGAGTTCGAATACGGGTAATGACCCTGCATGAACACATAAATCGTTTCGAAGAACTATTCTAGAAACAAAACGGCACATTAAACATTGTCATCCGTTCAACGACTAGAAAATATCGCAAAGTGGTCTCGCACCTATAAACAAGATATTTTCCGGTGCACAGACTCTCCAGGACCTCATAAACAAGGTGGAAAACTGATCCCAACACTGCCATTACTTTCCGCAAGTCTCACAAGAACATTGAATTATGGTTGTTTTTGTAAATTCCGGTCGCAGTTTGTGGAATGCAGTGCTCCGCATGTGTCGAGGAGCTATGAAAACAAACCCCATAAATCCATTATTATCGGCCTCCTTTCCATTCGGAAAGGCAATAACTCCGGGGAGAATGTATTCGGGGAATTAACCTATATTCCAGATGGTTTCTCCATTGTTATTGACTCCAATAGTATGTCAACTATTGCGAATCGTGAACCGGATTTTTCAGTCGGTGTGGAATAACAATTTTTCCATTGATTTCACATTATTTAAGAAACGAGAGGATACACACCATCCTGCGATTGAAACAGGCTGTTTTTCCATTTGGTGAGTGTTTTTGACAAGAGTGAATTCTACAGAAAAAAAATTATATTCTATACCGCAAGCCACCGATAGAAACATCATTCTTTTATTATGAATTAATATGTAGATGATGTTTTCAAAACCACCAGGGGAAACATTTTTTCCTTTTTTATTTCCCGATTGAATAAAGGAATACTCAACCTCTATGAAATATGAAAAATGCATGAAGGAAATAACCATTCATTCACAAAAAAAAGAGACTCACTGAAAAAATAGTAAAGGCTTTCGCGGCCGTGAAAAAAATGCATACAACAAAAATTCTGAGAATCACAAATGAATTCAGTTTGAAAAATTGAACGCATTTTGAAATAATAGGAAAGGGGACAAAGATAGAAGAAAAATTGGTTTTTTTTTATTATGATATTGATCTATTATTGTATTGAGGACACAATGTGAAGTTATTGAACAAGAGAAATTATTTGAAGAATCTATAGTTATTTTTGATGTTAGATGATATTTTATTTTGTCTCCATAAGACCCAGAAAAACTTTTTGGAACTGTATCCATGTTAGGACCCCTCAAATGCACTTTCGAAATAAATGTTACTAATTTTTCACAAAATCAAATTCATTTTCAAGTGTGATGTATCTTTTCCTCAGAATATTACGTATTACGTTTTCCTGATTTCTTTTTAATATGCAGATTCACACGAGAGGGTAGCTCTGTAATGTTCAGAGAACACCGCGTGAATCGAGGGACAGGAAATACGAATTAATATTCACTTTGAATTTTTGAAATTTGTAAGCCTCAGGAAAGACCTGTTTCGGCAAAGAGCTCCAGAGCTCAGTTGTTCTATTAAAAAAAGATCCCTGAGGAAGAGAGGCTGACAGGTTTCCAAATTCACAAAAAAGGGGTGGGAATTCTGTACTCGTCGAGTTATCCGTGTGGATATTGCCAAGGATGGAACGATTGATAACAATTCCGAAGAGCACCGACCTTGAACAATTCTATAGAAGACCATTCTACGATGTTCCAATGAGGTGAGCGAGTCTGTAAGCGAAGAATCAACTGCAAGATGGATTGCTCTGAATATTTTCGAGAAGCATCAATGAATGATTTGGTGCCGAACTCCACACACGAGAACCAAATTCCAAGACAGGTCGTATCTGAGCCTTGTAGATCATTAGAAGCCGACGAGAAGTGAAGTATTTCTTCGCACGAAATATAATACACATTTCTCGAAAGCACCTTCAGCGGTCGATCTTTCATTGTTTCCCAATGAGAGATTATCACTGATCATAATTCCAAGCATCGAGATACTTGACTTTGTAGGAATAGTTACTCCTGACATCCAAGATAAACTGTGTAATTTCGAAAATGGATTTGATGAAACTGGAAAACTTCAGGTATATAAACAACTAATCTTTGTCTTCAGATTCAGTATCAATTTTATCTTTCTGAAGTTGCTAACCTTGTTAACGAAACCTGCGTCGAGTGCAAAAATATCAGTTTGGTGTTAGGGTAATTGATCTGTAGAAAAAGTTTCATATTGATTCTTCTGCTCATCAAATTGAACAGTACAGAAAGTTCACACATTTGGAAAATATAATAATATCAAGCAGACGTCGCATGCGAAACTCCTTCGACTTATGCCTGTCTCTGGAACCATTGCCGAGGAAAAATTTAGGATTTTTAATTAAAAACGTTTGTAAGCGTATGGCAGCTAACTTATCAAACTCACAACTCTCACTTCAACCCTTATTGTCAAAATGGCACCCTCACATTTCGCAATGTGATTTATAATAGACAATTGCTACCACATCAAAAAATCAGCTTTTCCATTCCAGCGGAATTTTTACTGGCCCAATAGGAAATTCTCGCATGGGACACAATATGTCATCGTTTGAAAATAGACCCCTGGTAGTGGGGATATAGTGGAACCAACCTTTTCTTTTTCCTGGTGGATTCAGTTTTTGCACACTGATGGTACATGAACTGAGATAGCTTTCAAAAAGTGCTGTTTAGCTTTATCGTACGAGATTGTTGTTAATTTCTAGTAGATTAACAATTATGTTTGTAACAAAACGTTGTGTTGCGTTCACAACTTTTCCTCTACCCCGTATTTTATTTTTATTGTTTACCGTCCACTCCACTGATGTATATGCAACCACCATTGCTTCGGATACCTCGGGCACCGATTCCAACATTAGTATTTTCAACAATGTTTTTATGCTTTGTAAAAAGATTTACTTTCTGTCGGAACTACCGAAACGCGATTAATTTATTCATTCTCCCATGATTTTTCGTGGTTCTGATTGACTTGCCATTTGCTGATTTTCCTAAATTCAAACTATATTTCGTTATTAATTCTGAAATAAACCTGCGAAGGTCCTGAAAGGGCAAGAGTATTTCATTTCGAGTCCTGTGCCTGCATATTATTTTAGGTAGGTAATAGTTCAATTATTATATCCTGTAATTTTTTGAGTAATTCATTTATTGGAACATCTCAAGAAGTTTATGGTTTGGTTGTACATTAGTGCATATTATTTTAGAATATATCGAAGCCTTTCCGGACACCGGACATTCCTGAAGCGTGCCGAATAAACTTTCGTGAATCCTTCCATTTTGGTTTCTTTCCATCTAACGGCAGTAAACCCACTACCGACAAAACCCTGAGATACCGTAACATCTGGCGACCAATCTTGGGCTGCAGTTCAAGAGGGAATTACTCAAAATGGTTCTGGATAAATCACCACAACTGTACAACTTGAGGAACCGAAGACTTGAACAGGAGAGCAGGTCTAATATGACGAACATTCCACAATTGTTTACACTGCAAAATCAAGGTAACAATTCAAATTCATTACCTGAAGAGGGTGCATTTTCCTTACCTGAAACTGGGTCTCAACCCCCACCTACATTTATTCAGCCAGTTCAAGATGCTAGTACTTCGAGATCACAGTCACAGTTTGAAGAAACATCAACAGTACCGGTAATGCATTCAAAGAGTATGGATATTTCACAACCTAGTTCAGATAACCAAATTACTCTTTCGCGATCTGAGTTGGCCTTACTGATATCTGAGGCAGTGACAAAAGCAATGAATGAATCCCAACATAATAAAAACTCTAATAACCAGATGCCTTCCTCAAACATCAGTTTAGGTCCACTCGACGCAAACAAAAATCTAAACCAAAATTTGTCAGTTCTAAATCAAAATATCTACAAACCAAACGAAAATATAGGTCATAATTTTTCTACCTTAAGAAACCTCAACCAAAATTTGCCTGTTTCAAATCAAAATTTCACCATACCAACTTGGAGTAGCGTAGGAAACAGATATAATTGTAATGAAGCATCTCAGATAGGAAATAATGCTACCTCTCAACCTCACATTCATTCGAGGGAAATAGAAAGTGTAAGAACATTACCTACTTTTGATAATGAAGGCCGTATTCATCCCCTCGATTTTCTCAACTATTTAGAAACATTTTTAGACGTCCATTCAATGAGTATAAATCACTTCACGCTAATCGTCAGTCCTTTGTTTGGAAAATCAGCAAAAACCTGGTTTGAAGCATTCAGAAACATGTTCAGAAATTATCATGAATTCAAGCAAGCATTTATCAATCAATTTTGGGGTCAGAATACTCAACTCCAACTTAAATTAAAGCTTGAATCGGGGAGATATAAAGAAAGTGACGGGTCTTTCGCTGATTATTTCAATCGATTCGTAGCATTAGCCATGCATTTGCAACCCCCTTATACACAGGAAATGCTAATAGCTACAGTAGCAAGGCATTTTCCTCCAAATATTTCATCCACACTCGTGGGCACAAAGGATTTATTTTCGGCACTTGATAGGCTTAGGCAAGCTGACTACTATTTCAAGAATGCGGAAAATAGAGCCTTTTGGCACAGAGAAGGCAACATTGGGGAAAGTGGTAAACAAAATAATATGAGTAAGCCTTTTGTTCGAAATACTTTCCAAAAAGAAAAAATTTCAGTTTTGAACACGGTCCAAGCCGAAAGTTCGGAAAACTTGGAAAATCCCCTTGCATAGACCCTAGCAACGGGGATGAAAAAATAAAAGGGGTCACGAATTATTTCAATCACTATCAAGTTCACGACCTTTTAGAGGAATGTGATTTCGAACATGAGCCAGAACACATTCGTTGCCCGGTTATAACTATAACTTCGTATGGGTACCAATTTCCCGCAATGATTGACAGTGGAAGCACAGTCTCAGCCTTGAGCGATAGCACCTGGGCTCAGTTGAGTGATGTGCACGCTATTATTCCTTATTTTGTATGCACACGCATTAAAGTAGTTGGAGCTTTTAAAAGTAAATATAGGAAAGTTTCGAATCAAGTTTTACTAACCTTCAGTATGAATGAAAAACAATTTTCCCATGAATTTCTTGTTATTCCAGAGTTATGCTACCCAATTATTATCGGTGTTGATTTTTTAAGACTTTACAAATCTAACATAAACTTAGAAGAAAAAGATTTAACGTTATCTTGGGAAAATGAAAAAATCATCATACCTGAAAATATTTTTGAACATGATTATGGAAACCCAAGCCAAATGAATATCTCAGTGATTGTTAATGATTCACACAACTCCAAAGTAAAGAGTTTCCATGTCAATTTTAGTAATTGTGAATTGAATGTCTACGATGTTGTGTCCAATTGTGAAAGTTTACCTGAAAAAGAAAAAGTGCTTTTTGAAGGGTTGTTGCTGAAATACAAAAGTATTTTTTCGAATATACCGGGAAGGACTCACTTATATGAGCATCGAATTGAATTGAAAGATTATAAAGAATTTTTCATCAAGCCCTACCCGATTCCGGTAGCCCATCGGGACGCCGTGAATAAAGCAATACTCCAAATGGAGAAATGGGGTAAAATAGAGCGAGCTAGTACACCCTATATCTCTCCCCTGATGACCACTGTAAAAAAAAACAATGACATCCGTATCTGCTTGGATGCGAGGCATCTTAACTCTGTCATTCAGCCAGATAGGGAGTTGCCCTTGAAAATAGGTGACATTATTAAGTCATTACATGGAAAAAGGTACATGTCAAAAATAGACCTTTCCCAAAGTTACTGGCAGTTGCCACTTCATGAAGAACATAAAAAATTTACCGGGTTTATGGTGGGCACAAAAACGTACCAGTGGTGTGTTTTACCATATGGTATATCGACCGCTGTTGCTTCTTTTTCCAGGGCAATCGACCAAATTTTCGGGCCAGAATACTCTGATTTTTTGGTCACTTATATTGATGACTTGCTTGTGACGTCATCAACAGCACACCAACATCTGGAACATCTAGAAAAAATTTTCTTTCGCTTGAAAGAGGCTGGCTTTACTGTGAAAATTTCAAAGTGCCAATTCTTTCAAAGTGAGTTGCCTTTTTTAGGTTATATCGTGTCCCCATCTGGAGTCCGCCCTGATCCAGATAGAGTACAAGCTGTCATGGATTACCAAAGACCTAGAAGCGCGAAAGAAGTTCAAAAGTTCTTAGGATTATGCAACTATGATCGTTCTTTCACGCCTAAGTTTGCGGCTTTATCAGAACCATTAACTTCACTCTTACGCAAGGGTACTCCATGGAAATGGGCACAACCGCAACAAGAAGCGTTCGATGCTTTGAAGCGGGAGCTTCAGAACGCTACCCTTCTATACCATCCAGACCCTCAACTACCATGGCACCTTGCTACCGATGCCAGTGATTGTGGTATTGCTGGGCACCTTTTCCAAGTTAGGGATGGTAAAGAATGTACCGTGGCATGGGCGAGTCGCCTACTCTTAGACCGTGAAAGAAGGTACTGTTCAAATGAAAAAGAGGTCCTAGCAGCACTGTGGTGTATAAATAGATGGAGAATCTATTTGCTTGCAAGGCCCTTCTTCCTCTACACGGATAGTCGAACGTTGACTTACCTTAATACGTGTCGACTCCTCTCACCAAGAATAACCCGTTGGGCCTTGGCTCTCCAGGAGTATTCTTTTCAGGTCCAACATGTACCAGGCAACGAAAATGTCATCGCAGACGCCCTCTCTCGTCATGCTTGTGTTCGGCTGCCATCGCCTCCTGAAAATTGTTTCCACATCATGTCTCTTAGTTTGCCACAGCTTTTCCTGAAAAAACTCAAGGATATCGCCAAATTGCAGTCTGAAGACGAAAATATTGCGCGGGTGAAACACTCTTTGCTGAATGGTCAGGAACTACACAACAGGTTTGTTTTCCATAATGATATATTGTATCAAAGAGGCGCTGACACCGAAACGCTGTTATTGTATATTCCAAAGGTGTTAGTCGAAGAATTTATTATGAATTACCATATAACCTTAGGTCATTTTGGAGTTTATAAAACCTGGTTGGCCATGAAGGAGGAGGTTTACTTCCCGAACTTGCAGAGAACCATTAAAAGGTATGTCAAATCCTGTGACATTTGTCAAAAAGCCAAGATTGCGGTGTTGCCAAGCCCACCGCAAAAACAAATTATACCAGAATCTAAAAATGATTTGCTCGCACTAGATGTTTTAGGCCCTCTAGTACGTAGCCGTGGAGGAGTTTGTTATATTTTGGTAGTTTTCAATGTCTTTACCAAGTATGTCACACTTTACCCGTTGAAGAAGGCCACTTCACGCTCTATGTTGAATAGGTTGACAAATGATTATTTTGTGCACCACGGAACACCGAAAAGGATTCTTTCAGACAACGCTTCCCAATTCACCTCGAAATTATGGTCCAGAACGTTAACCTCATTCGGTATAAAACTTGTTTATGTCTCGGTGAGACATCCTTGTGCCAACCCATCTGAGAGGTGCATGAGGGAGATAGCTCGTATCCTACGAACTTTCTGCCATAATTGCCAATCTAAATGGGCTATCGACTTGAAACTATTTCAAGAATTTATGAACTCGGTAGTTCATGAGTCTACCGGTTTTACCCCAGAAGAACTCGAATTCGGCACGGAACGAAAAAAATTCCTACCTGGCGAACTCCTGCTTTCACCTCCTGCTGATATTCCCCACCAGGAAAAGCTTATTTTGGCTAAAGAAACCTTACTGTCTAGAGCTCAAAGAAGGGCGGTTATGCATCCGGGACGTCCGTATCAAAAATTCGTTCCAGGAGATCTGGTCCTTCTTAAGGCAAACAACATGTCTTCGGCCCTGAAAGCTGAAACAAAGAAATTGTTATTGCTTTTCGAAGGTCCCTATAGAGTGAAGAAACAAATCCGGGATGATACTTACCTCTTACAGGGTGAGAAAACAGTGTTGAAAGGGGGACGTTCCACGCCTCCCACTTGAAAGCTTATTTCAAGCCGCCTTGAACTTAGCACTTTTTAGTAAACCACTTTGTTTTTTAACGAGATAATCGTTCGGCCCATTTTCTTTTGAGCTTCACGATTACCCGTCTTGGGGAGGGGCGAGATGTAACAAAACGTTGTGTTGCGTTCACAACTTTTCCTCTACCCCGTATTTTATTTTTATTGTTTACCGTCCACTCCACTGATGTATATGCAACCACCATTGCTTCGGATACCTCGGGCACCGATTCCAACATTAGTTTTTTCAACAATGTTTTTATGCTTTGTAAAAAGATTTACTTTCTGTCGGAACTACCGAAACGCGATTAATTTATTCATTCTCCCATGATTTTTCGTGGTTCTGATTGACTTGCCATTTGCTGATTTTCCTAAATTCAAACTATATTTCGTTATTAATTCTGAAATAAACCTGCGAAGGTCCTGAAAGGGCAAGAGTATTTCATTTCGAGTCCTGTGCCTGCATATTATTTTAGGTAGGTAATAGTTCAATTATTATATCCTGTAATTTTTTGAGTAATTCATTTATTGGAACATCTCAAGAAGTTTATGGTTTGGTTGTACATTAGTGCATATTATTTTAGAATATATCGAAGCCTTTCCGGACACCGGACATTCCTGAAGCGTGCCGAATAAAGTTTCGTGAATCCTTCCATTTTGGTTTCTTTCCATCTAACGGCAGTAAACCCACTACCGACAAAACCCTGAGATACCGTAACATGTTAGAAAATGTCTTTTATTCGTGCTTAGGTTCACGAAGGCAGCATACACACATAAAGAGGAGCTTTCGCAATTCAACACGCTCCATTTTTGCATTATTTTCGTTGGAATGGGAGAGGGGGGATGTAGAAAAAACGAGAAGTGTAAGGTGGTACCAAAGTCTGGATAAACACATCGATATCTCGATCAAAGCTCATAGGGATACGTTGGACATGAAAAATCACTTCAACGCACTGATACCGCACCCCGCATTACCTCTTTCTTCCCCTGGGGCACATAGGAGGAAGAGGTTGTGAACCAATTGTGTCAAAAGTTACCTTAGGCCATGTTCCATCAGTGTGCAAGAAATCAAACTGTTAGGAAAAGTGACGGTTGCCTCGTTTACACTGCCTGAGTCGATAATTAATTTTCACCACTTTATAATACTGTTTTTATTCTCAGATTATCCGAGATGGACAATAGATTATTACGGCTTTTTTTCGTTCCAAATGTTGTTTCCTGGTCACAGAGATTACTCCAGAACATCCAACCACATTTCATGAATATGTGATAATATATTTATGGTTATCCGATTCCGAAATTAGACGGAATTTTATCGAATATCACTTTCCATAATATATTATCATATTTATTCAAATATCCCTGGGATGTGATGTAAATGAGGGTGGCAAATGGAGTCCTGCGGCTGCCAGGATCGAAAACATATCACCTTCCTGCTGTGTAACCTTTTTACAAGGCCTCCCTTGTATGCTTGAGAGAGTTATTGGGATTCAATGAATGAGAGAGCTTTTTCTATTATTAGCAGAGGAGAATCGACTTCGGAGAGGATTGTTTGATGAAAACGTTGGCGGCAATTGGTTTTGCTGGAAGACAAATGAGAACGCTGCTATTGATTTCAATTGAACGAAGGTCTTTGGTGAATTTTCAACTCTCTGCATAGTGTGCATTATATTCGAAACTGAATTGATTGATGATGTTTTTATTGTAGATTCACCTATCGAAAGAAATGATCTTACCAGTTTGATTTTTACTCTTACAACATATTGTAGCCTATGTTAACTATTTTTGTATGTTCTTTCCAGATATCACATTCGAATGTATCATACGATGGCATTTCCAATTTATTGCTGTAAAGTGAAGCCACCCTTTTCTTGAGTAGCTGAAGATACCACTGATGATTGTGAAAATACAGAAATTAACTAAAATGGAAAAGGAAATAACAAACTAATGACCTGAATGCCCAGCAATCTCTGTGATATATAGTACGATAAAATAACACCTATTATGTGTTCACTGTGGTGAAATTATACCAAGTAGTTGTTTATTTTCCGTCACGGTTTGCAAAACCAGTGTTCAATTGGGAAAGTAGCTTAGTTTGTGCCAGGATGGATTGGATAACCTATACATTATATTATGCCCTTTACATGAATGAAGAATAGCTATTTGTATAACAAGGGAGCAAATTGCTACTTATCCTCTAGACTCTAGAGGATAAAGTAACGCTACTCGTCAGGCAGTTTTAATTCAAGGGACGAAAAGGCATTCTACCCCTATGTTATATATAAGAATGATTTTTCCGCCTACCTTCAAAAACAATTCATTTGAGGAACTAGCAAACAAAATTTATTGAAGCATGCTCCTGAAATTCCGATAATGAGAATAATCTACAAAACAACATGAAAAAAGGAATAAAAAAGAGAGAGAAGCTGTCGACGCCAAAACTCGAACCAACACCTACAAGCCTATCATGAACAGTGCACCAATTCGTTGCGCTAGCGGGACTCATAGGCAACGTCTGTGGAATCATGAACATAGCTTATTGCTGTAACTCTATTATAATAATTGTCGTTTAACTTGTTTACTGATTTCTATCATGTTTCAAAAAATATGGTCTTTTTCAAATGAACCCTAAATTTTATACTTATATTATAGAATATAGTTCAGGTCGTCAATGCCGTATCAGTTATTTCATTGATGAAGTACCATGACGTCACTTTTACTTCTCCTCCCTAGGGAAGAGAATTCATTTTTACCCCTTGGGAGAAAAAGTACGACTTGATTCGGATAGAGGTGGGCGACAAAATAGTTTTTCGAATAGAACTAATCAGCTCAAAATTGGCTTGGTACTTCCAGAGCTACTGGAAGAACATTGGTATTCGTTTTAATATCAGTAAAAAGCTTATCGGTAAAACATTCTTCTATATCTGTATTAATCAAAGTAAAAATTATATATTTTGATAGGGGTTCTGATTTTGAGAATCGGAGGAATCATCCTTGTCAAAGTTACCTATTTCAACCATGGTTTTTCTCTGCTTGTCTCAACTTTTGGAAAGGCAATAAAATCAATATTAGGCTGAACCTGGGCTTAATTGACATGGAAGTTGATAGGGAGCTTTCGACATTTCGAGTCATAATTGAATGAAATTTGCATATACATTATCAATAATGATTTCTCATTGGTTGTAATATTATCAAAAATAATATAGAAGTGATAAAAATAGGCAAGTCCAGTTCTCAAAAATGAACAAGTGGTGGATAGATAATCGAAACACCTTCCAAACGAGAAAAACAAGACTCTCTTGCAATTTGAAAACAAAAGGTATCGCTTTTTCGGAAGGAAGTGATCTCACACTTTCGATTCTTCCATGAATAAGTATTGTAGTACCTAGATGACCGAAGTATGCTCGGTATTTTTTTTGATAAATGGTGTTTAATGGAAATTATATTATATTACATAAAGATGAAATACATATGAATAATATTTTTTTATCTTACCGACATAATAATAAAAAATATGGAGTAGCTATTTGAATGAGGAATCAGCAATGCAACGTTATATAAAAATTGATCCTAGCTAGGTGGATTTATCCCTCCACAAAAACCCTTGCGTACTAAATTTCATGAAAATCTTCCTTTCCGAAATTCAGATCTACTGCAGTTTAGTATAGCTGTGTGTTGAAGTAGTTAGTTGCTCCCAATCACAGAAAAAAGTTTTTCTACTCGCCAATAGATGTCAGGAAGAGTCATGAAAAGTTAATGCCTGAAAGCACGGATTGAAGGACGTTTTCTGAAAATTTAAACCAGCTAGTTCGATTTATCGCCACCGGAAACCCCCTGCATACTCAATTTTATGGAAATCATTACATATATTTCATGTAGTTTTTCGAAGGATTGGACAATCTTCAGAGAGTACTTTTTTAACTTATTCAAGACCCCAATATTTACAAGTGCTCTCTCTTCCCATATATACAGGGCTTTTCAAGATGAGCGTTAATTAACCTGAAAATTTCACAGTATGCATAAATCAATATGACCTACACGCCTAAAATATTTTAGACGATGCGGCGTTGTCGCTTCTACTATAAAGTAGCGGTTTCTTTGATTTTTCAAATGAAACACCCCGTATATAATATCATATCATGATTCATCATCACTTTGTCAACGAATTCATATACTATTTCCCTATACCTATCTATTACCGTTTAGAAGTGTTGTGAAGTATCCTTCACACCCTCTACGAGGTGCTACTGTTATTACTGTTTAAATATTATATTTTCAATCATGATGTCATATTGCAAACAATCCTAATTTTCTACTTAAAGCTGATACTCTGTATTTCAAAATCGAACTTAAACTGCTGACTATTATTGTGCTACATATATTAAAATGCATGTCAAGTTTCTATTGGTTAGAATCACCACGCGACAGCGTCCTAATGACGAACATGCGTCTCTTGAGCGTCAGCTATAAAATAGAATTGATTCATTGAAACGGGGTCAGTCATCATTATTATAACATTATCGATACCGTACCTGTGTACTTCTGTTATTTTGCCTACCGGCATTTTGTAATTTACTGAATTCTGAGTTATCAATAGACGACCTAAAGTGAAGATAGCTGAACAAGTTTTATTTCTGATCTTCAACCCTCAAAATACAACAGTGGTGTCAGGTGTATAAATTAATTTCGATATTTTTTTTACCAACATGAACTTTTATGAATGCTGATAATCTTAAACTCTCTTGCACTAAAACGATAAAATTGGAAATGGAGTGGAGTGATTCTATGAGGATCTTCACTCCGAGTCATATTTTCATTTGCCTCATACAGGGTCTTGAAAAAATGCAGATACTTTGATCTCATGAAGAAATGAGTAAAACTCAAATTTTTCAAATGGAACACCCTGTATATTTCAACATTTTTGAGCTCTATATTCAATTTTAGATTGACTTTGTTCAGATAAAACTATTTCTAATTTGAACCGTTTTCGAGATAAACTGTTTGGAACGGAAACTGACGTGGTTTTCTTGCTCGTTTTTTTGAATTCATTACTTATTTCAGATATTCAACATTTTTTTTTATACTTCGTTATATTTCTTTTTGATACAGTTTTTCAACTGTCTCAGATCAATCAATTCGAAATTGGTATGTACCTACCTTAGAAAAAGTTACAATTTGTATACATTGAGGTATTATTGGTCTCTAACTTACAACAGTGCTCATTAACATTTTTTAATAGTGTGCTTTGGAAAAATAAAAAAAAACAATAATTTAACGTCAGACTTTCGTTGGTGGTTTTGACAGATTGTAATAGATACCAATTATAATAGAATAATGTCAATATAGCCACGTTCTGAAGTGTGGTAGGGGAAACCATTTACGTGCGACCTGTATATGTTTTACGTCAATGAAAATATATTTTCTTCTCTTCTCCTACTCGTTTCATTATAAAGATATAACTCCGGTTGGATATCGAATTTCTCTCTTCGAATTGTCAATTAAAATTCTATACGCCAATTTCGCAAACCCATATCTATAAACATATTGGAATCCCACGCGAACTCCCACAAAGAGACTCCTGAAAAAGTAATTTTCAACCGACATGAAGAAAAGTCCTTCGGGAGCTGAAATATTCGCACATCCACACGTTTCACTTATTATTGGCGATTACCTACAAATGCAGTAATGGAAGGTCTGAAAACATGTTTCCCAATGGAAAAAATCTCCCCGTGACCTCATTCCGAATATGGCCCTTGTAACGAAGCGGGTAAAAAGTACGGAGCAGAAGACGAATCAGAGTTTTAGGTAGTCATAAGCCATTCATAGATGAAAAGTGATAACGAAAGTGAGTAATCAACCCAAGATCTGGGACGAGAAACTTCAAGCACCATACAGTATTTTCCACGGTATTCCGTACGCTCTCTGAAACTATCAAACGAAAACATATTTGATCAGAAAATTATTTCAGGAGAAGTATTCATCCATAACTCAATACATTTCACGAGGGGCCAGCACCTTCAGTTTCTTTTTTTTATATGCAGATCAACAACAAGACGGATTGCCTTTCTCTGAATAGAATCGAAAAGCCTCAATGAATATTTTGGCGCCGAACTCCATACATGAGAACTATATTCGTATATAGGTCGTATCTGAGCTTTGTAGATCATTAGAAGCTGACGAGAAGTGAAGTGTTTCTTCGCACGACATAGAAATCCAAGTTCCTAGGAAGCACCATGGTTTCCCATGAGAGATTATGACTGATTGTAATTCCTAGCATCGAGATACTTGACTTAGTAGGAATAGTTACTTCTGACATCTGAATACTAGATGAAGATAGATCGGGTTTCCTTGACAAGAGACATATAACTGGGTTTTTCTTGCAGTAAATTCCACTAAGTTCATGCTACCCCATTCTATTATTTTTACGAACTCATCGTTAATTTTATTGACATGAATTTTTGCTTTGAATTTTTGTTTCTTGATCTGCTATGGGGACTTTGGAAGAGAAACTACTATGAAGAGTAGTGTCGTCTGCGAAACTATGTACTGAACAATATGTTTTCTCGAGCAGATCATTGATATGAAGGAGAAACATAGTGGGCGCCAGAACTGAACCCTGTGAAACACCTGCATTTATTGGGAGAATATCAGATGATACTCCATCAACAAGCACATACAAAGACTAATCGGACAAGAAATTCTTCAACAAAGCACACAGCTGAGGAGGCAAACCATAAGACGACAGTTTAGAAAGGAGACCCCGATGCCAAACTCGATCAAACGCTTTTGAAATATCGAGTGCAACAGCTATCGTTTCTACGAAGTTTTCGATTGAATGCTGCCAAATATGAGAAACATAAGCCAATAAGTCACTGGTTGATCTTTCATGGCAAAATCCGTATTGTCGATCATTAATTATTCCTGATTCCTCTGGATATTTGATAAGCTTCATATTCATTGCTTTTTTCATGAACGTGTTTCATGAAGAAAAATGCAACACGGATCTGAGAGGTGCAATGAGTGTTTGGCAATGATAATTCATTAGGATTCGGAAAATTTTATGTTATATCGTCGGACCTTATTGAATAACCTGAGTGAAATATGTAGCAGTCGGATAATGTAGTATTCCAGCTTCAAAAAGTAACTGAAGATAGAGTGAAATAAATATCGCGGTAACGCGAACTTTTCTGAATAAAAACCAGACAAAAAAATGTGAAAGAGCTTTTTATTTGACTTAGTGCTAGAATAACCATCATTTTCTAGACCGGTGACTTTTATCTGAGATTGGAAGTGACTGAGATGGAAAGTTCCGAAAGTAGATATGGCTTGCATCAACATAACGCCCTCTTGTAACAATGTTACGTATTCTACACAAACATTCCGCTATAACGTTTATGTATCATACATTATGAAGTCACCTCGTACGTTAATGCAACATATTCGTAACATTTACATAAAACTGTTCCATTCAAGTTATATCACAATGTTGAGTGGGTTAGTGCACTTTAGATATAACCCTTGGCCAATTCAGGTTCGAACAAGTGATTTCAAAGTTTTTCAAACTGTTCTGAGTGAATTGTTTCTTCTGCCCCCCTTCTATCCAATGTATACATTTCCCGGCCTCGATATTCCAAGAAACACATCAAATTGGCTGAAACCCGAATTCAGATTGGTTAAATTTAGGTACATCGCAAGTGAAAAAATTGATTTTGAACTAATATTAATCAATATTGAGAAAACGATATTTCAATATGAATATTGGATCAATATTGACAATAAATTTCAACTGCTTTTGTGAGGTTCAATATTGATAATATATGGGTTTGATAACTTATTGCCAATATCAGGATTACCATATCAGGCGATAATGAATAATATCAGATTAACAACATACTTCAATAGTGTCTGTAATTTTGTATATACCCAATTTTCAACATCGGAATCTAATATATATTCGACATTGTTTGGGAGCGTGATTAAAATTTTGTATTATCACATTGGGCGGCATATTGTCATATATGCAAATTCTAATATTGCTTGAATATTGTTTTCAAAGTAGAATGGAAATATGCAAATAGTCATTTTCGAATCACAACCTGAAAGGTCAACGTTAAATAAAGAATTAAAAAAAAACAACCTGAAAGGGGTATCGGGATTATGAGAGTGATCTCTTAGTGTATTCAGACATATATCAATATTGGTAACGCAATACTCATGATGAAATATTCCTAAAAAAATTTGATAATTTGAAATATAGACATGTGGTGAATGTAAAAACCAGAAAATTACGTCCAGAACCTTTTGCACAGACAGTTTGATATTCCAAACCGCCTTCACATAAGACAGTGATCTTTCAGTGTTTTTTGAAATATATTTCAATTGTTACTGAACTTTCTAACATTTTAATGTTGTCTCGAAAGTAACTAACTTGAAGTCACCACATCTATACCACCCAACTCCTTCCTACAAACAAATCTCTCCGTGCCGTAGAGCGTATGCAGCAGCCAGAGTTTTTCCAGGTAAGTTTTCGGTTATAACGTGTGAATGAGTTAAATTTTCAAGTTTACTAATTGTTAGAAAAGAAATGAATAATTCCGAATACGAAAACTATGAATGAGTAAAATCAACCGAATTTACCTTTTTGTCGATATATCATTAACAATATTGTACCAATCTAGTCAAAACGATATATCCTTACATTGTTTTCGAATATTGTCAAATATCACCGGATGTTCACATTTGTTTGTGGCCAATATGATATCTGCAATATAAGGTTAATATTCTTGGAATATTGAACCAATATTGGTCTAATATGTTTGTGCTACCTGGGGTATGGAGCAAAGTCATACTTTTCTTCCTAAGGAGGAAAATGTAAATGTAGGTGTTGGTTGGAATCTTCCGTCAGGACCTTTTTTTGTTTCTTTTTTTTTGTAGGTTCTTCTAATATTTGGAATATTCTTGATAATGCTATACTGTACCTGATACTTATTTTTAGTTCTTTATTAGATTTCATTTGCTAGTTTGATATATGTTTTAATGATTTGTTATTCGAAGGAGGCGGAAAATCATATGTATAACATAAGACTACTGTAAAGTACGTTTTCCTCCCCTGAATGCTACGCTACGCGTCCGATAGTAAACTTAATCCTCTGGAGAAAAAGTAACACTTTGCTCACTCGTTAAATAGCTATTTTCAATGTTTCCAACAATCACGAGACATAATGAAATCGAAACACTCACCAAATAGCTTGAAACTGTCAGTTTTTGGTTATGCTATGGATGATTAAATGAAATTCCTCCTAATTGAGTTTGTTTCACTTTCCATCTTGGCGAAAAGCGTTCCGTGCCTTGTCTGAGAGAAGCCTATACTTTGATTGTTAACTGTGTCCACAAGTATTTGGCGTGCATCTTGATACTGCCAGAATCCTTCTTGTTTGTTTTTCGTGATGATCACCGCCTTCTCTTCTGTTTAGTAATCTCCTTGGGGTAGAAAACGAGCGGTAATTGAAACATCGAATTTCTTGGATTAGTATTTCTGTTTCTTTGTAGATTGATTCTGACGTTGAGTTAGGGGGGAATATAATCATTTGTTTCAAGGAAGATGGAGAAATGTAACGATCTTGCTTCCACATACTGAAAGATGTAATAAGTGAGAGATTGTAGGTCTGTTGAATCCGAGTTGAATCAAAATTTTAAATACCTGATTTTTTACATAATATAATAATCGCGAATTGAAATATCTTGCCAGGAAACAAAACAACATTCTCGTACACTCACAACGACAGAGTCTACGAAGCGAAGAATCTGATTGATCGGACATTCAGACTCTGCAATGCCAAAAAATGTCTGGACAAGGATGGCCAGCATGAACGGAAAAGATAATCAAGATATATCAGAGCAAAAATTTATTCCTCCTTTCTACGTGGAAAGACACAGAGAGGATCTAAAAGATATGAAATAAATACAACGTCTATGTCTGTTTTTGTTTAGAAAACTGCCTGTACCGAATACCATATGAGTGCGGAAAATCCTACATAGGAGAAACCGAAAGACAATTTGTAGTGAGAATGCACGAACACGAGACGAACACAACGAAGAGAAACCACGAAATCAGAAATAGCGGATCACGTTCGGACAAACCAACACAGTTAGATGGTTCGAACCCGAGGTCATTTACATGAGAGAACACTGGATCAGAAGGAAATTCAAGGTAATGCTTCCATTCTCAACAGAGGCCTTTAGTCATTCGAGCTTAGGGATCCCAGAGGTGTGGAAACCACTCGTTCACAAGTAGTAGAAACAAACGTGATGTATGGTATTGTACACCAAACGCCATCTAGTTCTTTCAAAGTCTACCAACAAGTAGGTTTTGCTACTAACTCCCTACGCCATACCTCAGGAGCAGCAGAGTCATTCCCTAACACGACAGAAAGAAGTTTTCAAAGAGAAATCTCGAACCTGATAGTAAATCGATCTCACGACCCTCGGATCGTGACTCATACGCGGAACCATATAATGAAAATGATTGAATCCTACTCCATTTTTATCTCTAACTTGACGTCACTTTGAAGCTCACGATTGAACTGCACGGTTAATATTCGGAAATACTGATCCGATTATGAAAATTCTTTCACTAACAGAAAGCTACACTATTCAGGAGTGATATAGGTTAAATTTTTTTTTTATCAAACAATAAATCCAATGAGAAATAATATCAAGTCAAAGAAAATCAGGCAAGATGTGATGCTGTGACTAAACAGTTCGGTATCGAAGAACGTAATGTTAACCAAAAATGTCGATCTGTATCAATTCTACAAAAAAGTCCGTCGTAGTATTCAGCTAGCTTTCATATTCGAATGACTACAAAGGTATTTTTGTTAATATATACAATGAAATGTTTTGTCCTCAATAACTGACAGCCTAAACCGATGATCGTAGAAACTTGAAACTTGGAGGGTGTGTTCTTTATATGACGTAGATATCCGATGAGAATTTTCTGAAATTATCGAGGGGGTGAAAGACGGAAGCAGACGTATTTCGTATTCTATTGAAATTCATCGCCTAACGGGGCAAAAAAAGGGGTTTATGAGATTTTCGACTTCCTAATATATCAAACACTGTTTCGAGTGCGCCCAGAAGGGAGAGCTGTGTTGAACCTGATAAAACTTGGTACTGAGAACTACACAATACCACAATTGCATCAGGAAAATAATCAACGCTCCACGAATTGGGCAGCTATGTAATAACGAAACAATACCTTTTCTTCAACTCGTGCTCACTAACGAAAGGCAAGAATCATAAATGAATTCCTGAATATACCCAGATTGAAGCTTGAGGACAAGATGAATGGAAACCGTGGTGTTTTGACTTATACCCAATAGATGGTAATCAGATTTTCTCGACTTTTCGCTATCTTGATTTCGATCAATTTTAACTGAAGAGATGCCTTCGAGAGTTTGCCAGCAGAGGCGCACCTCACGTGATTTCAATTTAATCTGTGATGCCATGATATCCGTCTGCTCGGCGACCATTCGATTATTTATAGATTTATAGGTTATGTTTATTTCATGGTCCCATGTTTTGCATGCAATTCCTTGCTTTCCCGCGTAATGCTAGAAATTATGCAGTCATCACATTTTGACTGATTAAGTTATTCCTTTTGCTTTCAATTTAATGAAAAATAAATCGAAAACTTAGTGATTGTGATTTCAAATCTTCCGAAACGATAGTTGTGAGTGAAACTTGAAGGTATTGATATCTTATCTTTCTACTCTCTGAGGAACCGAAGATAGGTAAGTACTTTTTTCTCCATAGTGTTGAAAAAAATGCAATTTCAATGTAATTACGAGCCGATGATATGAGGGATAATAATACACGTTACACAATAAACACTTAAAAATAATTCAATCAAGAAAAACGTGAAAAGAAACAAGAACTAGTTACAAGATTTTTAGTATTAAAGGAACTTTCAAATGCATTCAAATTCAAATCGAACTGTCAAACATTCCAAAAAAATTAATAGCTTTTTATTAGACGAACTTGACCTTACGTATTTTGTATACTGATAATTATATTGGTGAACGAAAGATCCCCCAAGAGTTTATCCAATGAGACCGCCGGTATCAAACATCACTCGTAAGCTGCCGCTCAATGAAAATGTACCCTTAGGAAATCGCATTTGTATCACCACCTCAACACCACCTACCATCAAAAAATGTAAGTTTACTCTTCGATTTCTCAGGTCGAGAGGAATTGGCTAAACAAAAGCATATCGGTCAACGCACCAGGGTTTTTATTCATCTTGCTTGAGGATATCGAGAACGAGAAGCAACCGCCCTTTAAGAAATGTCTTGTGAATTGTGAATCTGAACTGTGGCCTCGATTCATTTAACGTGAATTGAAGTCACGGAAAACAATTCATGGGGCACATTTCAGTAGAAAATTACTCATAATTCAGGATTCACTTTTTCCAAATGTCAGGGGTAACTATTCCTACAAAGTCAAGTATCTCGATGCTAGGATATGATATCGATCGCTAAAGGTTCTTCCCAAAAACTTGGATTTCTATTTCGTGCGAAGAAATACTTCACTACGCTTCTAATGATCTATAAGGCTCAGATACGACCTGTCTTGGAATATAGTTCTCATGTGGAGTTCGGCACCAGATCATCAATTGAGGCTTCAAAGTCTATTCAGAGAAGGGCAATTCGTCTTGTTGGTGATTCTTCGCTCACAGACTCGCTCACTTCATTGGAACATCGTAGAAGGGTCGGAGACATGTCTCTCTTCTATAGGTATTTTCACGATCGGTGCTCTTCTGAATTGTTATCAATCGGTCCACCCTTGGCAATATCTACACGGATGACTCGACGAGTACAGAATTCCCACTCCTTAATTGTGAATTTGGAGACCTGTCGAACCTCTATTGCTCATGGATATTTTTTCAATAGAACAGCTGAGCTTTGGAACTCCTTGCCAAAAAAGGTTTTTCTCGAGGCTTACAAACTTCAAAAATTCTAAGTGAATATCAATTCGTGTCTCCTGTCCCTTGATTCACGCGGTGTTCTTTGGTCATTACAGGGCGTCCCTTTCGTGTGAATCTGCATATAAAAAAAATTGAATACAATATTCAATATGATCCGAATTGACTGGAAATGAATTAGTGTTGGAGATGTTTCACAGAATTTGCAAAAGTGTCTAGGAGTTGTGATATTGCCCGAAAAAAACAACTCTCTGTAGAGAAACGATGTTTCATTTTGTGAAAAAAAAGAATACCGATAATGCTTCATAAGTCCTCCTGCTTCTTTCAGTTTTCCATATTAAATGAAAAGCATACTATATCATTCAGCCATCGTAATCGCGATTCCTTATTCAGATCCAGTGTAACTGACCCTTAGTCTACAGCCCCTTTCATCCTTATCATATCACGGACGTAAAAACGTGAACAATAACCCAAGATTGATGAAAGATCGTACCCGAGAGCCTGACACAACAAAGAGCCCGGAGGTGTACCAGAATATTCCATTACCGAGATTCAATTTAAGCAGGAAATTCGATTACAATGTAACGATAATAAATGAATTCGATTTCAGCGCGGGACGCGAAAAAACACAAGAAGTTAGTTCAATTCAGCTGGGACTTTTTATCGGATCATATCAGTTATCCTATTTTATTGAAAATGTTATCCGTTTCTGCTGGAACCGAGATTTCCAATGAATTTTCACCCTCAAATTGTGATCCTGAGGTTTGAAACATATTTTGTGAAATTATGATAGAAAAGGAGAAAAATGGTCAGATTTTGTTCTGTGGGTCATATGTATGGATTTGTGTGGACGAAGTTTATTAAAAATTTGAAGATGGATCTGAAAATGCATCATATACTCTGACGATCTGTCCGAAGTAAGTGACTGTCTACCGTAGTGTACATGTCAGATATGCAATTCATCCCAAAACCTTATCATGCAGGAAAATCACAAATTTTAACCATTATCTGAAAAACTACTGCAGATATTGACTAGTTAGTTCAGTAGGAGTTGTTCGAGAACGATGAGCGTAATGAAGAATTAAAATATTGTGGTAATTCACCTCAGAATACGTAATTTGATAGTAATAAATTATAAGTAATACCAGCATTGCTGCGCTTTACAAAATATTTCCTTCTTAAGGATCACGTTCATGGGTTTAAGTTGAATACTCAAGCATCCAGTTGTTCTTCAAAATCGTCTAAGGGACCACTAAATTTATAATTTCCCTATAGTTTAACAGTCTCAAGATATATCGCCCCTAGGTTTTCCACTTATCAGTTTACCAGTCGGTGTTGACTCATGTAAAAATCGATACTACGTAATATTTAAATATGGGCCATTATAAAGCTCTTGCTTTTGTCACTACTTCTCAGAATATTTCGACCATTCAAATCGTAGTTTGGATGAATGACTGTACAAAACAGTAAGAGTCGTACAACATCCAATATGTTCAGAAGTACCCAGATGATACAGTAAAATTGTTGCTGATCGATCTCTTCGAATAATATTTTCACAAGATTGACTAACTGTATCTCTTATGAACAATGGGAAAATTAGACCGAAGCCATATATAAAATGTCCCATAAGAGCAATGCAATTATCGAAAACTAACATTTTCTTGAGAATTTCTTTATTCGTGAAATTTTCCAATGAATTACATTCGTGTATAAAAATGACCAGATAATTTTGCATTCAAGCGTGATATCTTATACAAATTGCATTTGGTTATTTTCATATTTTGTAAAAGAGCCCTTGTCCTTCGGACTCGGGCCAACCTTGTTGGTTTTTCATGTGTTACCGGACGATATTGAAAATGTCAAATGAGACACTATTTTCAGTTTTTGTTTCGAGAACCTATTTGCATCATTGGCAACTCCATTGAGATTACCAATTTTCTTGAAAAAGTTTTTCAGAATTCGAAATACTAGCAGTCAACAAAAAGATTAAATCAAAATTGAACTTCATGGTCATCCTAGTAATGCTGTTGTAGAGCTGAAAGTGGCTTCCAAAAAATATTTGTATGTTCAGCTAGGTTCTACAATTTTTTACATGACGTATTCTTCTATACTATACTGTATCCCAGTAGGATTAGCCTTATTACATTCCAGAAAGACTGTGAATCCGGAAATGTTGATTTTCCTTCGAAGTATACTTACTGTTTTTCTGGGAATCTTTCAAACATAACAATACCAATATTGATAATTCATTCATTATCACTCGGCGTATTAGTGTCACTGTAAAAATTGAAAATATCTCAATTGACAGCTTGAAATCTGTCATTTCAGATATTAATCATTTTTTTGTAATCCCATACGTTCATTTTGTTGTAACGGATTTCAGATGACAATAGAAAAGTCAATGTTAACAACCTCCGTTGTGTTACAGCTTACAGCTCATGGTGCGAACTTGATACTCGTAGGAAATGACTATCATTGTTGTCCTTTTTTTCAATCTTCTCAGAAATGTCAATATTTTCACTCGGTTTGAAGAGTATTCTCTTCTATGGGTTGATCCAAGTACAATTAAAGAAATCAACATATCATTTGAATGATAACACCAGAATATACCTTAATATTGACAACTCATATTTTGAATAGGAGTGTCTAGGATCCCGCTAACGTGTACACATCGCCACAGGTACAAAATTAATTATGACTAAAAAGTGAAAATACTATTTTTCTTCCAATGAACCTCTGTATTACTTGAATCAATTTTTATCATTTGTTGATACTCTTACTCTGCCAATGTAGTTGATTGTTGTTTGCCTTGTAATTGGTATTATTGTTATTCATACTGTTACTCATTTTGTATCTGAATGATATACAATTATTTATAGATTGTGAGTTTATCAACTTATTTGCAGATGATACCTTATTGGCCTGTACTGGAGTAAATTTAGAAGAAACTGTTGACAAAATGAATAATGTTTTAGAGAAGGTAGAAAAATATCTGAAAACCAATAAAATGAAACTCAATGTTAAAAAAACTAAAGCCATGATAATCACTACTAAATTCAAATATAATCAAATGAATACAAACAACATAAATATAAAAATAGAAGATGAACGTATAGAAATAGTAACATCAGTGAAGTATTTGGGATTTCAACTTGATAATTGCTTATCATTCGACGCCCACTTCAAGTATATTGAAAAAAAGATTGCAAAGAAACTATATTTTTTCTCGAGAATCGCCAATAACTTATCAACAGATACGAAAATTATGGTATATAAATCAATAATTCAACCCCATTTTGACTACTGTGCATCTATTTTATTCTCTTTTAATTTGAACAAAGTGCAACAACTACAAAAATTGCAGAATCGGGGAATGAGAATAATTTTAAAATGTAATAGGTATACGCCAATTTCTACCATGTTATCTGCTCTACAATGGCTCTCAGTATCCCAAAGATTATTCTATTGTTCAATGGTTTTCATTTATAAAATATTGAATAAAATGACCCCACCATATTTGTTATCATTAATAACTTTCAATAAGGACATTCATCACCATTCTACCAGGTACAACAGTCACATTCATATAAATAGAACAAATTCAAGAAGTAGTATGAGCAGTTTATTCTTCAAAGGTTTTGTCCGATTCAATGATTTACCTGTTTCAATTAAATCTACTCCATCATTGAATGTTTTCAAGAGCGAACTTCTGAAATATATTCAAGATGAAAGTTGAATATTTCTTGTTGTTCAGTTAAAATAATATATGTATGTATATGTAGTTCAATATTAGTATAAATTTAGTTACTTATACTATATTTTAAGTTAGCTAACCTGTATATTAGGGAATCCTATTTCAATAAATTCTTCTTCTTCTGGTATGGTTTCATCACAATGGGTTCATACTACCCCAGATTTCTTTTTTACTTGAAAGCGTACGATCGATCAGCAACAATTTTACTGTATCATCTGGGTACTTCTGAACATATTGGATGTTGTACGACTCTTACTGTTTTGTACAGTCATTCATCCAAACTACGATTTGAATGGTCGAAATATTCTGAGAAGTAGTAACAAAAGCAAGAGCTTTATAATGGCCCATATTTAAATATTACGTAGTATCGATTTTTACATGAGTCAACACCGACTGGTAAACTGATAAGTGGAAAACCTAGGGGCGATATATCTTGAGACTGTTAAACTATAGGGAAATTATAAATTTAGTGGTCCCTTAGACGATTTTGAAGAACAACTGGATGCTTGAGTATTCAACTGAAATCCATGAACGTGATCTATAAGAAGGAAATATTTTGTAAAGCGCAGCAATGCTGGTATTACTCATAATTTAATACTATTAAATTACGTATTCTTAGGTGAGTTACTCCAATAGTTTAATTCTTCAATACGCTCATCGTTTTCGAACAACTCCTACTAAACTAACTCCTCAATATCTGTAGTAGTTTTTCAGATAATGGTTAAAATTTGTAATTTTCCTGCATGATAAGGTTTTTGGATACATGTACACTACGGTGAACAGTCACTCACTTCGGGCAGAACGTCAGTATATGATGCATTTTCAGATCCATCTTCTAATATTTAATAAACTTCGTTCACACAAATCCATACATATTACCCACAGAACAAAATCTGAGCATTTTTCTCCTTTTCTATCATAATTTCACAAAATATGTTTAATACCTCAGAATTACAATTTGAGAGTGAAAATATTATTTGATGAGATGGATACTACGGGTGACATAATACCAAAAGATGGCAATAAATTCAGGAACAGTCGTGAAACATTCGTAAATTGAAGATTATCTTAATGCCTTGACTTTATCGTCAACTGTAGTTTGAAGGTTCATTATCTATTTCTCAACATTTCAGTTGAACTAACAGACAGAATTGACAGATGACCAGTTCTCGTCACACTCTTTCTGTTGATTATATTTATATCTTTTCCTAAAGGAAGCCGATCTATGTTTATCTAGTATTCAAATGTCAGGAGTAACTATTACTACAAAGTCAAGTATTTCGATGCTAGGAATTACCATCAGTGATAATCTCTCATGGAGAACCATGTGAGCTCGATCGCTCAGGGTGCTAGGATTTCTATTTCCTGCGAAGAAATAATCCACTCTTTGTCAGCTTCTAATGATCCACAAGGCTCAGATACGACCTGTCATGGAATAAAGTTCCCATGTATGGGGCTTGGCACCAAAATTCATTGAAGCTTCTTGATTTCATTCAGGGAAAGGCGATCTGTTCTGTTGGTAATTCTTTGCTCACAGACTCGCTCACTTCGTTGGAACATCGTAGAATGGACAAGAAACTTGTCTCTTTTCTATAGATATTTTCACTGCCGATGCTCTTCCGCATTATCTTCTATTGTTCTACCCTCAGCAGTATCTACATGGATGACCGGCGAGTACAGAATTTCCACCCCATTGATGTAAGTTGGGAGACCTGTCGAATCTTTCTTGTTCGAGATTTTTTTCCCAATGAAACGGCTGAAATTTGGAATTCCTTGCCGAAAAAGGCTTATATTCGAATGAAACTAGAAGTTATATCATAATTTGTGATTGTTAATGTTCAGATGTTGAAAGGTTTCAAGTTTAGATAGAAATACCAATCATCGCATGAATCGCAGTAGAAAATTGAGTTTTCACATTTTCTGTGAAATTATTCATCTAAATGACTTTTGTAGTTTTTATGTGGATTTATATCAAAGTTGTCAAAATTGCAAGGCAGAAAAACTCGTTACTGAAAATAGAAGCTCTTGCCAATTGTCATAAGAAATCAATTGGTAAGAATTCAGATGCATGCAGAAGAAACGATAACTGGAAAGTGCAGATTAATTAGGAAAAATGCGGTATCCAGATGCATGAGGAAAAAATTTTTCATTCATTGATTGTGAATCCACTCAGAGACAGATAATTTCAAGGAAATTCGATAATATATTACGTCAATATTTGAAAGATAGATCTCTGGGAATGATCAGAAACCAGATGAGATTATATCGCAGAAGGGGACATACATCAAAAACAGCGTTCCCGATAATTTTTGAAATGCCACAATTTGAATAAATCAATCTTGATTAATGATATTGCATCTCGTATATTTTCGCTTTACGTTTATTCTATCTTCCTATCTTGTAATCCAATCGTGGGCGTAACATATGTTCCAGCTTCAAAATTGATTTACTGTCGTGGAAATCCAGAGCTACGATCGCATGTTTCATGGATAGTGTTAAAAGGTTGAAAATAATTCATCAGGCAATTTGAGTGAATAGATCAGGCGGCAGAGTCATATTCTTTGGACGGATTATTCACAGCCTACCTTCAGACGAGAGATAATGTGAATGTGAATATATCGATATCTACAAAAAAGGTTTACGCCCTGCCGGTTACTTCAAGGAAAGGCTACTATTTAAATTTGTTGTAGTAGTAGTACTAGTAGTAGTAGTATTTCTTTATTTCGTCAGGTTTATAAAAATAAACATGGAAATTGCGTCACATAAATTCGCATTACAAATGTCCTTATGATATACTAGCATTAAAATCGGGTCAACATTAAAAAAAAGGAAAAAAAAAGAACTGCTCACTCATAGAGATTAAAACTCATATTTAAAACTACATATTATAATAAAGTATGTTGTAGATATACATCGATTAGGGTAGATTAAAGTACTCATTGATGGAATAAAATGGATTCTTGAGTAAAAAGGATTTCACCTCATTTTTGAATGAATTGAGACTTGTGAGGTTTCTAATGTCGATAGGAAGATTATTATATAATTTTATTAACATAATGTGAGGACCTCTCGAGACAATAGATGAGTGATGAAGTTGAATCGACATCATCTAATTTTCGCGAAAATTATATCCTGCAACTAGACTCAACTCTTTTCTGCTTGTGGAGTTTTCGTTGTGTGACATCACATAATATACACAGTTGAGTATATATAATAAGATGACTGTTGGAATTTTAAGATTTGAGAATGAATAGCACACTGATGATGTATATATACTTACTTTCAGTGTAATAGATAAATTCCCATTAATCTCACTATGAACAAGCTGTAATGGAATTACTCTGAAAGAGGATTTTTGTTATTTTCATGCCACACGTATTCATCATTGCATTTTTATTGTTTAGTAACCGATTACATACCAGTGTGACAGTTCACGAACATGAGTCATGAGGATCCTACATTTTTCAACTTTCTGATGCAATGATAGCATAACACGTAACAAGGAAGTTAAGTAGGGTATAACGCACTAGGGAAAAATTGTGAGCACGAGGCATTAGCCGAGTGCCGTAATTCGCGAGTGTTCGTAACTGGCCATATCCTCAAGTTGCCTCCTGTACTTTTTCTACCCCCACCATGCTTGTGCGGTGATTTAGCACAAATTGCGTGTCGTTTTAACTCATTTTCAATATTCGAGAAAACACTGAATGGCAGCAAGTAGGTGCAAAAATTGTCTGCATCATGGATATATCTAGATACAGCCCCAATCCACGAACTCTCAAAAATAAATTCCCTAAAAATATCATTTTTAATTCAATATTACAAAGAATTTAAAACAAAAATTAGCTGAATTTGGGTTCTGGAAAATGTCATGAGATCAAATTTATAAGGTCAAATTTTATATATCCCATCATTTTATAATTCATAATAATGATTCATAATACACGCGTATTCTAAATAAGCAGTCAATGAATGGTTCAAATTAGTGGGAGTGAAAATTTTTTTCATATTATAGACCAATTTGAAGATAGTTATAATATTTTGGTCCCAGTATCAGAATTGAAGAACAACAACAGCACAACAACATCCGGGAACAAAAAGTCTACACCAAGAGAGGAGTAACAAAAATTACATTCGAAACAATTAGTTATGGCATGAAATTGAATCCCCTGTAAGATAATGTTGTCGAGTGGTTGATTGAAAATCCAATTCAATTACGTTTCATTCGACTAAATAGAATATTCATTTGTGAAATGGACTTCTTCTGGCTTCTGAGTTTGTCTAAGAATGCATAAAATTACTGCTTGTAATTCAAAGTTGTCGTAAATTTCTGTAATAATTGAAATTCTACAAAAACAAGTTTGAATTAATCCAGAACATTTACATGAAATGTATATATATATATATATATATATATATATATATATATATATATATATATATATATATATATATATATATTGTGATCACAGAAAATTGAATATAAATTATAGATATTGCTCTAAAAAAATATAGACTAGTATAAAAATTTTAACGAAAACCAATTTTTCTCGAGTATACATACTTCCACAACTCGAAATAAATATTATATTGTGTGAATCTGGCCGAATTTTCTTGTCTGAAGTTGATTGTTTGAAGTGATCGAAATGACTTGATTATAGGTTTTTATCATTTTTTCAAATTCTTTTTTATTTTTGTAACAATTAATTTTTGAAACTTGTTTTTTTTTATTTTATTGGATTTTTTCAATTTTTCACTTTTTCTTTTCACTCACCATTCTAGCTTTCCAACGTTTGTTTAGTAATTTTCCTGGTTTTATTTCCATGTTATTTGTCAAAACTGAATCTACATCTAATTTTTTAATAGCACTATATTTTTTCGGAATAAAGATGACAAGCCACCTATACATCGACTTTCATACCTATTTTAGGATTTTTACTCATATAGATATGTTCATATCATCAAATATACGATCCTTTGTTAACTGTTCATAGAATGAAATCAGATAAGTCTACTCAGGAAGAGAAAAAAAATTGTAGATATATGAGGACGAGTATGTTCTTCAGCCTTTGACATTCGATACACATAGTGGATTTTGTCCATATTATTTGAAAACCAGTAGTGTAGATCAAATCAGCCTGACAAACCTTTTTACAAATTTAAGCGTGTTTGTAAACTCCACTTGGGTATATGCTTTTTAGGTAACCATCAACTTCATGTTTGTGCAACGATCACCAACAAAATCCTAATCCTGAAAATATTCTATTTAGCAACCCAAATCTTCATAATACATATCATAATATTCCTTGTAATAATAATAATAATAAACGCGACTAATTTGAGTGACATTTATTGATTTCTGGAAATCACGGTGATGACACAAACTGTTTTCCATGGCATATCAAGGTACAGGGTATATAAAAAGGACATAAGCTATTACAATACTCAACTGTATGAGGCACATATATAACACCTTCCCCTCTAAAATCACAACTGACAACACCATTTGAGAAAAGAACATCCTCAATGCCCAAAACGATCTGGAGGTTTTATTTGACTCCTTCTTAGTGTGCGATCATTATGCTCGAAATTGTCACAACTAGCGTTACCATCAGCCTCATATTGTTTTTTATTGTTTTCGGCTACACTCTCGTTATTTTCATCATTCACCTTATTCACAACTATCTCCGAACGAGGAATGATATCGACGTTAGACGTAACTGATGTATCAGTTCAGATGACGTTTCCATATCATTCCTTGAAACGTGCGAACACTGAAAGTTCGTTTTCCAAGAACATCGGTTATAATACCCCTAGACCACTTATCCGAATTTTGTCTGAAGTCGCGAGCCCAAACTCTATCGTTCACCTCGAAGGTTTCCCATTTTCTACCCTTGAAATTTTTAATTTGCAAATTTCGTTTTCTGTGATAGTCCAGCTATGACCATTTTCCCGTGTATTTATCCCATACAGCACCGATTCGCATGAAAATTTGAATTCAGGATCTACATACACTCTTTTTCAAAATCTACCCTGTGCCGAGGGTTGCTCTCTCCCTGGGGGTGGATGCCACCCCTTCTTGGGGGTGAAAAAATTTTTATTGGAAATGAGTGCGGAAATCAATAGATTGACTAATTCTAGGCACTTCTTGTTCAATAAAATTTTTTCTGAAAAGCAATACTTTTCGACTTATTCGCGAGTGAAATTGTCGGTTTTGAGGAAAAAAAAAACACGTTTTCATATCCTTTTTCGCGAATAACTGGAAAATAATGCATCTAATCGAAAAACCTGCGGAAAGCAAAATTATAGCTTTTGGAAAAACGAAGGCGATTGTTCATCTGTGATGTATGCAAACCCACTACAAACTGAATAATTGCTTGTTGAAAGTTGATTGGTATTTTCAAACGCCAAAATGGAAAGTTTCTTCGTACAATAACCAAAAACCAATGCATTTTTCGAGAAAAAGTAATTGGACCTTTTTTGAAGTCCTTCAAAAATCCTTTATTTTTGTTATTTATAAAAGTTTCTAGCATCAAAACTGACCGAGGTATGAAGGAAATAATGTTAAATCCTATTTTTTCCTTGAAAAAAAATTGTGAATAACTCATCCTCTCTTCCCCTCCTCGGAAAAAATCGTTGCCTAGTGGAACTATATGTATAGGTACATATATAATATACATATAGTTCCATTAGGCCTAAAATATAGTTACTATGTGTATTCTTCAATATACTAATGTACATAATCTAATTTCTACAAAAATTATTTTTGGTTTTTTCCCATAACTCGCTTAGTCTTCAAGCAATCGAATCCACCAAAGGAGTATTTTGTAGCTTTTTTCAAGAGCTATAAGCTCATTCACATTATTTTTTGTTTCAGATTATATTTTTGAAAAGGTTCATGCTAAAAGGGCTCAAAAAAGGTACTTTGCGCGAAACCTCACAATATTTAACTGGCCATATCTTACTCTATTTTCATCCTGCAGGAAAAATGAAACACTGAAATTTTCAGAGAAGACTAGCCTTCAATTTTGTACTCCGAAATTTTTTGCATGTGATCAATACTTTTCGACTTATTTCGAAGAAATTGTGATTTTTCGCTGAATTACTTATATGATTTTTTCTCTTCAACCTCAATTTTTTCCAAAACTACGTACTTTCGATTGATGAGAAACGCAGAACTCATTGAAAGAACATGAATGAAGTGAATTATGGAGTAACAACGATTTTTTCCAAAGGGGGGAGAAGAAAGGATGAGATATTCACAATTTTTTTTCAACGAAAAAATAGGATTCAACATTATTTCCTTCATATCTCGGTCAGTTTTGATGCTAGAAACTTTTATAAATAACAAAAATTAAGGATTTTTGAAGGACTTCAGAAAAGGTCCAATTAGTTTTTCCCGAAAAATGCTTTGGTTTTTGGTTATTGTACGTAGAAACTTTCCATTTTGTCGTTTGAAAATACCAATCAACTTTCAACAAGCAATTATTCAGTACATAGTTGGTTTGCATACATCACAAATGAACAGTCACCTTTGTTTTTTCAAAAGCTATAATTTTGCTCTCTGCAGGTTTTTCGATTAGATGCATTATTTTCCAGTTATTCGCGAAAAAGGATCTGAAAACGTGTTTTTTTTTACTCAAAACCGACAATTTCACTCGCGAATAAGTCGAAAAGTATTGCTTTTCAGAAAAAACTTCATTGAACAAAAAGTGCTTAGAATTAGTCAATCTATTGATTTCCGCACTTATTTCCAATAAACATTTTTTCACCCCCAAGGGGTGGCATCCACCCCCAGGGAGAAAGCAACCCTCGGCACGGGGTAGATTTTGGAATAGAGAGTAAGTAGAACCTATATCCAAATTTTCATACGAATCGGTGCTGTATGGAAAAAATACACAGTTTACACTTTTTTCACCGTCATAGACTGGAGTATATGGATATTCTGGACCGATGGTAATAATAAATCGAATTCACATCGCAATTTATGTCCTAGCAACAATTCTGCTGGTGCTTCTCCTGTTGTTGTTTGGGGAGTATTTCTGTAATGGAACAGAAATCGATTTATTACCAAATTAAAGTCATAATTGTTGTTGCAGTTATGTGTCGCTTTCAAAATTGCCTTTTTCATGATTTTGACAGCACTTTCCGCTTGTTCGTTAATGGGAGGATGGTAAGGAGGACCAGGTGTTCTACACCACTCGCTTTTAGGAAATTTTGAAAATTTTCAGACATAAATGTTGCAGCGTTGTCAGTACAAAGTTGGAAAGGTTTGTTGTTGAGCATACTATTGAATATATTTGCCTTGTCAAGAAGATATTTACAAAATTCTAGAATTCTGTTGAATTCCGTTGCAACAAACAAGAAATTGACCTCATTTCTGCACAATTAGCGGACTACACTCTATCTATACTTGGTTTCATGATTCTATGAACTTAAGAAAAATGACAGGTATTCTCTTTCATGAAAGATTATATTTTTTCGAATTATTGAGAAAATGGTTTGGACAGATTCAAATTAGTTATACAATGAAAGTTTGTAGTGTTTGTACCACCAGCAAAGGAGATTTTTCAACGAACTGTTTCGAACTGATCACGACTTTCTGGGAAATAATACTGAATTCAAATTGAAACCCAATGTTTACCTAGGTAGCATGTTCGATCCGGGTAAGACTTCGTAGAATTCACGGTGTATTTCAATTCCTAGAACAACAAATCGAATATGTATATGACGGTGATGAATTTAAATGAATTTGGGGAACGTTGCATAACAGAACGCATGAAAAACTCTTGCTAGGTATGCGGGCAGGATGTGGGTCTTCCATTATCCCCTAACGCATCATTGAAACGATTCGATGAATTGGAAATAGGAAAGTTGTAAAGTTGTTATTGTTGTCGGTCTCCAATTTCGAGAAGCTTTTTACTTGAGTCACGATCTCCAGAACTTTCCCTATCGGAATTGGATCTGTCCAACCTCATATAGATGTGTGCTGGGGTGCATGGATTTGATCGTAAATGATAGTCGCCAGTTGGCTTCTACCAATTTTGCATCCCGTGTCATAAGTTTTGATTGGGAAAACGAAATTGCTGACTAGAAGAGTTTCCGGGAATTTTAGCAATCTCTGGTATATGATTCGAGAGCAGGGATATGCCTTTCTGAAATGACAGGATACTATAGCTGATGCAAAATATATCTACCACTGTAAACTTTATTCGAATTCAAATTGATGACAGATTGGTTACATTTTGGAACGTCCTTTCCATCTTAATTCAGGCGCTGTAGTCGAAATGCTCTCAAAACCTGACAATGACTCCAATGGAGAATAGGGATGATTTTTGGTACACAGGTAGCTTTTGGTGCGTACTTTGAGGAAAAATATTGTTTTGTTTGCGAACACCTTTGAAAAGTAGAGAAAATTACTGGAAAAACTCGGAAAATCTGTATATCAATGGCTTCGTTCAGCGGTGCACAACCGTTGAGAATAATCACTAAACGTGTTGAGCCGCTGCTCAACGGTTGAGAGTGATCAATGGTGCAGCGGTCCGTTCAGCCGAACAAGTTGGCACATCACTCAACTGTTGAGCACGGCTGAACGAACCCAATATCTCGGAAGGACTTGGAAATTTTCATATAATGTATTGGAACAAACTTATAGAGCGTGCAATATCTCACATAAAAAGTGTTTAATTTTTTTTAGTTGCTTCCTATCAGAGTTAATGTGCTCTAATTGAAATGTTAAGGTTTTCGCGCAAAAAACTCGGGATAAAATAAGATTTACCTCGAAGTTCGACTAAAATCTGTGCATCTCCCTTGTTTTTGGCCGAAAATTCCTGAACTTCACGGTATTTCAATAAATATTTTTTCAACAAAGCTCACCTCTGGAACCGAGTTGTCCCAAATGTACACACCAAGGCCTACTTGATCAGACAGTTGCAAAGACGTAAATCATGAAAAATGAGCGAACTAAAAAACACCGGGTGGTTCAGTTAGGCCCAAGATAAATGAAGAAGGAATGTTATATTTGATTTGTTCGAATTTGACCTACTGAATCTCTGAGCAAACGCAGTTTTTCCAGGTAATTTGATAAGTTAACGTGAAAAAATTGGGAAAATGTCATTTGTTATTCATCATATATCATTCTATTCATTGTACCTATCGACTATTGCCCGAAATCAGGCAACATCGCATTTCTTGTTTGAAATTGATATGTACCATACAAATTCAAAACATACGTTATATGGTATGGAGTCAAATTTTAACTTGCTTTAGAATTTGATTTGTGTGGTTATAGAATTGCCATTAGACTTCGCAAAATATTTGGTGTTTCTTCTCTTTTCGCTTCTAATTGAAGAAGACGATAACAAAAATCGCATTAATTTCTCTTACATATTCAAGTAAAATCGAATAATAGGAAAAATAGAATTTCTTACCCAATTCATTCAACAAGATACACTATCAAATCACATCTCAATGGGTAATTTGCATGCCTAACGATGGGTTTACGAAACCGTAACACGTGTTTTGTTAGGATTATTTTTTTGTAAACCCTTTGATAGTGAGAATTGTATAGGAAATTGTAGTATTTTTTGTTTGATATGGATTTTCAATAGGTATTGGCCATTTCAACTCAATATTTTCGTGACATTTGGAAAATTCAGGAATCTCATATATATATTTACATTATTCTACATTTCAAATTCTTAGGGAGCAATTATCAAATATTTTCAGTACAATCATAGTTATAAATAAGATGTCTATATACTGGTGTTTATAATGTTGCGATATTGTTTCAGACAAACCTGTGGACAAGGCGTGGTAGTTCATCAGTGGTGAAGAGGGAGCGCTGGTAATCGAAAATTTCTATTAATTTTCGTGATCACTCGATCCATGGAACACGCTGTTGCCAATTCTGATGTTTTTGTAAAAGGATAGAGAATTCATCGGGACTGGGTATGTGAGGTTATTGAAAACACCAAAACGCGCCAAGTTTGTGTTTAACTTTATGCGTTATTTATTCCATGTAGTTTGAAAATAATTTCTCAGTTGGAATAAATTTGCATTGTGTTTCTACTGATCTGGACCAGAATTCGCAACGACATGGCCACTTGGCAACACAGGACTGTCATCTCCACTGCAAGAGTGCCGGTACCTGGCGGATTTTTTGCAGTACTACTACGCCTACATCATCAAATTTCTCATCAAGTTGGCCATATCGGTCGTCTGATTTGCTGACAACCTCTTATACGGAGTAAACACACCAGTATATAGCCACCTTAGTTATGAACTATTTGGTCTATCGGCGGCTTCTTCTTACGCACAAACAGAATTCAAAAAACCCGCATAAATGTTGATGAACACATCACTGGTGGTTTCCATACATATCTTGAACTATCTCGTGAACTATTGAAACCTGTTGAAAACTTCTAGGGTCGTGAAAATCAATTGAATTATCTGATAGATGAGACCAAAATGGTTCAAATTGAAGCTGGTCTAAATGGATCATTGGAAAATTGTGGTGTTACGAAGAAAAAATTGTCAAAGATAATTATGAAATTAGAATTATGGAATGAGCATAACAAGAATTGAAAAAAACACTGTCAACCCCAGGAGATTTGTAACCGCATTTCAATCATTTTTCTGAATAGTTCACTGCAATTTTATTTTATTATATTGTTCTTGATTTCATGTTTTCCGACGAAGTATATTTCAAAATAATGCCTCATCCAAATTAATGAATTTCATGACGTGACGTTCTTTGAAAATAATGAAATAAAATATTATTACTCTCATATTACAATCAGATCAAACCGTTTTTTTTTGGACAATCTCTTCAAAAAATCCAAATGTTTTCATAACTATTATAAAGAGAGGGGTGGGCCCGGTAAATATGCTCATTGAATAATTAAGATATTTTCACCAGTAACTTGCATCAAAGTCAGACATTTGTAATGTTATTCTGTTCAGATTCCAAAGTGGAACGGTTGATGTTGGTGAAATCTCAAATTTTGTCAGCAGTTTGAGGATTCTCATTATCCACTCAAAATAATTTCTTTTCATGGATAATTGTGATGGATTGACTCTATTCATCTTTGGAATTAAAAATCATAAGATAAATGCGAAATGATGAAACGGAGAAACCGTTATTTCAATTCATTCAGGCCAACTCTTAATAATCTCCGAATTTTTTTGTGAATTTCCGAGATAATTGTTTCCAATTTTTCAAAAATTATCATCAATTATCGGTAATGATTTTTCTCGCGCCCCAGCAGAATGTAAAAACCGGAATGTGTTTAGAAAAAAAAATCATTAAAAGGGAGGAGGGTCTGGTAGGTATTCCCAGAGAATAATGTGAATATATTTGAGAAAAGTCACTTGCACTAAAGCCAGGCATTCTCCTCTCCAAGAAATAACGGAAGAAACTCAATAGCGGACTCAGAATCTGTAAAAGACGTCGACTGTAATTTTATATTCTCTCCAGATAATCCAGATTCCGAACTAGACCTATGTATGTTTATTATTTGAACAATATCGATCGAAATCTCAAATTTTGCCAGTAGTTACTATACTCTGAATGATAATAACTTTAATGAGTGAATATTTGAAATCAATATCAAATGTCTGATTGAATGACAATCAGCCATTAACGAATGCTAATGACGAATGCACTTCTAAAACTTTGTTCTAAATGTTGGAAGGTACGACAATTTCGTTATTTATTTTTATTATTATTTATGTTTAAAAATGAACTTCCCATATACACCTCCTCAACATCTACTGAAAAAATACTATTTATGATATAAATCACCACTATCAATTTCATCTTCCAGTATATTGACCTTCATTCAACACTTTCAGAACCTGTTGAAGAGCATATTCAATGAAAATAATCAAAATATAGTTATAATCAAAACAATACGATTGAAACAGAAAGGAAGTGGAAATATCTAAATTATTTATTACGGATAAATCCTATTGAATAAAAAAAAAAATCAGAAAAACTGAAAGGCAAATAGAATGAACCAGAACAAAAATTGAAAAAAAATGACTGTCATCAGCTGAAGCTGACTAAAGTTTCCAACAATTTGAACACCGTGGCTAACCTTTACTCGAAGGTTTTTTCAATATTGTTTCTTATTTCTTTATTTTCTATTTCATTATTCTCAGTTTTTATTCATTCGAATATATTCTTTGATAGTAATAGTGATAAATCGACATTCATCTCTGAAAATATAGATTTGAAAAATGAATGAAATGGCGAAATGTGCCCAAGAGTGCTTTGCGACTTAACCGTTCAAATCCCAATATTTCAAATTAATTTTCTCCATATTATAAAGCATTTTTTTTTTATTTTCATGGCCCAGCTAATGACATTTCGCACCAGTAACATACACAAAACTAATTGAAACTTTTTTGATGTTGAGACATGTATCGAATCGTGATGTTTTTCCGCAAAATTTTCGAAACATTTTAACATCATCTTAATGTAATAATCATCAAACCTTTTCAGTTCGAACATATGGACGATCTTTTCTATGGCCTATGTTTTTTCTCGCGCACCAGCAAAATTCGAAAAACGCGCGTAACAGTGGAGCGCACCTCTGGAAGTTCTGGTTATCGCGCGCGTTTACAGCTCCGCCACAACTAACGGAATTTCAGCGACTCTGAAGTCCGAAGCCTGTTGCTGAAACTGACGACGCGCACCACGCAGAATTCGGGGTGTAACGACGCCACTTACGAAGAGTTATTCGCGAATGAGCAGCGCGAAACGAAATGAAAGGGTTGTTGAAAGATTTTTTCAACGCCGACTGGCAGCAAAATACGGTCGTTGTGGGCCAGTTTCACGAAGCATTGTGATCGAAGGGGTAGGTACACGGCGTATCAGTGTCACGGTGAAAATAAAAAATCGATGACAGATTTGAATCTGTCACTGACAGATTCAAATCTGTCAATATGTCATTGACAGATTATTATCTGTCAATGGCGGATTACAATCTGTCAATGAGAGATTTCAATCTTTCAAATTTTTATCTATCAATATGTCAATGACAGAATATTATCTGTCGATGACGGATTACAATCTTGCAATAATAGATTTTAATCTTTCAATGATTGTTTTCAATTTGTCAATTGGTTAACGACAGATTTCAAACTGTCAATATGTCATTGACAGAATATTATCTGTCGATGACGGATTAGCGAGAAACGAAATGAAAGGGTTGTTGAAAGATTTTTTCAACGCCGACTGGCAGCAAAATACGGTCGTTGTGGGCCAGTTTCACGAAGCATTGTGATCGAAGGGGTAGGTACACGGCGTATCAGTGTCACGGTGAAAATAAAAAATCGATGACAGATTTGAATCTGTCACTGACAGATTCAAATCTGTCAATATGTCATTGACAGATTATTATCTGTCAATGGCGGATTACAATCTGTCAATGAGAGATTTCAATCTTTCAAATTTTTATCTATCAATATGTCAATGACAGAATATTATCTGTCGATGACGGATTACAATCTTGCAATAATAGATTTTAATCTTTCAATGATTGTTTTCAATTTGTCAATTGGTTAACGACAGATTTCAAACTGTCAATATGTCATTGACAGAATATTATCTGTCGATGACGGATTAGCGAGAAACGAAATGAAAGGGTTGTTGAAAGATTTTTTCAACGCCGACTGGCAGCAAAATACGGTCGTTGTGGGCCAGTTTCACGAAGCATTGTGATCGCTAAGGTAGGTACACGGCGTATCAGTGTCACGGTGAAAATAAAAAATCGATGACAGATTTGAATCTGTCACTGACAGATTCAAATCTGTCAATATGTCATTGACAGATTATTATCTGTCAATGGCGGATTACAATCTGTCAATGAGAGATTTCAATTTTTCAAATTTTTATCTATCAATATGTCAATGACAGAATATTATCTGTCGATGACGGATTACAATCTTGCAATAATAGATTTTAATCTTTCAATGATTGTTTTCAATTTGTCAATTGGTTAACGACAGATCTCAAACTATCAATATGTCATCGACAGATTATAATCTGTTAATATGTCATTGACAAAATATTATCTGTCGATGACGGATAACAATCTTGCAATAATAGATTTTAATTTGTCAATTGGTTTATGACAGATTTCAAACTATCAATATGTCAACGACAGATTATAGTCTGTCTATATGTTATTGACAGAATATTATCTGTCAATGACAGATTTACGAGTATGAAAAACCAATGATAATGCATCACTCTCCAGCAGCCATGATATGGAGTGACAAATCCGTGTCTTGAAATTGGACTATTAGTCCAGTCTATGACCATTTTTCCGTGTATTTATCCCATACAGCACCGATTCGGATGAAAATTTGGATTTAGGATCTACATACCCTCTTTTTCAAAATCTATCCTGTGCCGAGGGTTGCTTTCTCCCTGGGGGTGGATGCCAACCCTTCTTGGGGGTGAAAAAATTTTTATTGAAAATAAGTACGGAAATGAATAGATTGACTTATTTTAAGCACTTTTTGTTCAATGAAGTTTTTTCTAAAAAGCAATACTTTTCGACTTATTCGCGAGTGAAATTGTCGGTTTTCAGGCAAGAAAACACGTTTTCAGATACTTTTTCGCGAATAACTGGAAAATAATGCATCTAATCGAAAAACCTGCAGAGAGCAGAATTATAGCTTCTGAAAAAACGAAAGCGACTGTTTAATTTCTTGTTGAAATTTGGTTGGTATTTTCAAACGCCAAAATGGAAAGTTTCTACATACAATAACCAAAAACCAATGCATTGCCCGGGAAAAACTGATTGGACCTTTTTTGAAGTCCTTCAAAAATCCTTTATTTTTCCACTAGGCCTAAAATATAGTTACTATGTGTATTCTTCAATATACACATGTACAATACTCTGATTTCTAAGAAAATTGTTTTTGGTTTTTTTCCCATAAATCGCTTAGTATTCAAGCAATCGAATCCACCAAAAAAGATTTTTGTAGCTTTTTTCAAGAGCTATAAGCTCATTCACATTATTTTTCGTTTCAGATTATATTTTTGAAAAGGCTCACGCTGAAATGGCTCAAAAAAGGTAATTTGCACGAACCCTCACAATATTTAACTGGCCATATTTTACTCGATTTTCATCCTACAGAAAAGATTGAAAAACCAGAATCATCAGAGAAAAATAAACTTCAATTTTGTACTCTAGAAAATTTTGCATGTGATCAATACTTTTCGAGTTATTTCGAAGAAATGGTGATTTTTCGCTGAATTACGTATATGATTTTTTCTCTTCAATCTAAATTTTTTCTAAAACTACGTACTTTCAATTGATGAAAAATTCAGAACTCATTATGAGAACATGAATAAAGTGAATTATGGAGTAACAACGATTTTTTCAAAGGGGGGGAAGAGAGGATGAGTTATTCACAATTTTTTTTTCAATGAAAAAATGGGATTCAACATTATTTCCTTCATACCTCGGTCAGTTTTGATGCTAGGAACTTTAATTAATGACAAAAATGAAGGATTTTTGAAGAACTCCAAAAAAGGTCCAATTAGTTTTTCCCAAAAAATGCATTGGTTTTTGGTTATTGTACGTAGAAACTTTCCATTTTGGCGTTTGAAAATACCAAACAACTTTCTACAAGCAATTATTCAGTTTGCAGTGGGTTTGCATACATCACAATGAAACAGTCACTTTTGTTTTTTCGAAAGCTATAATTTTGCTCTCGGCAGGTTTTTCGATAAGTTTTTCGATTTTTTTTGCCTGAAAACCGACAATTTCACCCGCGAATAAGTCGAAAAATATTGCTTTCCAGAAAAAACTTCATTGAACAAAAAGTGCTTAGAATTAATCAATCTATTGATTTCCGCACTTTTTTCCAATAAAAATTTTTTCACCTCCAAAAAGGGGTAGCATCCACCCCCAGGGAGAAAGCAACCCTCGGCACATGGTAGATTTTGAAAAAGAGGGTATGTAGATCCTGAATCCGAATTTTCATGCGAATTGGTGATGTATGGGATAAATACACAGTTTACACCTTTTTCACCGTCATAGACTGGAGTATATGTACATGTAATGACTTTCTATCATCTTAAAAATTGAAATAAAAATGAAAATAGCACTTGTCATACAGCTACTTCCATTAACTAGACGAATATTTGGTACAAATGATGAATCCTTTCAGAAAACAACTCTGCTATGTTTTGAAATTCTGACCTAATTCACAATAACTGTAGCGCCAATGTAGCAGCTGGGGAGCATGCTCTTTTTTATTGATACGTCACCCACTATAGAATGAGAACTACTTACTACCAATTCCTTTGAAATTTGGCAAGATTCAAGGTAAACCCGCGTTGGTTATGGACCTACCTCAGAGTAGCTGATCGACGTTGGTTTGTAGCTCCAAAAAAAATCTCCGACACTCATTCAGTGACGTGTTCTGAAGTGCAATATCATCAGTAATCGGTTTATTGTAGAAAAACGGTTCATTCTTCGAAATGATTTTTTTTTTAATAACCAACCACTTTTTCGTATTTTGACTTCAGTCCAATACTTTTCATATGAGATATTTGTTAATATGTTATAACACAGATAGAGCAGTGTCACACAAACTATAAAGTCAAAACCTCACGGTGTATAATATTTTATATGCAGATTCACATGAAAGGGAAGCACTGTAATGTTCAAAGAACACGGCATGAATCTAGGGAGAGGAGATACGAATTAACATTCACTTTGAATTTTTGAAGTTTGTAAGCCGCAGGAAAAAACTCTCTCGGCAAGGAGTTCCAAAGCTCAGTTCTATTGAAAAAAGATCCCTGAGCAAGAGATGTTCGACAGGTCTCCAAATTCATAACAAAGGGGTGGGGAGTCTGTAACTCTCAGTCATCCGTGTAGATATTGCCAAGGGTGGAACGATTGATAGCAATTCAGAAGAGCACCGACCGTGAAAATATCTATAGAAGAGAGACAGTCTCCGACTCTTTCACGATGTTTCAATGAAGTGAGCGAGTCTGTGAGCGAAAAATCACAAACAAGACAGATTGCCTTTCTCTGAATAGAATCGAGAAGCATCGATGAATGTTTCGGTGCCGAACTTCACACATAGAAGCTGACGAGAAGTATTCATTCTAACTTTGATGCTCGAAGCGTTGCGGTAAAAGGCAATCCCCCAAAACTGTTCGTATTGTGCACATCACGCGCTGCTGTCGGATTAGTTCTCCCTACCACGTAATTCCCACGGTTCCAATAGCTCAACACGTGGGGCGGTTTTATGAACTGTGTAGTAAAAATCACACAAAATTATTTTCAAACAGGTTAATTTCAATAAATTGACTAAATCAACCCCCCAACATCATTCATTTTTTTTGGAAGACGGAAATAGATCACTACTGCTTTTGCTATGTTCGGTATATTCACGAGAGATTAGACGAATGAAACACTACCCTGGGTACACAATTTCATTGCCAAACATTCGGCGATAATTCTGACCTTCTTCAGGGCTATAATGAATGGAACATTTGAATTTCTGACTTCTCTAATGCTCTTGATGGAACATCCTGTGGTCTATATCAACTTTCGTATAGACATCCTAATTGATATGAGCCACTCCTACACACAATAGAAAGAAGAACACTGTTCCTGAAATATTTCAATCTATTGTTTCAAATGTGATTGTGCCATATATTTCAAACTGATATATTTATTGTTCCTTTCTCCTTCACTAATACATCGAGAATTTTATAAAAAAAATTTGGTTGAATTCACCTTGACATCGTTACTCGTGGATACAGTTGGGGTGAGTTCACTGATGGAATACATTGGATAGGAGTGTTTCGAAAATGTTTCATAAAGCTCATTTATTGAAATCAGATATTCAAATTTTTCATTTATTAGAACCCTGAAGATGGCGAGAATTATCGCCAGAACGTTGGCAAAAAATTATGAACACAGAGTAGTGTTTCATTTGTTCAATCGCTCGTGAATACACTGATCATGATAATACTTCCAGACGTGAGAAGGCTATTGCGATTTATAATAATATGTACTACTATACTTCAAAAGATGGACTGGTACTGAGCTGGAGAGGCCGTTCTCGAAAAGAATAGGTAGCTGTTGTACTCGACAGAATGGCTTATAAATAGGTAACATTAGAATGTCGGAAACTGCTTGATGGTCGTAGAAGTTCTAGAGATTGGAAGTTATAAAGGGAAAAATCTTTTCTTTTCGAACGATATTGAGACAGTTCACAGTGAACAAAATGGCCATACAGAATTCGAAAGCTATTGTAGGCCAGGCCCTGAACAGTAATCAGCTTCATTTTGGCTTGTAGTACATGTATCCCGTGTTGCATATGAATAAACAGATGTTTATCCAAAAGAAATGAGATGGATTACACGTTTCTTGTTCCAGGATATCAGGAGCAGTGAATATATTTATCCTGGATTACTTCAGAATGAAAATAAAAGAAACGGAAAGTTTGGCGAGTCTTATAAGTCCAATGATGATGGCTTTTAGTATACCACTACTCACATAAGATTCCTCAGATTTCAGATATCAGCTTCTTTTTTATTCATGTCCCATTATGTATGATTACTTGGAAGAGTAACAGTTCTTAAGTCGAGTTTTCGATATGTTGAAGTCTCGGATAAGGTCTTAAAAATTTCGGAAGTTTTCTTTTCCAGAATATGAGTAGACAAAAACCAATCCTCGTTCATTATTTTAAATATCCTTTGAACAAATCAACTGCAAGTCAGGTGGTTGGAGAAAATAAAAATGTTATTCTCAATTCCGCCAAAATTGAAGTGGGACTGAGGAAACAATATAACGATTCTGTTTATAGTTTGTCTATAAAAATGTTATTCTTTCTAGTATTTGAAAGGATCAGTCAAATATCCCTCCGGAAAGTTGAAATTACTGATTTTGAATTCAAAATATCACGTGTCGGAACGTTTAGGAGGTATATTTATATCCTTATCTTATGATAAAAGGGAAAAATTAAGATATGAATCCAACCTAGTTTAGTTTTCGAACAATAGCCGTATTCAGGTTCGATATACTCATCTAGGACGTTTTTTTTTCGAACATTCAATGGAATTCACAGGCTCAAAAATAAAATGCTCCAGATATCTACTTTTGAAAATCACCTGAAAAATATTAACCCAATGAGCAGAGAGGGGTTATAAACAATTTGTTATTTGCTATCTCCAGAGCTTCGTTTGTGCTACAAGACATTTCTTGACTACATTTGGAAATTCGCTCATAAAAACACAAAATAAATACACACAAATTTGAACGCACAAACAATATAACCCCATAAGAACGGTAGTTTCGTATATGACCCTCTGTTAAGGAACTACGGCCTAACAACTTGTTCAGAAGTATTAGCAATTTCGTGGACCACTTCATAGCAATAAAAACTCGCTGTTTCTCGAAAAAAAAATGAACAAACCACGAACCACGTCACATAATTCAATTTGAGTTTGATTCTATATGTGAAGAGTATGTTCTCCAACGTACCGTACAATGAATGTAAGACTGACATTTTGAATATATAAGATCAAGACAAGTACACTGCTTTCAATGTAGGCCTGAATCAAAGTTACACAGTTCACTATCAACTTTCATAAACAGGATTCAGATTCATCATTTGGCTCATCCCTCAGTTTACTTTCAGCAGTCATTTATGGATATTTTGGATACCACAAAAGTAAATACCAATCTGGGTGAAAAACATCAATTTTTGGTACAGAAATGTTGACATTACACCTGAACAAACTCATGACATTCATGAGTAGAAAAATACAGTTCACACTCAGAACAGAGATAGAATATAATGATGGGCATTGAAATCAGTCCGACGGATGATACCATTGATCCAGAAGGAGCGAGCTTGCCGAAAGATGCAAGATTTGCAAATAGGCATGAAATAGCGGGCGATCTCGAATGAGATAGGAAAGTTAAGGGAACTTACGCTCGATAGCCGAACGGGGGGTCGCAAGAGTCGCGCGTTGTGCGCGGGGTGACATTAGTCTCATGGTCAATCATGAGGTCGCGTCCATTACGAAGGTAACGTCTATTTACGGTCAGAAAATTGGGTAACATGAGTAATCCGTGTGCATAATTAGAGTTTGGTTTCGAATATATTCGTATTTGGGAACTGAGAAAATATCGAAAGGCAGTCGCACAGGACACTGCCATGCAAGGTAGACAGAGGACCAACGTTGGTATGTCAATTTTGATGTGTGTTAACGTGAATAACTATTTCATTCGTTATTGGAAAGAGAAGCCATTATTGTTGTATATAGTGGAAAGTTACCCTTTTTATTTTGAATATAGTAACATTTTTGGACTTGACATCTTGACGACACATGGTTTCGTAGTCGATATGAGGAACAGAACCTTGATTGTTGCAACCGAAGGGATCCTTCATTCTGAACCAAACAAACATCTTGGAATCGTTAAACTCGTGGTGGCAGAAGATTCCATAATCCCACCCAACTGCGAAAAGAACGTCGCTGTCAAAGTTTTCGGACCTGGTGGATTGGGAGTTGCTGTAGTGGAAGCGCCCAAAAACTTCCTAGATGTCCGCATAGCCAAATGCCTTGTGAACTGTAGTAACAAAGTGGTTCCGTTGGGAGTAGCCAATCCAAACGACAACAGAATCACACTCAAGAAGAGGCAGGTCATCGGAGTATGCGAACCTGTTGCAGAAGTTACCAAAATGGAAGAGCAAGAGCCAGTCTTCAGCAGTCAACAAGTTCGAGCAGAACTCGTAGCCACTTTCGAGAAATCATGGAGGACGAACGTAAGAAGGCGGGAAATCTTCTGGAGAAGGTAAATTTTTCGTGAAAGGCAAGATTATAGGTCGTACGAATCTTGTCCAACATCGAATCAACGCTGGTTATGCTGCTCCCATCTGACAGCCACCAAAGCGACTGCCCTTCAGTGAACAGGAGGAAGCCACAGCCATCACGAAGGAAATGTCTTCATTCGATGTCTGGCGAAGAGTAAACATATCTGTTGTGAGCTCCGTGTTTGAGTCGAAAAGAAAGTGGTTAAAAGTATTGGCCTGAAAAAAGTGAGGTTTCTTCAACACACTAACTAAACTGTGATCATTGATTGGAAGTGGTGACAATGGTAATTACACGTGAAATCAGGGAAGAAATAAAAAATTCCGTGAGTACAAGTATTCATGCTATTTTAAAAGAAGAGAATTTCGTTGAACAAATAGTACAAGAAGTCTCGGACAGTGTAGCAAAAACTGTCAGTATAAAAATTGCTGAATTCGAACAGAAGATTAGCGATATGAACAAAAAAGTTGTACGCAATGGTGCAGTTATTAAGGAGTTGAAAGAAGAAACTGTTATGCTCAAATCAGAAAATGAGTATCTCTTACAGAAATACGATGAGATTAATCAAAAGGCTAGATTGCAAAACTTGAGAATTTTTAAATTGGATGAGAGGCAGCAGGAGAATTTGGTTGGAGTTGTAATTGAACTTTTTGAAGCACATTTGGCTATAAAAATCAAAAACGAAGATATACTTATGTGTACTAGAATTGGGAAGAAAAAGACGACCGGCCCAGATGTATCTTGCTGACGCTGGCTACTTCAAGCATAAAGCAAAACATCTACAGCAAAAAGAAAATGTTCAAAGGATCGCGTATAGTCCTGAAGGAAGATTTAACGGATCATAGACTCAAACTCATGGAGGCAGCCATCGAGAGAACTTCGCTTAGAAGTGTTTGGTCTTATAATGGAAACATTTATGCCTTGAAGGATAGTAAAAAAGTTGGTATCAAAACTAAAAATGATTTGAGTAAACTGTAAATTGTAATCAATCTCTTTTTTTTCCTTGTTAGTATTTTTATTATCAATTATTAAATGTGAGCTCGCATAGTGATATGTTATCTGGGAATTATTCTTGTTTACTCTTGCATACATTTTTTTTCTATCTCTTATAATAAACAAATAGTTTTCATTTGTATCTATATCCAATATCGGGTGCAATCTAGTTTTGGCTGATTTCATATTGTGAACACAATAGCTTATTTTGATTTATCATCAACTTTTACCTTACTATGAATAAAGTATTGTTTGTGAACTTTTTTCGATTTCTGATAATGACTAATAATTATATGCAATGATAAATGAAATGAAAATCGGGCATTTAAATATAAGATCTACTCTCACAGGATTTAATGGTTTCAAAGCAATTGTTTTAGATAACAACATTGATGTCATGTTATTGTCTGAGACATGGTTAGGTCCGGATACTGAATCTGAGGTAGTGGATATTCCTGGGTACACATTCTTCCGCAAGGATAGGATCGGTAGGGGTGGAGGAGTTGCAGCTTATGTTGGGGTATCCGTGAATTGCGAAATCTTACAGGTAGACCTAGTTATGAAAAGTGCTGTTGAGTATTTCCTATTGAAAATCAAAAACCGACAACATAGTTTCATTGTTGGTGTTTTTTATAGACCGCCTAGTTCTCTACTGGATGATGTAATACAAGATGTGGATAATATTTTGTCTACGGTATATCACACTGTGGACTGGATAACTTTTTCGGGAGATTTCAATGTGAATTTTTTCAATTTAGATAATTCGCTTATGCACTGCTTCGAATCATATGGTTTCTCACAAATTATTAACGTTGCAACAAGAACTACTAGCACTTCTTATACATTACTTGATGTTATTCTAGTCTCGGACACTGATTTAGTGAACAAATTTGGTACCTTGCCTGTACATGGAATTTCAGATCATGATTTGACATTTTTAGAAGTGAATATTCCTATTCTACACAACAAACCCAGAATCATAACATATCGTGACTTTCGTCACTTCAATTTAACTGATCTTTCAGATGATCTTCATGATCTTCCATGGCACAATATCATTGCTGAGAATAACCTCGAAAAAAAAATTGAAATTTTCAATGAGTTCCATTATCTCGGTATTTGACAAAAATGCTCCTTTCGTTCAAAGGAAAATAACTAAAGTTACCAGAAGTGAAAAAAAAGCTTACCTCAATTATGTACTCCAAATGAAAGACTCCAAAGCATCTTGGAAAACACTGAGGAATCTGAGTGTTTGCTCAGGTCCAAAAAATTCGATTCCTGAGCATTTATCTAACCCTAATTCTCTGAACAATTTTTTCTCTACCTATCTGCAAAATGTAACCAGTAATTGTGATGAAGAAATATTGTTCTTCAGCAAATCGGTTCAAGACCCACAATGTGATTTTTTATTCAGATTGATCACTATTGAAGAGGTCAACGATATCTTGCATAATATTCGGACTAAAGCATTCGGAACAGATAGCATAAACGCGGAAATGCTGAAATATTGCAGTCCTTTCATAGATAGATATATTGCCCATATAATAAATAAAAGCTCTGTTTGCATACCTATTCCAAAAAAGAATAATCCTAAATATTTTGCGGATTTGAGAATTATCAGCTTACTTCCAGCTCTACCTAAAATTTTCGAAAAATTTCTTCATTCTCAAGTTTATGATTACTTCATGTCAAAAAATTAACTTCCTGACTGTCAATGTGGTTTCAGGCCTGGAAAAAATACTGAAACAGCTTTAGCAACTGTAACAACTGATATTTTAACAGCCTATGATCAAGGTTTGAGTAGTGTTCTGGTGTTACTTGATTTTTCCAAAGCCTTCGATACCATTAGTCATGAACTACTTTGTGCTAAATTGAGATATTATGGCTTTGATAATAATTCTGTGTTTTTAATGTGGAATTATTTCCTCAGACGTTCTCAGCCATTACTTTCTTTATATATACAGCAGATATTTTGAATGGAATAAAACACTGTGAAGTGCAAGGTTTCGCAGATGATACACAGCCGTATCTCAGCTTTCGTACTGAAAATTTTGAGACTGCAGAAGAAATCATGAATAATGAGTTGAATGAAATCAAGATATCATCAGAAGATCACAACTTGAAACTCAATTCAGAAAAATCTGAAAAATCTAGTATTATATTTTGGTAGTAAAAATAATGTGAACTTCTTAAAGAATAGCTTTAATCTTCAAATTGATAATAATCTATTGGAAATCTGTGATTCAGCCAGAAATCTTGGTTTAGTATTAGATACAGATATGCGTTTTTCTCAGCACATAAAAAATCTTATTGGTAAATCTTTTTCATCTCTGAAACTCATTTACAGTAATCGTTCAAAATGAAGCGAACGCTATGTGAATCACTTGTCCTGAGTCACTTTAACTATTGTGATTTCCTTTATGGACCTTGCCTGACAATAATCGATAGGGATAGAATACAAAAAGTGCAAAGTAGCTGCGCAAGACTGATTTATGGTATCAGAAAATATGACCATATTTCACATAAAATTGTTGAATGCAACTGGCTCAATATGTACAATAGAAGGCACTCACAAACTCCTAAATGATCCCAAACCTCCAGCATTGATCAATGAATTCATTCCTCGATTCAAAGTACACTCAAAAAATATTAGACACAAATCTACCCTGACCATGCCTCAGCACAAAACTGCATTTTTTCAAAGGTGTTTTGTCTTCAATGCCATCCAAATGTATAATACTCTGCCTGATGAATTCAAATTATTCAACATGAATAAGCTCAAATATGAATTAAAGTATTATTAACTTGGTAAGCAGTAGCACATTTATGCGACCAGGCATAAATAATTACTTAAACCACTTCATCTATAGCTCATACTTCATTTCAATTTATCGTGATTTCTATCGTTAACTATGTATGCACCCATCATTCATAATTAATATTGTATTTTGATTTCATATTTGTTTAAATCTTGCCAGACAATTTGCTTGTTAGTAAATATATATTTCTTTTGGGCTCTGTCCCTCTGTTGGTTAAGTTGAATAGCTCTGAGCTAGACTTCACCAACAGTCTATGAAGTAACCATTTATGTACTGTTTTCGAATATCAATAAAAGGCGTTCATTATTATTATTATTATTATGTTACGACGGGGTAACAGAGAAATCCAGAAGTCCTTGGTTGTCTCCCGTAGTAATAGATAGATAGATAGATAGATAGATAGATAGATAGATACTTTATTTGGTCATGTTATGCAATTACATTTATGACAAGTCAAACCAATTGGTACAGAGTACACAGTGTAAAAATTCAATATTCAGGACTAGATTCGAACAATATACTAGATAATCGAAAACAGATCCATCGTATAATTGACTACGTATGCAAAAGCATGAGTAGCAAGTAGGATATAAAATTTTTTGTGGAGACAATAAGATCATAATAAAATATATACGCACATACATCAAAATACATACAAAAAACGCACTATAGTATTATATAAATAATAATAAAAGTACTGATAAATTTAAAATAAATTGTACATACTCCATGTACAGGTACATGTAATAAAAACTTATACTATGTCGAATTGAAAAAAACAAGAAACAGATATCTTATTGCTTTGTTTGCGATTATTATCAACTTCTAATGAAGTTTGTCGAGTTTCATATACTCTTCGATTGAATAAAAACAATTTTCAATCAATAATTTTTTTATTTTCTTCTTGAAGAGATGGGTGGCGAGATTTTGCAAATCGTCAGATAACTTGTTATAAATTTTAACATCGAGTGAGTTACAGGATGATGTTTTCAGTCTGAACTTATTAGGTCTCAACTGATTATTAAAACGGGTTGGATAAGTGTGGAAGTCGGAGTTTAACTTGAATTGACATTTTTTTTTATGTATTTCGAGGAGTGTCTGGAAAATGTATATGCAAGGAACTGACATGATTTGAAATTTAATGAACAAAGGCTTGCATGGTTGATCGTAGCGTGCACCACCAATTATTCTCAAAGCCCTCTTTTGAAGTCTGAATACTCTGATGGCATGGCTGGAATTTCCCCATAAAATGTTGCCGTAGGATATATGTGAGTGGAAGAGAGAATGGTATGTAGTTAACAGAACACTTTCAACTACAACATTTTTTAATTTACGTAAAAGAAAAAGTTGACTAGAGAGTCGAGTACACAGGCTATCTACATGATTAGTCCACTTGAGCCCATCATCTAGGGTAATCCCTAGTAACTTGACGGAGGATCCGTTTATATTTGTTCTGTTAGGGGAAAAAATAATATTCTGAGTTTTATCTCTGTTCATTTTAAACTTGTTCATTGCGAACCAGTGCTCAGCTCTAGCCGCTGTGGTCACCATGCTCGTTTCGAGAGTAAGACTGTTCTGGGAAGAGTTTATGAGCGAGGTATCGTCAGCAAATGCGATACACATATCAGGCAGCAAGTAGTGAAAAATATCATTCACGTATAAAATGAATAATAGAGGTCCAAGAACAGACCCCTGTGGAACACCGTGTTCCATAATAGCTTTTTGCGACATAGATTCATTTGCCACTACAAATTGCTGACGATTCGTCAGGTATGACCTTATAACATTCAGTGGAATGCCTCTTATTCCATAGTGTTCGAGCTTTGCTAACAGAATTTTGTGGGAGACGCAGTCGAAGGCCTTGGACAAGTCACAGAGTGTAAGCCCTGTTTGCTCACCCGACTCAAAACCCTCGACCACCTTCTCTATCACTCTACCAACGGCTTGGGCAGTGGAGCAATTTGGTCTAAAGCCATGCTGACATGAATGAATTGTGTTATATTTGTTGAAAAAGCGACATAGTCGATTCTTTAGAATTATTTCAATTATTTTACCTAAAATCGGTACTATGGAAATGGGTCTATAGTTGTCTGGTATGTCTCTGTCTCCTTTTTTGAAAATTGGTATAACCTTGGATACCTTAAAGCAATCTGGAAATATCCCACTGCTAAAGCACATATTGGTAAGAGTAGTTAAGGGTTCTATTAATATGTCAATGATCTCTCTCACTATCCTGCTACCCAAAAGGTATATATCCAGACAAGGGGAATCTTTAAGACTCCTTGTCGCTGATAAAACTTCATTTATTGTAACCGGCTCAAGAAAAAAGGAATCTTTAGGTTTGAGAAAAGGATCTAAAAAGTTAGTTGCTTCTTGATTGCTCTGAGGTAAGCTTTCGAAAATGAGTTGTGCTGCTGTTGCGAAGAAATTGTTTAACTGATCCGAAGTTATGCTACTATCGGGAGATAATGCATGCAGAGCTTTAATAGAAATAAAGAAGGATGGATCAACAAGATTCTGTGTGGGCTACAGAAAAGTTAACGATATTCGAAAACAAGACAGCTACCCTGCACCCAGAATAGACGAGATCCTCAACGTACCTGCTAACTGTATACGGTTCTCAACGCTGGAACTGAAGAGTGGGTAATGGGAGGTGGCTGTTCATCCTAACGATAAGGAGAAAACGGCGTTTTCCACCGGCAATGGAACTGATACTGAGGGGGCTTACATGAAAGACATGCTTTGTCCACCTCGACGACATCATTGTGATGGGAGAAACTTTTGACAGCAGTAGACTGAGGAATGCCAACTTGCAACTGAACTCCAAGAAATGCATCCACTTCCAACCTGAGGTCAACTTCGTAGGGCACGTAGCCTCGTCGAAGGGCACTGCGACTGTTCCAGATAATGAATGGCCGATACCGAAAAACAAGTATGAGGTAGGACGTTTTCTGGGACTCTGTAGCTACCACCGACGATTTGTTGAGGTCTTCGGAAAGATAGCGACACCCTTGCACAGCCTGACGGATAAGAAAACACCCTTTCCTTAGTCGACGGAGTGTCAGCAAGCTTTCAGTACCCCCAAGAGACATCTGGTTACTGCTCCAGCCCTGGTATATCCGAAGATAGACTGAGGCTTTGTTGGATCCTCCGGTCGGCTAAAGACAAAAGAGACCCACTGTCAGCGGCAGGGATGACCGCATACCGTGCACCTGTGGGAAGGTTTACATCGGTACCACGAAAAGATCCATGGGTACAAGGCTCAAAGAGCATCAAAGGAACTGCAGGATGGGGCAAACCGAAAAATCGGCGGTGGCGGAACATGCACTGAGTGAGGGTGACCACAGGATTCTGTTCGAAAATGCAAAACTAATTGCCCCCAACCAGGGTTACCATAGCCGACTGGTACGGGAGGCAATAGAGATCCAAAAATATGCAGACAATTTTAACAGAAAGGAAAAAGCGTTGAGTCTAAACAGAATCTGGAATCCCATTCTGAGGAAATCAAGAATAACTAATGAAATCACGGCAGGTAGTGCGGCAACTAATTATGATGATTATTCCCCGAACCCGACAGAAGTAATTAACACTCCAGACTACTTGCATCAGTATAAATACGCCTTGAGAAATCGAAACGTTTAGTCATCGGAAATGAGTAAGCCTCTGAAGAAGCTGGCCACTCGCGCTAGCGAAACGTCAGGAAGAAATTCCAAAGAACAACGGCCTTCAAGCCCGAAGAAAAGTAGTTATACTTATAACCTCGGCCGCGAAAGCCTTAACCATTTTGTCAAACTCCTTGCAGCCGTAGAACACTACCATTCGAAACGACCAGTCGGCGTTACAGTGGCTCTTCAACTTCAAGACCCCTGAGGGACATCTCACACGACGGCTAAAGGATGTGCAAACATACGACTTGGAGATATGCCATCGCAAAGGAAGAAAACATGACTTTCTCTACGCCTATGCAGGAAATTCGAAGAAGACCAAACCCATTGACTGTCATTGTGATTCATCAAAAATATTAGAAAGAGATACCAACTGCATTTCATTACAAACGAAGGAAACTATCACGGAAGTTCTAGAAATGTCGATGGCCGTTCGAAGACTATATATGGCAGACGGGGATTAGAAAAGAGTTAGCTGATTACAGACAGCAAATGTTCGAATAGGCGAACAGTAATAGTTTTTTGAGGGGTTTATTGAGTTGTAAATGAGCTGTTTGCAGCTGTTGCAGTTTCAATTGTCACCTAGTTTCGAACCCAGAGTAGAAACGTATCAGTACCATTACTGTATAGCAGGACAGTTTATAGTATTCGTTTGATAAAATGTTTATAGGAGGAAATTACAGTAAGGTCAGTTTTAACTAGAAGTGATATAAAAACAGTATGTTTCATTTTCCATAATATTCGATTATTTGAAATTCCTCATGGTCAATTCAAATCAACCCTACCTATTTCTTTACAAAATAAGATATTCTAAATATTTTGATTATTATCTCATTTCAAAACTTGATTGATTGCAGTAACAATTTTTACGGAGGATGTATATCATAATTGACACAATAAACACAATATCATTCAAGTGAGATTGAATTCATGTCATCGTGAATCCGTTACATCTTTGATCGTTTAATCAGATTAATCACTACCTCCATAGACATGACTGAAAATAATTGATATCTTCTGCACGTTATCTTCACTATCTTCAACTCATTCATTGTTCGCTAGGTTCAATTCAAAGTGTGTGATAATCATTTCTATATAAAAGAATGGGATTTTTCTTTCCTTGCAAACACATTCTCGTTTCTTATCAGTGCGTATATTCTAATGAGGAATATGAATTTACTCCTCGGTTTGGTGGTTTGCATCAGCTATACTTTGGCTGAAAAAGTGAGATATGACAACTTCACCCTCTACAGATTCATCCCGACAGATGAAAGAGCACTCGACGTCCTTAGGAATATGGAACAAACTGGTCAACCGGGCTATGATTTCTGGACTTCAGTTAGATCTGTGGGACAACCTGTTGATGTTTTGGTTCCTTCCCATCGTAAAAATGAACTGAGAACAATCTCGAGAGTTTTTGGAATGGATGCCGAAGTACTCATGGAAGATGTCCAAGAGCATATCGATAAAGAAAGTAGTTTGCCAAGGGCTGGTGCTTTCAACTGGAGAAATTATCATAATCTTGAGGAGGTAATTAATTGTTTTATTGATGAAAAGTTTTTTCATAAGGTAGGGAATTCAAGCAGAAATGACGTATAGCAATTCTCGGAAAGCCTCATATGTATATATCTCACGGCAACTTCATTGTTTTCGACGAATACTACTTTTTGGAAATTTTGTCTTATCATAGAACAAATGTAATGAAAGAAGAATCTGATGGAAGTTGGTTTCAACATGAAAATATTCAGAAATTAAATTGAATTGGGTGATACTTGATGGAAATCCATATTCAACAAAAAATATATTACAGTTTCATGTACGATAAAAGTGAGAATCGTACAGGAAACTGTAAATAATTCAGTCAATGAACATTTTCCTGAGAATTTGGATTCAAGATCAACTTGTCATCTATTTCAAAGTCTACCTTGTGCCGAGGGCTGCTTTTTTTCCTGTTGTTGGAGGCCACCCCTTCTTGAGGTGATAATTGTTTCATCTATTGCATCTAACCGAAAAACCTGTAGAGTGCAAAATTATAGAGTATTCAGAACAAAGAAAATCGTGTATTTATGATGTATGCAGACCCAATGCAAACGGAATAATTGCTTGTTGATTGTTGATTGGTATTTTCCAACGCCAAAATGGAGAGTTTCTACGTGCAATAACCAAAAACCATTGCGTTTTCCGGGGAAAATTTACAGAACCTTCCTTAAAGACCTTCGAGAAGCCTTTAGTTTCATTTATTATAAGAGTTCCTAGCACTAAAATTGAGCGAGGTATGAAGAGAATAATGTCGATTCCTTTTATGTTGTTGGAAAAAATAGTGAAAATCTCACTCTCTCCCAAACCCCATTTGAAAAAAATCGTTGCCACTTAATAATTCACTTTGTGTTCTTATAATACGTTCTGAGTGTTTGACCAGTTACTTAGTACTTATTTTTGAAATAAAATCATCTTGAAGAGAGAAAATCATTTTCGTAAGTACCTTTCTTGAGCCCTTTCAGCATGAACCTTTTTAATGATAATATCTGAAAAAAATTATTTAATGAGCTTATAGCTCTTCAAATGTTTTTTTCAAGGAAGGACTTAATTGCTCGCATATTTTTGTAAAAATAGGTATATTAGTATATGATGAATACACATGTACAAGTTTTTACGAATTATATTTATATTTGGTGGGAAGAAATAGCCACGAAGAGGAAGACGAGAGTGAGGAGGAATATTAATTATTTTTACGTTTATTTTTTGTAATAATGTAATTATTTATATTTACCTTTCATAATGATGAAAGTTGTTAAGAAATATTTTGATACATGTATAACTGATTTCAATTGATCACACATCCAAATCTAGACTTTGATTTTTTTCAAAAGGGGTAGTTTTCACCCTTGGAAAATTGAAAGCAACTCCGAGTACAGAGGTAACTTTGAAGTAGAAAGTAAAGCCTCAATCTGAATTTCCATACAATTGTTATTCCCGGTTACTCAACAATTTCGATATAAATTTTTAATGATAACTATTATAAGGGTGGTTTTTAGGGGTCAAAACTGTTCAATAAATCAGAAGTTGTCTATCGAGGTGAATTTCACCTATTTGCAGATAATTGCACGCTCGAAATTAGTATTTCATGAATTTTTCCGAATGGGGGTAGTTTGCACCCCCAATAAATAAATATGAACCCCCGGCACAAGCTCAACTTTAAAGTAGAGGGTGAATAATAAAAACAAATCCAAATTTGTATGCAAATCAATACTGTTTTATCAGTTAAATAACTGCTTAAGAAGGGGCATGGCTAAGCTCTTCAGGTTGACTGACAGTCATTCGATATGTGAAGTTAAGCAACGCCGAGCGCGGTTAGTACTTGGATGGGTGACCATTCAGGGAAATACCGTGTCGAAAGCCCGCACAGCTGCAGCGAAATAGCATATCATAGCTCGCAGACAATATATCAATGAGCACAAGATATATTGAGGATATGCCGTCCTTCGGAGGGGACGTAAAGCCGTCGGTCCCGAGTCCATGGATGTTGGGCTCGTTAAAGATCCCTACCTCTGGTTGAAATACCAGAGGGTTCGGCAAAATTTCCGGTTGGGGGAAGTATGCTCACCGGCGTCGGTGATTGGCCTTGGTAGCGGAAATGGGCCGACTTTGAATAAAGAGAAAAAAACTGCTTCAGAACATGTTTATTATTATATTTTGATGATATCTGTCATCAGGGGTGGTTGTTAAGGGCTGAAACTGATTATTGAATCATAAATTTTATTAAAAACTGTCAATTGACTCTCATTCAACTGATATAATAAGTATGATTTCAGTTGATTACGTGTAACATGTGTGTACTCACACACTCAACTTGAAAATTGATTTCAACATTTATTCATTTTATTTCTTGTCACAATATCATTTCATTTATTTCTTTTTTTGCATTTTGTTGACTAATATTTCATATTCGATACTGCGGTTTTTTGTATCAACATTATTTTCCTTGATAAATCAAACCTTAATTTCATTGTTGAGGAAAAAATCAATTTCAACATTTTGTTTGGTTTTGATTTCTTTACTTGATTCGTATTTTTATACTTTCGTTCTTAGAAAGAGGTTTCAATAGAGTTAATAATATAGACAATGGAAGTCCGTACTATTACCATTCATCCTTACTCATATCATTATTCCATAATTGTCGATAATAACTTATGACTATATTTCCCGAGTAATATTTTCAAGCGACAGTGTGGGTGACCTAATTTGAAAACAGACGAATAGACTGATTCCACTTGGATCATTCACTAGTTGCCCTCACAATCTTCATGTTCATGAATTTCTGGGGATTCTAGATGATTGATTTTTTTAACTTCTCGCATAGAATAGAATAGAATAGAATTTATTTATCCTTTGTGCTACATTACATAGATGAGATACGTCAAATAAAATTTTGATCTAATACACATAAATAAGTAAATAGTATGATGTATATACACATATATACACACATACAAATATATAATGATCTTAGCGTCATATTATCATTAGCCTCAGCCCAGTAGATAAAGGTAACGCAGTCTGTACAGGATAAAATAAAATAAAGAATATTAAATATTTACAACTCCAAGTAAAAATTCGTCCACTGTATAAAAACCATTTGTTGATAAAAATGATTTGAGCTTTCATTTAAAGGCAATTGGTGACAGTGTCTTTATACTGTTTGGCAATTTATTATAAATACTCAACCAAAAAAACACAGGAGACTTTTCATATTTTGTATAAATATGTTTTCGAGTTGTGAGCATATTGTTTTTCCTAGTGTTATAATTATGTACTTCTGATTGTAGGTCAAGGTGTCTTATATTCTCATGGATGTATGTCAAGAGTTTCAGAATGAATATGCTTGCCACAGTTAATATTTTGTTTACTTGAAATATTTCCCTACATGACGTTCTGTAATCAAGGTTAAAAATTAACCTCAACAGTGCCTTTTGTTTCACAAATATTCTGCTAATTTCAGTGGCTGACCCCCAGACAGTAATGTTACAAGATACTATGGAGTGAAACTTTGCGTAGTATACCGTTAGCAGGGATTTGGTATCTAGTTTATTCTTTAGTGATTTTATCAGGTAGTACGATTGGTTCAGTTTCTTGGATGTAAACTCAATGTGTTCTCGCCATGTGAAAAGGAAGTCAATCATTGTTCCTAAAAACTTTGAACAGGTTGTTGATCTCAGAGATTCATTGAGAAAATTGATAGTGCAAAACTTTCGAACCGTTTTGATTCGAGAGCTTGTGATTACATTCCAAGGAATGGTTCGAAAACGTCTAATCATTTTAACGTAGACTGAAGGATCTCTCATGGTCCGCATACCGTTTGAGAAATTTCTGCCAGACTGTTTCACATGATGAAGATTTTTCCATCTTGTCTATTTCATCTTTGGCATCGTACATGGCATTAGATAAACTAGCATGTGACCTGATTACCTGCCACTTACACTTTGTTTATTCAAATCCCGAAATCATCTATGTTCTTTCACCAAAATAGATAAGAGTTACATATTTTTTTTGAGACTGTTTTCTAACTTTCGTATCGTGCATGCGTTGAAAACATTGTTTTGTCTCATATGTAGCTGTTTTGTTATCTTTATCTTGGTTACTAGCATTCAAAAGTAACGAAAAGGATCTGTGAAACATTGAATTCTAGGCTGCTAATTTATGACTGTCGGGATGAAAAGAATCACTTGAGATTGTAATTCTAGGTTTTCTGAATACTTTGAACTCGAATCTATTAAAATATTATGTGTGATGGTCAGGTGTAAGAAATTAATCTGTTTCTCTATGTTTCGAGCATGAACTGTAGGTATGTTTCTATTGATATTATTAATGAATTCCATCCACTCATTTGTCGTGTAGTATCTCTGGAACAGGCCATAATCCCGTCAACGTATCTGTGCCAAAATGGATGTTTTTCACCCAACTTGATATAAATTGTTGGATAAATCTGTTGATGATTCGCCAGTCTCAAGTAAGCTCACCGACTATTTCCTGTAAAATCCTGTTTTTGTTTCCATTTACAGAGTATTGTTTCGTACAAATTCAGAATATGAATGCCAAAATGAGCTTTCTTTTGAATACCAATATCAATAGGTACAGTTGTATTCACGGAAAATGGGTACAAGTCTTACGACTAGATTTTGCCATATTTGCGTAAATCAGACTTTTCTTATCGACGGCGATAGACAAAACAAAAACATATAAAATGTGATTAATGATTTTAATGTATTAGAATATTTCTACAACGCAAAGTTTCAAACACAACGTAACCAATAACAATAATAAAAACAGAAAACTATATATAGTGTACCCATTTTCTATGAATACAACTGTACTTTTTTCCAGATAAATGACTGGTTGAGGTCATTAGCTCGTGATCATCCTGGAGTTGTGACATTGATTAATGGCGGCTCAAGCTATGAACATCGAGAAATTCTGGGTGTGAAAGTATCCTTCAATAACAATACTCAAAACAATGCTGTTTGGATAGATTCAAATATTCATGCTAGAGAATGGTGAGTTCATTTCATTCTTGATAAAGTTGTAAATGTTTAATAACATGGGTCATATGGCTGTCTTCCTTGTTCGAAATAGATAGAAATAGTTTCCCAAAAATCACAACCCCACGTAAAGGGTTTGCTTGAATGTGGTTGACGATGTTCCTTGAAAATCACAAATTTATTTTATTCCAATGTATTCTGGTGCAGATGAAGTCACTGTTAGTCTTGCAAATGGCACATGAAATCTATTTTTGTTCTAGTGTCATGGTGATGAACACTATTGTTCATTTTGAAATGTGTTTCATTTTTGAATATGCAAGTGCATATTTCAAATATATAAACTGATATAAGTGTCAAGATGTGATAATTTTTCAAAATTTGTCTTCAAGATTCTCGCCTTGAGACATTTGCAATACACCGTATAATGCGTTTGTGAGCAATGAATACATTTTAGGATCCTTTTCATCGAGCAGTAGAATTCTTATTGCAGGTGCAGTAAAATGCAAGTGCGCATGTTCCGTAGAAATTTTGCTGCAAATGCAGTAAAAATTTCACTGCTCCGTGAAAAGGGGTTGAAAGCAGTGGAATCTGTGATTTTCATGTCATTTGTCATTTATGCTATTTATATTTATTGGTATTTGATTATGATTTCCAGAAACAATACAAAAAATCCAATTACACTGTTTGGCTGAGAGCCGATTAGTAGATTCCCAATCAGGTCTATTCTGCGGTGGCCTTTTGATTCTTGAATATTATGAGATTATTGAAAAATATTCGAGAATGAGACCAATAATGCAATTTTGGTGCAAATCAAAATTTTTCAATCGATAATGTTATTCGAAGATATTTCAGGAATCTTTATGGTGTATATTTATATTCTTCTATAACAGTTGTCGATTATTTTCAATAACCATTGCAATATTCAATATTGATAGTTATTCAAAAGATTCACCAGATAATAGACCTGAAAATAATGATATGGAAAATCGACATAATTAAAGTAGAATTGGATTATCTCAGTGGAGTTCTATTTCGTTACTATACTAAATCGCTATTCAATCCATAGCGATGTTTGTATAGTACCTTGAAGTATACTACCTTCCAAGCTCAAGTGTTTTAGTTTAAATGGAATTGTATTAAATTTATTTTATTCATAACAAAACAATATTTTGTTCAATAAGAAATAATAACATCCTGATCCTATAAAGGTACTAATCTCAGACTTTTGTTTCGAATAAAATTTTTGTTCATAGGAGTCAAAACGCTCAGAATCCGCGCATAATCCTCACAAACGTCCTATTTATCCACAGTTATTCCGCAGCTATGAACATGCTCACAAATGGAGTAATTAGTCTAGCTTAACCTTACCAAACAGAACAGTAACCACACTTTGAATACCTACCCTCTAAAACAAATCTGAACAATATCCGAAACTATGCAGAATATAAAAACTAATTGAAACAAAAAATTTGAATAAAACGACAAGAGTTTAACTAATTTTAAAGAAATCCAAGAGCCTATGCACAATCGACCTTAAAGATATTCAAAATGGCTACGAAATTAGCGAAATATCATTCGCTTTGCTGCTTTGAAGTTGAAAAATTTCAACTTCCGAAAGTCACTGCTCGAGCAGTGAAATCTGTCAAAAGCTACTGTACTTGCAGTAGTTAAGGGCCATGAAAATACACCTTATGAGTCATGAATGACCCACCCCAGAAGCAGACACCATACCTCAGTCTTGAATCAACTTGAGCACAATAAATGCTCATTAGGTGAGTGGTAGTTGAAAGTGTCCGCAGATTAATAAATAGGAATTTCATTGAGTCAAGCTTGGAAATTGGATGTTGGAAATGACCATTCCAGCTCAAGTTTTCGTCAAGGATAATACCCAGGAATTCAACACTTTCATTCGATTTTGAGTAAATCGCATTATTAGCGCTGACACTGAAGTCCCCTATCCTATTTTGTCTATTATGAAAACGAATATTTGTTTTTTCCGAATTAAAAAACAAATCATGATAATTGAAAAAATCTGATATTTGTTCAACTGCAGAAGCACATTTGTCTTTCAATATTTCGTCATCTGGTGCCGAGATGATCATAGAAATGTCGTCACCATAAGCTGTATAGTGAACTTCAGAAATAGCAGAGTCTATATTGTTTACATATAGGATAAAAATGATTGGGCCCAGAATAGACTCAAATCACAGAATATCGCTTCTGGGCATTCACCTGCCTCAATATATCTAATTACCTAACTATATAATGAAAAAATGGCAGTATTAGTTGATTTTTCTGCACGAAAGCCATGCTGCATGTTAGTTAATATTTTGGGTGAATCATATTCAATATGATTAAAAAAATAAATAAATAAAAAAACAAATTAAATAATATCGTGGTAGCCGCAGCTATGCAACGCCCAAGTTTAGGTGGTATAGTATTTTTCACAGTAAATGGTATTGGCTCATTAACTGCAATAAACTACCCGATTTAATCCCATTGTGTAGAAAATTATCTGGTAAAAGATGCAAATGTGATACAGGGTCGAACTTAAGAAATTTGAATTTTGCATAATGTAGGAGATATACAAGTAATTTATTTAAATGTTACAATTCTATTCTATATTTAGTTCAGTGTCGCTTTCGCTATCCTCATCTAAATTAATTATAATTGGCGCAAATGATTTTACAGAAAGGTACGAGTTCTCAACATTTATAACATGACTAACAGAACTTTTCCAACTCTCGGTAGGAATGCCATTCATACAGTTCCTAATTAATTCTACCACACTACCACTTAAAGTCGGAGAAGTATTTTTCCGCGCACGCTCGATTTAAGTTGGTGCCACATAAGCTCTATGGGATTGAACACGCAGTAGTAGGGAGGTAGTCGTAACACTGTATGTCCCAATTCTTTTGCAATTGTATCACAAACATACGTTTATTTCAAAGAAAATGACTGCAGCACTTGTGAAAATTCTTTTTTTGTATAATTTTCCTCAAAATATATGTCATTTGCAGCCATGAAGTTTTGAATCTACAATTTCGTATTCTTTGAGCCAGGAATTTTTTGCAATTGTCGACTATGATAGCTTGCGTTGTCCATTACTATAACGCTGTTTGGAGGAATGTTGGGTAACAGACAATTTTTAAACCAATCTTCAAAAAGCTCTGCTGTCGTATCTTCGTGATAATCAACACAAGAGTCCTTAATATTTTTGGCAGGAAGCCACATAGCGTTTGGGATCCAACCATTATCTGATCCTGCGTGTAATATTGTGATTCTCTTCCCTTTATTCGATGGTGCTTTTGTTTTACACTTATCATAGGAATCAGACCATCCTTTGGAAGGGGTGTTATGCGTGTCAAACCACGTCTCGTCGAGGTAGAGTATTGGCCGATTTTCAGACCGGTATTTTCTTATTGACGTTGTATATTCAGAACGCCAGTTTATTAAACGTGTGGATTCCATTATTACCTGTCTCTTGTCAATTTTGCGATATTTAAAGCCCATTGCAGACAGAGCTCGCCAAAGAGTAGTGAGGCCACAGTTGATGTGAGTTTCGTCATTGATGAGCCGCTGTTTCAGACTTTTGATTGTAGGGACACGCTGCTCATCGTACATAGTGTAGATTTTTCGCCTTATCAGATCTTTTTCCCAATCGTCTAGACTTTTTGTGACACCGGAATCTTTACGCTTTTTTCTTGAATCCATGGAATTTTCAACAGTTCGTCTAACTGAAGTAAGAGGCACCTTCGTCAAATTACTGGTTACTTTTGCTGCAGCACCCGCGTTATATCCTTGCTGAAGTTAGGAAGTATACACATTTTTTATAATGATTTTCGCGTCACAAGATTAGTGATTCTTCTTTAACGAACCACTGGAAGAAGCACTATTACTTTTTATCCACGGACGCCACATACTGACACATACTGCCTATTCTGTACGTTAGGGTATAAAATCTTAGCTATTAATGTCTGCAGTAACAAATAAATGTTATAAAATTATTGCACGCCGTAACACAAGTGAACACTTCCAATGAAATACAAAGACTAAAATGAACAAGAAGTGTAAGCTGTAATCCTCTACAATCCCTCTCTGAGAAACAAAATTACCTGAATCCGGTCCTTTTACATTTATGATGTGCATCTCGGATTCAACAACTTAAGGGTCTTATTGGTTTTATTATAATCCTTCAGTCAATAACATTTATTGTGAAAACTACTATAACACTGCTATGGTTACAGATCGTAATTGGGTACATTTAGGAGGTCCCAGTGGCTGAGACTGCTAAGAAGTCTACCCATATTTATGTCGAAAGAACTTAAGCATTGTCATTGGCTGGTACTGCACATGTACGAATCATTCAATTGTACTGTTTCAACGTCAATCAAATCTCGTGGTGGATAAATATTTTCTTCGTAGTTTTTTAGGTTTCTAACCCACCACAATCTGAAAATTAAGAAATAATATTGGAATCTATACGAGTCTAGAACCCAGAAAACTACGAAAAAAGTAATCCTCTACTTCAGTTTTGATATTTCAACATGGTTCACATTTTCCTTATCAAGGAACAAGAAGTAGTAAAAAAAATAGGTATAAATGAGTTTCATGTGGAATATTGCTTAATTATTATGCCGCTCAACTCCACATTCACTTTAAGTTGTTACTATACTGATGTATCTCTTCATGGATGATAATAATGAAGACTCTAGAATATTTTTTAACTTCATCACCCAATGTGTATATTATGTGTAGTAGGCTCTGACGCACACCATACACATATTGATTCTTCAATTTTCCATACTCACTCTGGAAATATTTTTTCAGGATTTCAGGAGCAGTGAACACGTTTATTCTGAACGAATTACTGACCAACAAACTCATAAGAAAAGTAGCGGAGAAACATGACTGGTACATTTTTCCAGTGATCAATCCCGATGGTTATGCGTATACTTTCTCAGACGTGAGTTTCTCAAATTGTGATGTCAATAGCCTATCCTCCACAATAGCATCCTATGGTTAAAACAAGTTTTCGTGCGCCACAAGTATTTATGAAAATATCGAAAATTACAGGGGAATTTCTATGTTGAATGTCATATCGAAAATATTCGAAAATGAGAGAGAGTGTGAGAGAGAGAGAGGGGGAGAGAGAGAGAGAGAGAGAGAGAGAGAGAGAGAGAGAGAGAATGGGCAGTCGCTGCTGACCAGTTAGGAATGGAACTAGTGAATAGTGGGGCTATGCAGCAATTAAAAGAGTACCCTTCAAAGTAAATCCAAGTTCTCGGAAATGTATATTGATCATTTCCATCACCGGGGCAGCTACAAATTGTAAGAGTGTGATATTTTTAGAGAAATAAATGGATGTATGAACTTACAACTTCAGTGAGGATACCTAATAAGATGTTAGTATACAACATATAACACATAGTGTCGGATGACATGTGATACAGTACAAAATCCAGTTATGTTGAAGGACATAAACAAAATTTGTAAAATAACGTTTAAATTTTCAAAATTATTAGATCATTGTGAAATCCACATGTGCAACTTGTTGCATTTAGTTGGAGGGAACTGAAAGACAGTTGACACTGCCAGATGTCATGTCATATATTATCGAATTTTCTATAATTTCTGAAATGCTAACTGAGAAAATTTGGTGAGGAACTCCAATATGTATTGAAATACAAAGTATGAATGTGTATTGGATTTTATAACCAACTTTAATAGTTCCTATATTAGCATTTGAGAAATTAATACCTATAGACTTGATGTTGAAAAATGAAGGAATATTCAATTTCAAACTAGCTAATCTGCATAACAAATAGTGTTTAAAAAGTTTGACCATGAATTTTCGTTAGTCGTATGACATCGTTCAATAACCCATAGCATACTTCCATGAAAATGTTGCGTTACAAGGTTAATACAAAAAGTAATTTTTTATAAAATCTGAATCATTATACCAACAGATTGTGTATGATTATGATATATCATTGAAAAGGTAACTCTATACCGAATCGTACTTTCAAAGAAATATATATATATATATATATATATGTTTATATAAATATATAAATATATATATAAATATATATATATATATAAATATATATATATATATATTCCATTTGAGGTATGAAAATTGGATGCGCTTTTGGTCAAACTGGATGTATCATATTATATGGTTTGATACTTGTTGAATTGTAAACTCATGGCTTTGAATCAAAGTAGCGAATATGAAATATCCATACTAATAACAACGTAAATCCAGGGGGGTTGATTGCTCACCTTCATTTTTTGTTTCAGTTGAGCATTATTTCGGCAATACCAGGAAGTTCTTTCATTTTTCCGAAAGTGACGAAAATAGTTTTAAATTTGATTATCTCGTTTCATTTCCCTTTGATTCGATTATTCTACTACCACATTAGTTATAGATCTCTGTTATCAAAATTATTTGGAGGATTTTCTTCAAATCAAATTGCTTTCAATTAAATACTGAGATATAACTTTAAAAGCTCGAAAAATATATTTGTCAAAGTTCACATATGGTTATTATCGAAAGATGTTTTGTGAATATCCATAGAAAATACGGTCTGGACCTCCAGCTTTTGGACTCCCCATGAATATCATTAATATATGAATTGGGCATCATATGAAAATCATTTCATATATCTATCGAACGTCCCAAGATATGTTTGTGCTATTACGCATTCGAAGTATTAAAAAAATACCAATCAATAATGATATATTTCAAAATAATTTCTATATTAGGTAGATAAACAATCAACGTAATGCCAAAATTTCGTTATGACTGGAGTAAGTGCTTCAAAAGTATTAGGAGACATTCAATTTGGCAAGTGACATTCTTTGTAGTTATTGTGAAATAGGGGAGTTATTGAGGATGTTGGGGTGCGCAAATGACATTGAGTTGTGGAAATAATGTTAATCTTCAAACTTTCCGTAATTTATCGTATGACATTTGAAAATTTTTATTTCTTCTGGAGTTATTCAGGATAAATTCGGAATTGAATACAGGGCCATTTTGGTTCGACCTTGATCTAAAATTTCAGGAGAAGATTCAAATTGAAACATTTTGAATCAAGATACGTTATGTTACTATCTGAAAGAATGTATGAAGTGTCTGGGAACGTACGGCAGGCGGAGTTATTCATGAATGTATTTTGAACGTAGAAATGTGTCTCCTAGCAAAACCTTTCGTACGGATCTTGGGTATTTTCGATATTTCAGATATACTGCCACGTGTAGTTTCGAGTACCTTGTACCTCAAACATCTTTTTTAGGACCGCTTATGGCGAAAAACGAGGACCCCCTATAAGGGCTGCGTCGGCGCTGATCCCAACCGAAACTGGGACTACAAATGGAACCAAGGAGGTGCCGGCCATGATCCCTGCAGCGCAACCTACAGTGGGCCAAATGCCTTTTCCGAACGCTGTACTTCTACTCTATCCAAATTCATCGAGAGTATAGCTGTCAAACTGAAGGTGTACATCAGTTTCCATTCATATTCGCAAATGATACTTCTTCCTTATGGTCACACCAGCGAACACTTGGACAACTACAACCTAACGGTGAGTTTTCTGATAATAACCAACAGCCACGACAACATGATGATTCAATATCAATCTAAATTGAATGTTGAACTTCTGTAAAAGAGGATAAATCAAAAAGCCAGCTAACATCATCCGTGTATAAATATTTGCTATTTATATTCTAGAGTCGTGTTGTTTATATACAAATTGTCCAAGAAGTTCGTTCCATATATGTAATTCTTCCGTAGTATGGATAGAGGGTAGTAGTTCTGAATACAGTTTTTTTTATGAGTTGAACGTCTATGAATGATATTCCTATATCAACAGAAAGAGTCAGCTGTTCCTTGATATTATTTTTTTTATTGGAGTTTTTTTACATTGATTTTGGGCAGAAAACTACAAAGGATAGATCACAAAGCTCCGTTCTCTCTACAAAAATGATAATATTTCAAACTTTCACATTGCATTAAAACTTTTTTTATTAGATATAATGAAATTTACTGATTTCAGCTTCCGATTGGCAGAAAGGCAGCTGAAGCTCTAGCCAGACGTTACGGAACCAAATATGAAGTCGGAAATATAGCAGAGATACTATGTAAGTGTCTCGCTTCATCCCACTATTCCTGGTGAGATTGAAAAAAATGTTTTGCTGAAGTCTTGTTCAATTGGGCGAATTTAGCTATGTTTCGGATTCAATGACTTCAAACCAATTCCATTTCGCTCGAAGAAAAATGGTTTTCATTTCCATTTTATCTCTCCTGTAATAATTCAAAAGGCGTTATATCACTGTTGTTCAGTCCATCGCAGCACACAAAAATTAGAGTCATATCGGCACTATTCCAATTGATGTTCGCCAAAAAAAAAGTATGAAGGGGGTGCAAAACGGGGTCAAAGTTTGAATAGAACAACCTGACTCCTAGGTGTAATCTACTTCGAAAGCATTAACAATCTTCAACAGAATAGATTGAAGTTGGGATAACGAATATGAAATATTAGTCAAAAAAATGTTTAAATGAAGAAATAAATGAAATGATATTGTGACAACAAACTTGAGGTATCGAATGTGAGATACTAGTCAAAAATGTAAATAAATAAATGAAATATTATGAATAAATGTTGAAACCAAGTTTCAAGTTGAGTGTACTCACGACGCGACGTTTCGATTGCTGGTATCCGCAATCGTCTTCGGGTGATGTTGTTGTTCAGTTGTTCTTATCCTCAATGGCCTTGACGTTTCACCAGTATGAATACTGCCACACAGGAAATGCTATGAGAAAATTTAAACTAATAGAAGTAATAAAATAAATTACCTCTACTATTTGGATTTTTTACGATAAACCTTGGATATAAGAAACGCTCCTTTCTATCCGAGTAATTTGTTGAATAATCGTGTTTGCTCCATACCAACATAGGCAACATAATTCAAACTTCCGGATGGTTTCATTAACGAATTCTCAACAAAAATTCAAACAATATTCACTTGTCCTATCTATGAGACTGGCCTTCCGTAACGTTCATTAATTTGTCAACTGATAGGTTTTCGCAAGGATTCAGAAAATTGAACACGTATCGCAATTTGGAGTGTTGGTTTTTGAAAAGATGTTAGAAAAATATTATATGCAACTCGTGCAAAAAATGATTATCGCATTCGACGTGTTGTGACGCTTTCACAACTTCACATCTTCAACTTTTTGCACTCGTTGCGTAAATAACTATTTTGAGGCCCGCAACGAATTGTCGTTCAATAAGTAGACAATTGGAGTGCTGTCTTAAACGTTAACGTAAACGTACAAATTGACAGCTACGCATGCGTGGTTTTGCCCTGTTTACGTTCACGTCGAGAACTCTTTTACGGGCCTAACTCATCTTGCGAATGACGGAATTTTGGAACTTCATTTGGTGAGGGAGGTATATGGCCATTATCCCTATCAAGATCCGAAGAGATGGACTCTAATTCAGATCAACATAATCCAAATAACAGAAAAAAGTGTCAGCATTCAAAATTTGGCGAAGAATCATTCAGCTCAGGCTGAATAATTAGTGATTTAGGATGCAATGCAGTTTCTTGAATATTCTAGATTCAAGTACCTACCGTTTCCATGAGTAGGAATCAAGTTCCAATCTTGAAAGTGTAATTCAACATGAACAGTAAAATATTTATTTGTATTTGATTATGATTTCCGGAAACTATACAAAAACCCAATTACATTGTTTGACTGAGAGCCAATTGTAGATTCCCAAACAGGACTATTCTGCGGTGGCCTATTGATTCTTGAATTTCATTAGATTATTGTGAAATATTCGAGAATGATATCAATAATGCAATTATGGTGCAAATCAAAATTTTTCAATAGACAATATTTCTCGAAAATATTCCAGAAATCTTCAAGGTGTATTTTTATATTCTTCTATAGCAGTTGTTGATTATTTTCAATAACCATTGCAATATTTAATATTGAAAGTTATTCAAGATTCACCAGAATAGACCTGAATATAATGATATGGAAAATCCACATAATTTAAGTAAAATTGGATTACCTGAATTGTTTATCCCAGTAGAGTTCTATTTCATCACAAGGCAAATCGCTATTCAATCCATAGCGATGTTTGTTTAGTACCTTGGAGTTTGGAAGGTGGTACCTTCCAAGCTCAAGTGTTTTCATTTAAACAAAATTATATAAAATTCATTTTATTCTTACAAAACGATATTTTGTTTATTGAAAAATAAAAACCTCCTGATCCTAATAAAGGTACTAATTTCAGACTTTTTGTTTGGAAATAACATTTTTGTTCAAGAGTCAATACGCTCAAAATCTCGGAAACCACGCAAAATACTCACAAACGTCCTATTAATCCACGCCTATTATTCCGAAGCGATGAAAATGCTCACTAATGGAGTAATTAGTAGTAATAACTCACAAAACGGCAGCACTGGTTAATAGCTAAAAGTAACGTCACATGTATGGTAGCGACTTCAAATTCAATTTCATGAAAACCCGTAAACGTTATATTTCGTACGTTAACGTCTACGTTGAGATCTACGTAATATAATCACTTCAACTCTCCAATATCCCGGATATCCTGCTAACAAACCGTACTATTTTTTCTAGATATTGCCAGTGGCAGTAGTATGGATTGGGTGAAGGGCGTCCACCATGTCCCTATCGCTTACACTTACGAGCTCCGTGATACAGGCAAATATGGCTTCCTCCTGCCCCCAGAGCAAATCATCCCCACGGCCTTGGAAACCCTCGATTCTGTCTTGACTATCGTTGAAGAAGCTGACAAGTTGGTAAGAAACAACTGATTGTATTCTAAGATGACTGCACCAATAAAAATATTGTCAGAGTATTCTGGATTTGATTTCTGTGTCCCAAAATTTTTCTACTGGAAGCTGGATACGCATTTACATATTCTTAATTAGCACATATAGACAGATTTGCGAAACGAATATCGGTTCATAGGACTTCAAATCCAAAGTTGGGCCGGCCAGCACTTAGAGTCGACCAGGTTGAAATTATAGATTTGGTCGTTAGGAACTATCAATTATGCGATAAAACAACTCTTGTTTCAACCATTCGAGCACGCAGGTGACTGCCTGCTTCACAAGTATCAGATATCCTTGGAAAAAAAGTGTAGGGGCACGGTGGTTCAGTTGAGTAGTTGATAATCCGTCGCGAACAAACTTTTCGAAATATCAGATTGTCGTTCATTCAATCCAGAAAAATTCATGGCTATACTTCCAGAACATCCCCTAGAAATCTTTTTTTGATAATTTACCATGAACTCAAGTTAACGGAGCACGTCAATTTCGTATATCCCCATAGAGAAAAGTAAAACCATTTCACCACATTCAATTCACTGAATGCTTTATCGCATTCATATTTTCCATCTTCGAAATGTCTCTGTAGGGGGTCGGATTAGAATAACCCTAGGGTAGATTCTGCCTGTCCTAGAAGGCGACTGAAAGGACTAGGTGGAAGATAGTCTTACCATCGCCCAGTGAGATACCACCATACCAACTATATGTACTTTTTCTTGAAAGTGGTTGACAATGTTTCTTGCTGAATGGTAATGATTCGGACTTCCATTGTCTATATTATTACCTATTAAAACCTGTTGCTAAGAGGGGAAGGATTAAAATACAAATCAAGTGAGAAAATCGAATCAAAATGAAATTTTCGGTCAATAATGAAATTATGGATCGATTGATCAAAGAAAAATACTGTAGTTACGAAAAAAATCGAGATATCGAATATGATATATGAGTCAAAAAATTTCAAATAACGAAATAAATGAAATAATATTGTGACAAGAAAATTGAGATATCGGATGTGAAATACTAGTCAAAAAGAGTGAATGAGGAAATTAAATTAAATATTATGAAAAAATGTTGAAACCAAGTTTCAAGTTGAGTGTCCCTAGCTTAACCAAAACTATAAATGGTGTGATGACGAAAAACCCATAGGAATCAATGATATCGTCTTCATAATAGAAGAAAACATTCCAAGAAACAAATGGAGACTCGGAAAAATAGAAAGATTATTTCCAGGTCCAGATGGAAGAATAAGAGTGGTGGATGTGAAAACAAAAGATGGAATATTCAGAAGATCTGTGACTAAACTTGCCAGAATTGAGATGAACAAGAGTGAAGAAATTTCTTCACGGGGGGAAAAATGTAGAGTCGCGTTCATGAAAATATTCATTTTTCTCATATATTGTTGGATTGTTGATAGTTTTAGTTGGTTTTTGTTTCCTGACTGACATAATAAAAAGTCAAAACATCTCGATTCGATTTTATTAAGAATTCCAAGATAAAGACGACGCAACAATATATGTGCTGTGAAGTGTTAAATCACGTTCCAGTATGTGGTTGATATTTCCGATTTTTCCCAACAATTGAATTTGAAAAATGATGATAATGTCTCCCAGAGTAAAAAACTCCGGAAACCTCCCCAATCGGATTTCCATGTGGGAGGCACTCGGGAGAACCTCCATCGAAAGTATTGAGAATCGATAATTGTAATGTTCGCGGTATGAATAAAAATATCAATGATGTGCATCACCATCTGCAAACCGAAAAACCTGACATTCTTATTCTAACTGAAACTCATGTCAATTGATACACGAATAATATACATATGTTTTGTCCAAGTTATGAATTCTATTCTCGCTTTATTTTCAAAGGTGATTTTTGTTTATACTCTAGGAATGATTTATCGTGCCAACGCGAAGAAGGGCTGGAACCGAAAGATTTTGACTATTGATGTGGTTAAAGCTTGTTAATCATCAAAAAACTAAATTTGTCTGTTGTCTTCATTAATCACATAACAATGAATTTTTTGACAGATCATTCGAATTTCTAACCTAACCTAACCATCCAACTGCTGAGGTCACTCACTTTCGACTCTTAATGAAACATATTAATTTGAATCATAATACGGCGAAACTTGCCTCTCAGTAACCAGTATATAACAACCTATAGAAAATTATTGTGAAATATAAAATTTAACATATTTTCATATCTTGTAAAACTGAATAATATCTTATACTGTTATGCTCAAATATAATGACCGTAAGATCGTCCATGAAATGGCAAATCTGAAAGTCATCTCAAAATATTTCCTAAAAAATAAGGAAAATCATTTTTTATTTTTGTTGTGTAATTTCGCGAATACTATCCATTTCGAAACTTTTTTGTGTCATTTGAATGCCCAGCCCCATCGCAGTTAATAACCGTCTTTCAGAACTTCGTTTTCCACGAATTTTTCGCCGTGAGATAAATAATTATAATTTAGATGTTTCATCCTCTGAAAGAATGCAAACGTTGTGCCATAAAAACTTTGGAGTTGAAAATTTCCTACGATTATGGGAAAAGACAGAAGTACGGTTTAGATATGCTAGTGGAGCATTTTTGGATGAAATCTTCGAGCTACGTATTGAATAAAATGATCAACCTCCATATTCATCATCATTGCTTCATCTATTTTCTACCTCTTCTCGACCTGGAGGTAATAATCCTTGGATTAAAGAATAAATTTCAATGAATAATTGAAGAGAACTGACCTCTGAAATGTGTTGACTGCTAAATAGTGCAGGCGCTCTACGCGATATTCAAAAACAGCCGGCAGATGGTCGGTGACGATTTGTTTTACACGTTGTTAGCTTCAGCCTTTTTCGATTTTTCGATGAAAATTATCTCGCAGTGACGAGAGGCTAGTGGACCCGAAACTGGTGTGCAATTGTGCCTCTTCCAATAATTCAAATCTACCAGCACACAAATTACCATAAGTATACGGAGAAATCTCTTTTGTGAAGACACCTGCAGTGGAACTTGTTGGATATAAATCAAGGGTGGTTATTTTCTAACAGCCATTACTTCAATAACCCACTGTGTAGGTGAGTTGAGACTAGCTTGAACGAATTGTTTTCCAGATGATTCGATTCATATTCAGTCTTGAAGTGTGCTCACCAACTATTTGCGATATTTTTACAGTGTGCTCACCAACTATTTTCGATGTTCTCCCAATAGTGCGTAGATAGTTCTGAAATATTGATTGCCTTATTAGAATTTATTGCTCATCTCTCGTTTTTTATTAAATTCGGCAGATGATACAGCCATTTCACAAAACTGTTACGAACCGTCAACACCTAGCTTGTGAGTTTTTTTTAATTGTAGGTTAATTTTTGAAATGCGCTCATTCTAGTTCATTTGAAATTTTCAATGGATCGCATTCAGTATAATATAACGTTTTTCACATCAAATTACCATTTAAAATTTTCAGATGACGGAGAAATATTATCAAATATAGTTTCGCTTAAGAGTTATAGATGTAATCGTATTCAGACTTTTAGAATTAGTGACCAATTTACAGAGTGCTCAGTGAAAGCGTGGCGTAGATTTTTTTGCATTTTGCGGCTGACAATCCAAGTGAGAATTTTCATTCACCAGTTATCATTACAGGTTATTTTTTTAGTTCCAGATATCTTTTCTACTATTTTGCTAGAATTGACATTATCATTAGGAACTTTGGTATTTTTGTGAAGACAATTAAGCTCGACAAATTATTTTTGGCTTTCTTTCTCTCCGAACCAAGAAATAGAAATTACAATTTCTATTAAAGACGTGAAGAAAAATCAAAACACTTTCTGTTGAGAGGTACATGATTAGAGATCTATTTGTGGAACAAAAATAGCCAAGTTCCTGATTATCATTATAGCGATAGCTAGGTTGTTCATAAAAAAATAAGTGTCAGTTGAAACTGATGACGAACTCGTCACGAGACTCTAGTGAAAGTGTTCCATGAATAATCCATTTTTCTATTGGAAAGATCAAGATATAATTTTCTCTGAGTGAAACGGAATCTTGTCTGGGCTTAAATGAAACATTATCTTAATGAGTGACATTTTTCCAGCAATTTCGGCTATTTTGTTTCATTGTGTAGATATTTTTCATGTTTACAATCTATTTGTGTCAAATTTCATATGCTTGATACAAATTGAGCTATACAGGCAGGGGAGTAGTATATCGAATCTTTCTTCCTTTTCTTGTCTTAGTCAAACGTCTTCGAATAATATAAACGAACTTATCAACAGAGAGCGTTTTTGATTTTTCCTTCATTCAAAGTCTTTCATAGAAGTTATTATTTCTATTTATTTACAACGATATATGTAATGCTGTCATTACTAACGTCATTGAAGGTTGGGAAGTGTCACATTACACACCTCTACTTTCCGCCCTCATTTTTCGCCCTCATTTCATCTATTCTAGACTTTATCTGTCATTTATTGACTTTATCTGACTTTTTTTTATATTGGTGACAATTGTATACCCTGTAATCATAGTAACAATATATCTACTTGATTATTCTGAGAAAACCGCGTTCTTGGTAATTTATCGTTAAATGTAATATTTCAGATATGTTCAGAACGAAAGAGAAATTTATTAATTTTAATCGAATTATGATGGTTGTAAATATAATAGTATACAAACCTCGGTAGGAAGTTTCGTTCCTGTCTCGAGATCATAGCTAACCTCGATGCAAAGCGTCGAGGTTAAATAACTGATCTCATGACAGGAATGAATCACTTCCCACCTCGGTGTGTAATATACTATTTTTTATACTATTTAAGAATAAAACCAAAAAATATTTGACATTATCATCCAAGCTCTGAATGAAATGTATGGCTCTTTGCATCATATCTTAGATTAAACTACGCCTTCTCCTATAAGTGATGACAATGAATATTTTTCCCAACATGTGACTTTACAATTACAATCAGTATCTCATATACTCGATTTTTCTGTAGATAGTTCTTCTTCTGTACTATTGGGTAAATATTGGCATTGCTTTTGATCTACTCAAACGGCTGCGTTACAGTCTCATTCTATTACGAATGATCAGAACAAGCCATAAAAGGGTTAATTTGAATTTTTCTAGATCTCTGATTGATGATGACGAATTCAAAACTATCAGTTTTGAATGGTCCAATTCATCAACATGTTGAATGCAGATTGGAAAATATGTTCTCAGCTGTTGCGAATGGTTCATATAAAGATACTACAGCTATTTTATTCGAAGGTGAGTATTATAACTTGAGTGATATATATATACATATATAGATTATCAAATTCTCTGGTCTATCACAATTTGCATTCAATTCGAAATGCCCACCACAAGATAGCTAGCTATTTCTGGCTTTGGCCTTCATCAGCTGTGGGTTGGCATGGTCCTCGTATCGAAGACCAGAGAATTTGATAATCTATTTATCAGTTTCCTGATTCATCTTGCTTCATAGCAAATAACACTTTCTCTTTATACATATATATATATATATATATATATATATATATATATATATATATATATATATATATATATATATATATATATATGCTGGCTGGAACTTCCGGTTGATCCGCGTCTGGAAAGATTTACTTGTCTACGTTTCGACTCCCATTTCGGAGCCATTTTCAAGACTTAGTGACCTTGCGTCTAGGTCTGAGTTGTCTCACTAGCTGGCTATCAGCACTGGAGATCGAGGATATATATATATATATATATACATCCAGCTATCTTCCTGGCGTCTTTTCACAACTCAATCTCTGAGCGTCCGTCATGTAGTTCTCAAGAAACCTGTAGTTGTACAGATGAATATTTTCAAGATTCATACACGACGTGTCATGGAAACTGTTTGGACTTTGTTTTTCGACTATAAATAATTGGAATTTTCATTTGTCCATTCCTTAGCGTCCTTTCATGGAGCCCCCTCTCAGCGTCCAATATATTCAAGAATTTCCGCTAGCTGGCGTCCGCTTTATATATTTTACTTTCGTCCTTCCGATTCGTAAGCGCCCGGCGATGATGCCAGATTAAACCATAACGGCAATAGGTAACTTTAAGATGCTACTCGTGGGTTGACTTTCTGAGCTCTGATATTTTGCTTTGATACTTTTTTAATTTCACTATTCACTTGTTATTTTTATCTATACACTCATATGTGATTTGTTAAATATATACAATTTATGTAAAACTGACTTTTTTCACAGCTTATAAACACTACCTGTGGTCATGTTGTTCGTTATTTAGCTGTGTATTAAGCTTACTCAATACCAGTGCCTACAAGAAATGTAATTTTTTTCTTCAAACATTACTAAATCATGACATGATCACATATCTGGAAAATGGCCCTAAGAATCACATTCCAAGTCATAAAAAATAAATAAATATATTAAGAAAAATTTATTTGTCGAGATAGTCTGTTATAAAAGGGTACACGGCAAAGTGTTCACTTGTGTTTGTAATGAGCAGCCAAAATGTATGTTGAGAGGGGGGCCAAACATATACAGTGTCATCCCCAAAGTATGCACCATATGGGAAACTTATTTATCGGGGGTTTTTCGACAAAAAGTTATTGTTAAGTTTGTGTATCCCCTAAAACTAAACATGCACCAACAAAATACAGTAAAACACACGTAATATACGAGGAGCCTTCAAATATTTGATTTTGAGACAAGAGTATTTTGAAAAATCTCGGAAAATGTTGTTTGGAAAAGTTGTTCAGCATCAAAAAATACATCCAGATTCGAAGGCATGGCCATCTAAGTGAAGTTTTAATTTTCTTCATAACTATTTTGGACAAGAAAATCTCCAGAAAATCAATGAGTTTTTTCCAAAATACCTATTTTATTTTGACGTTTTGTGACTTGATATTATCGAATATTAAGTTATTGTTAGAATACTGTATAATTTTCAGTAACATTCGGTGTCAACAAAAAATAAAAATAACCTTGCACCAAAAACTTAGAAAATTATTTAACTCGTCAAAAAAATTGACCGTGGTTAACACCTTACTTGTGTGATTTGTAATATTACAGCCTTCTAAAATAAACCGTGGTATACAGGATGCTGTCTATTTATCGTTTTAACAAATTTTTGTTTTCGTAGTCCCCATTTGAGAAAAGTGGGTAGAAAATTAAACTTCACTCAGATGGCCATGCCTTCAAACCTGGATGTATTTTTTGATGCTGAACAACTTTTCCAAATAACATTTCCCGAGATTTTTCAGAATAAGAGTACTTTACAATTGTCTCAAAATCAAATATTTGAAGGCTCCTCGTATATAACGTCTGTTTTACCGTATTTTGTTGGTGCATATTCGGTTTCAGGGGATGCACAAACTTTTATCAGGAATAACTTTTTGTCGAAAGACCCTTAATAAATGAGTGCATACTTTGGGGATGACACTGTATAGGGCTAGAATTGGTAGTCTTTTTTAATTGAAAAAGGTTACTACAGTTGCCACTGTACGGATGGATATAATAATGACTGCAAAAAAAAATTCATGATTTCACGCCAATATTTTTATAAGAAAATACGAATTTCTGAGACACTGAATGATATTAAATATTTTTTGTGGCCCAACATACCCGAAAACAGACGTAGCAACTTATCGTACCAAAAAAAATCATGCAACTCGAAAAACCTGCATGAATACATGCAATTCTCTGGAGTTTTAGGTGTGAGTTTTACAACAACAGCAACAAAAGCATAACCAAACCTTTCCCTAAGTGGAGCGTTAGACGTTAGCACTCGAATCATTCAGAAAGAAGTGAATGAAATGATAACTCTTCAAATGAGATATTTCTCGTTCAGAAAATATCGAATTTCAAAATTTCAACACTACCTTTGACGGAAAATGCAAGAACCGATTCTATTTCACCTGAATACTGACCGTTTTATTCCAATAAATTTTTTCGGGAGGTTTCTTTGTTTTTTAATGCTGTGCAGATCCTTCGCATATTTTTTTTAATTTTTAGAGTGATGTAAATTTGCTACTGTTATCGCAGACTTCCATTGTCTGAGTTGTTAGTATCAGCACGACGGGACATTTCAATCGATTCAGAATTTCCGATCGTTATTGAGTATACTGACTGACCACCTGAGTTAATAAGACAACATTCATAGGGCTTGAGATTATTGGCAGAACTCCCTGTTTTTCTGATGGGACCCTACCTAGCTTGGTATTATTCAATAACAGGTAATTTTCATCGTGTGTCCTGTATCTGGATTAACTACAAATTGCCATCGACTCATTTATAACAAATGTCATAGAGAATGATCCTGCATGTGATGCACAAGAAATATTTTTTCACAAAATGGAGCTCTCCCCCATTACTTGCTGAATGTACGCAATTACAAATATCATATAGAATGACAAATATCATAGAGAATGACCCTGCATGTGTTGCACAAGAAATATTTTTCCACAAAACGGAGCTCCCCCCATTACTTGCTGAATTTACGCAATTACTCGAATGGCACGTTTCCAGGTCCCTGGGTAAACGAAGGGGTGCAACTGAGTGGCCCTCTTGGTCGCCCGACTTGAGTCTTTTAGTTTTTTTTGAGCATATAAAACCAAAGTTCACAGCACTGCGAAAGATCCAAAGATAAGCGTTCAACAGTGTGCACATTCACTTAACTAATACGGTATGTTTTTGAGTTGAATCAAATAAAATTTTCAATTTTTTGTCAAAAATTGTCCTTCTGACGTGTATTCGGATTTTATCGAAATTAATTTTCCAGCCTCTAATGCCTTGCGATATATTTTCGATGAGCCACCCTGTATATGATATTACATCGCGTATCCGGAATGAAAAACAAATGGTTTTCAAACCAATTTTTATTTACCACCATGTATCAAAAATACCGATTATGAATTATTTCGATTCATTCAATTCATGGGGGCTAGTTGATGAATGATCTATTACACAATCCATAGAGATTGTAAATAACGAATTGAAATTAATTTTTTGTTCTCCCTGTTGTGAGGTTCAAACCGAATAGTTGTAAAGGATATTGGACCCACACGACATCCTATCACCACTCTGGCATGATATCCTTAAAGGAAAAGCCATCTGTATCACTACTTTTGTTCGGGTTTGGAGGTCGTCGTTTTTTGGAATTTCCTCCTGACGTTTTGCTGGCGCGAGTGGCTAGCCTTTGAAGAAGCTAGGAATGATGTGGTTTCCCGCGAAAAGCTTAGTTCGCCTTGAAAAACCCCCTACTCTAGGTCTGTGTGTTGATGAACTCGAGCAGAAACAGCGAAAGAATACAAAGTAGTCATGAGCGTGTGTCAAAACCTCATTTGATTCATAACTTCCCTGAAATCGGTTTATCAAATATCACTCACTCTTCACTCAACGAATGTTTGTCAACAAATACTGCACTTTTTAAAACACGCTGCTTTCTGAAATCAGCCCCTATTCAGCGTTGCCTCTTCTTCAGAAATTGAAAGACGCTTGGAAATCGACGGTCCGAAAGTGATATATACCTTTCAATGAATATTCAGAAATGCTCCTTGCGTCGCTGGCGGCAAACCTGATGAACTAATAATATACAAAAGTATTCGAAAAATTTGCACAACTATCAAGAAGGCGTCCAACGAATTTTCAAATATGTGAACTACTCTGGTGCTCTGAGTTCAGATTCTACACAGTTTCTTCAGAGCGTCCATATATGGACGCTCTGTTGGAGCCGGACGCTTGGAAGATAGTAATTTGTTAATGTACGGACGCTCGGTAGATAGTGGTATGCTTATATATATATATATATATATATATATATATATATATATATATATATATATATATATATATATATATATATATATATATATATATATATATAAAATAATAAAGTCTTCTCTTTATTTGTATACAAAACGTTTCGCCCCTGGCCAGGGGCTTTTTCAATTGTTTATTCAAAAAAATTTTTTTCCATAGCTACATGGACGGTTTTCTTGCCTAACATTATTGATAATATATCTCACTGTAAAAATGGTTGGATGTGTTTCGGTATATTTATTTGAATCTGCATTTGTGTTTAGCTGTATTATACTTTTTGACCATGTTTTCGATATTTCTTTTGCGCCGCCTTTTACACGAGAACAACGCTCCTTCACTAACCATACAAGAAATACAAACCTATAGAAATATCGAAAACATGGTCAAAAAGTATAATACAGCTAAACACAAATGCAGATTCAAATAAATATACCGAAACACATCCAACCATTTTCACAGTGAGATATATTATCATAATGCTAGGCAAGAAAACCTTCCATGTAGCTATGGAAAAAACAAAAAAAAAAAAAAGAAAAAAATTTTTTTGAATAAACAATTGAAAAAGCCCCTGGCCAGGGGCGAAACGTTTTGTATACAAATAAAGAGAAGACTTTATTATTTTCCCAAAAGAATCCAAATCCCAAGAACCAATCAACCACTATCAACCACTATATATATATATATATATATATATATATATATATATATATATATTAACATACATTTATATGGTACTAACTGTTTTGACTCAATATTCAGTTCAGGAGTTTTTCTAATCTTTTTATATAAACCCATGATCCACAAACTCGTTTTATGTCAGATTCTGGACAGCTCAGAAGGCACACCTTTGCCGAACTGGATAAGAAAACCATCCAATTGGCAAAGAGAATTCGAGAGATATTTTTGGGAAATGAAACTTTAGCAAACAATGGTAATGGAGATAAAATCATAGCTGTGAAAATGAACCCCAGCGATAATCTACTAATTATTTTGCTCGCCATTTGGAAGACCGGAGCTGCGTATTTGCCATTGGACCATGAATTTCCTAAATCGAGAATTGACTACATCATTAGAAATAGTAGACCGTTGATGATGATATATGACGAAGGTAAGGAAATTAGAGGGAATCCAAAAGAATAATCAATTTTCAGAAAGTGCCAAAATTTCTTTGGAAAAAAAGTTGTTTTTTGCCGAGGAGAGTTTTTCTCGTTTGTCGTGTGTTCTGACATTCGTTTTCAAAGTTACCGTCCCGTTCTACCAACATAGCATTTGGAAAAGCTTCCACAGTTCAATTTGTACCCAAATTGATGTCTTGCGGTATTATAGTTTTTTGTTTCTAGAAAGAGTACTTCCCAATTGTATACACATTTGAAAAGCCCACTCTAATTTTTTCGTTGATGTTCCAAGTTTCTCAGATTAATTTTCGAGAAATGATATTTTGTGATATTCGAGTTTCACTCTTGTACTTCGGAAGAGCAACCCATTGAAAAAATAAACAAACTGGAGTATCAAACACTTCTCTTGCAATAGAGAAAAATAATTTGTTAGCACATACCTAGGGTAATTGAAGATGAAAGCTGGATTTTGAAGGTTGACTAGTATCATAAATCCACTTTTTTCTTGACTTACTATTCAAAACATAACTTTCACAATGAAATCAACGTTATGAAAAATTCCGAATCAAGGGCAATCACCATTTCCAAATCTAAAATCTATAACACAAATCTCCAGTTCCGCAAAACTTGGAATGCTATTCAGTCACGAACAAATTATAGTGACCTTTTCAAAAGGAAATACAGTTGAAAAGTACTTTTTCTCTTGACAAAAAACTGAAACACCACAAGACATACAATCCAACATAGTATACAAATTGAACTGTTGAAGCTGTTCCATAATATGCTATGTTGGTCAAATAAAACGGTTTCTCAGAACACGAATTTAAGAACAAAGAGTCTCTGAGAAACTATATATAAAAACCCTAACAGCCTCTGTTGAACGTGAAAGGAAGGCATGGACACATTTTTCATTTTGAGCACCCAACTACTAGTCTGAAAGTTCAACCATATTTATTCATAAAAACTTTTTCTACGAATATGATACATATACCTCAAAAACAATAGTGTTTACACTAAAAGCGATGTCGATGACCTCAATTCTGCATATTTCAATTCAATCAGTAAAATATCTAAACAATTAACCACTTTTTCATGGCCATTTTTTCTGTCCTTGATATGTAGATAGTTGATTCACAAAAATAGATCAGAATAGTAAAAGAGAATGACTATGAAAAAGTTGAGAACCATCTTTTCGTGAATGCTTATATATTTCGACTATTTCAAATATGGAAATAATTTTTTTCAGTAGATCATTAGAATTTGAATAAGCATGTTATAGATACAAAAAAAAACAGACTTCCCGTTCACTGATAATATATTCGATTGAACGTTTTTCAAATGAAATTTGATGTAGAGTGATTATTCCTATCCTATCTGCTGTCTCATTTGACATTTTGTCGAAAAAAAATAATTTTCAGTTCGAAGAAAAAGTTTTTTCTGTCGCTTGCAATGATGGGAGACTTCCCCACTATTTACCATCCTCCAAGCATGCTTTCAGTAAACAAAAGATTTTTCTATTAACAACACAGTATACAATTTCATTAAATCAATTGAGAACTCCTCGATATTGACGCATATTGGCTCCGTAGATTCCAACGTGGACGAGAAAATATTATCAGTGTCATTAGCAGAACTATTCGCTTCCTCTGAACACCACTCTGCAAATACTTTATCAGAAGAAGAAAAGATTTCTCATTCATTTCTCATTCATTCTCATGATCTGGCTATTGTAAATTATACTTCTGGGAGTACTGGAACGCCCAAAGGTAGGAAATTCATATTAAGTATGATTTCATTCAATTTGCCCATTCAGTCTTATTTTTCTCAATTTGTACTGTAACTCGAAGTTGAGCTGAAAAACATTTCTGACTTTCATTCGATCCTTTTTCAAATCTCCCATCCTAGCATAGCTTTGAACTTAACGGAGCTTGAATAGCTATATTGTATCTGAATACTAATCATTTTACAGGCGTCCGTATTCCTCATAGAGCCATTCTCAACCGTTTGGAATGGCAATATAAACATTTTCCTTACGGAGAAACGGAAAAAACTCTAGTTTTCAAAACAGCATTGACTTTTGGTGATAGTATTGCTGAAATTTGGGGACCTCTGCTCAAAAATCGTTGTGTTCTGGTCGTTCCCAGAAAATGTTTACAGAACCCTGAAAACTTTTTGAACATTTTGGTAGAGTATGAGGTAAAGGTTTTGATGTGAAACTCCCATTCATATTTTTCCTGCCAATTTGACTTCAATCAACGCAAAATTTCAGGTTCAAAGGCTTGTTCTCGTTCCATCCCTCTTGGAATCACTACTGCTTCATATCAATATTGAGGTAATAATTACATATCACACGAATAATAACCATTATGCATACCTGTATGAGAATGCTCACATTCTACCAATCACAAATACACAGTGTATTTTTTTTGGCATATTCAGAGGAATATTCATTATGGAATATTCTGTAAAACTATTCCAGAGGTATGTACACATTCCAAAAATAATCAATGCACATTTGGGATATACGTTTATTTCATAAGATATGCTGGCTTATTTTAACACCCAGATGAGAACGAAAAAGCCAATCTTCCACCCCGTTGGTGATTCACCAATTTCACATGAGCAGAAAGAAACAGCTAGGCTCTATTTCAAAACAGGACTGTCGTATATCCCAAGTCCTATGTGGGATACCTTATATTTTCGAAAACCGATTATTAGTTGGCGAGTTGAATGAATTTTCAAAGCAAAGAGTCACGAGCAGAATACTTCATAGCACATCCTTAATTACTTCAGTGCAGTGGCAGATCCAGGATCAGGTCAGGGGGGGGTCTATAACTCAAAATTTATATATTTATAAATAATGGAATTATATCGGGTATTGCAGTCTGAGTTAATAAGTACACTCTTTATTTCTGCAGAAATTATTAACTTATTAACTCAGACTGCAATACCCGATATAATTCCATTATCTCCGTATTCATTCAGGCGATATAATACCATACCTCCATATATACATGTATATATGTATATATATATATATATATATATATATATATATATATATATATATATAACAGAAAATTATGAGCTACCGTATACCAACAACTAGTCAAGAGCAAAAAAAAGGTGAAAGAGATTGACATGAGCAAAATTTGAAGGTGTAGCCAGGAGGTAAAGTAGGTTCGAAACTTAACTTTTTTTAAATCGAATCGAGTTGATTTAACGTAATCAACAGCATATTCTACTCATACATAGTATATTCAAATCGTTACCGGCATACACAATACTCATCACAAATGTAACGAGTCTAATTTTTCAAATACTGCCTCAACAAGGATCCAATGGCAGCACTGTCAGAAATTTCTCGAACTTTTCCTCGATCAGCCTGACAAGTGTCAATTTTTATCGGGAAAAATTGCAATTTCATTGTTAAAAAAACATTTTATTTTGAACCTACAACATGAAGAGGACTCTATTTTCATATTTTACTCGTCTTGATCCAGCGTCTGAACCGAAGGAGAGAGCAATCGGTGAGTCCAAAAATTTTAAGCGAAATTTTTTTGTTTGGGTAACATTCAATCCAGATCTTGTTTGTACTATTTTTAATTCTTGAGAATTATTTTTTTTCAGGAATTGGAGGATTATTGAATTGAATAAATTGATGAAATTGGTTGTTAAAAAAAGAAGTTCAGATTAGCTCAATATATTCTGTTAACAATTTTCCTACACATTATTCACATATATTTGTTAATTGAAGTCATATGAATCTTTCATTCATGGCATTGATTTTTCAAGGTTTATCTACTATTGATTTGTAAGATGATTCAATGTAGCCTGCTCCTTAGTTTTCACTTGAATGTAATAATAATTATTGAAGTTCTTCAATTTTAAAGCAAAAAAATTTATTCTATTTTATTTTTTTGTCTCGCTGATGTGAAATTATTTCGTTCCCTAACAAAATTTGGAAATTGGGAGCCGATAAAAATTGAAAAAAAAATCTCTTATTTTCCCAATGGGGGGGGGTCCGGACCCGAAAACCCCCTCGTGGATCCGCCACTGCTTCAGTGGGAGTTGAGTATCCAGTGTGAATCTGAAAAATATATCTTCCTGAGCAGCTTCAAAATTTAAACGTGAATATTCCTCGAAATTGTTCACAAACAGTTCAGAGATTGATTTTTCCATAGTTGAAAAATAAATGAATAGGATTCGAACCCTGTGTACGAATAACCGCTACATATAGTTCTAAATTGACTGATTTCCAAAAGAAATTGAAGTTTCTCTGATGATGAAACTAAAGTATATCCCTTACCAAGAAATGTCATAATATTATATAGTTGTCAAATATTACCCAGAGTTATAAAAAAAACGTATTGTCTAGTTCGTCTTTCAATTTTTAATGTTCGTAGTGATAAAATTCCATATATTTGTTCTTTTTTTTGGTACTTGTCTTGCTCAATAATTCTCACCATTGGTATAAGTTGAATTAAAAGATTTTTAATGATATTATATATCATTATTTCTACAGATGACCAGAATACTCCTTAGTCAACTGAAACTTTGGGTGTGCTCTGGGGAAAAGTTGGAAAAGTCATTGGTAGAGAAGTTTTATGAAAAATTCCCAAGAAATGCACACAAGCTCTGCAATTTTTATGGAAGCACAGAAATCATGGCTGATGTTACGTATCATATAATGACTGGTCCCGAAGATATAGCTAGCTACGATAAAGTGCCAATAGGTATAAATACCAATTTTCCTGATATTGTCGATGAAAATCGAATATATCTAGTTAATAATGAATATTAATATCGAGATGATGACTTGACAACATTGATAAAATGATGTTGGTGTGCCGATGATCTTTTTTCATATAAGCTACAAAAATGGAAAAAAAAACAGAAATCTGTGACAAAAACTCCTTTTCAGGAAAACCGATTAATAACACGAAGATATACCTCCTTGATAATGACCTACAGCCAGTTGAAGTGGGAGAGCAAGGAGAGATCTTCGTTGCTGGGCTCAATCTAGCAGCAGGATATATAAATGGACAAGATCCGGATCATAAATTTTTCAATAACCATTTAGATTCTGATCCCACATACTCCAAAATATTTCGAACAGGGGACTTTGCTCGTATTGTAGATGGAATATTATTTTACGAAGGAAGGACGGATTCTCAGGTCAAAGTTGGAGGGCGAAGAGTTGACTTAGCTGAAATTGAAAATGCTGTGAATTCTCTGGACGAGGTAAGCATCACTCAATCGATTTATCGATTAGAAGCACGAAATGACGTTTGACTTTCATCTACAGCCTATCGATATAATTGACATCTTTCAACCATTAATAAAGGGTAAACCAACTTTTGAAACAATTTTGGAAGTACATTAAAGCTGATATTGTTTGAGCAAGGATTTCGATCATTCTTGGTTTCCCTCCGAAAACATGATTGATTAATCCAATAATTGATCATCACTTAGGTAGTGTAATTGGTGGAAAGCAAACCAACGGTGTTTTACTCGAAATTCGTTGGAAGCACGACTAATTCAAATTTCCGATATTCACTATCCTCATCTCAATTGGCCTGAAGGTTTATGACCACTTGTTGCAAATAACTCCAGTATGTTTCTTTGTTAATGGCACGTATGTGCTTGAGAAATGAAGGTCTATTGATATTAATATTCATAGTCCTCTTCATAGATCATCAGAGTGACACAATATTTTTTGTGTAGTTCTTGGCCTAGGTCTAGGAAGAAGAGAAAAAATGTTTGAAATCTTGAGGCCTGTTAGCTACACTTTTCGTTTTGAACTGTTTTTCACACTTCTATTATAATCGATTATTATCACAATTTTACAAGGCCTGCTGTTTGAGCTCCGTAGACTTCAAAATTTTGTTGAAATCATAGTTCCGGTCATAAGACTTCTCGGTGGGAAATAATCTTCAACATCAAACAACAGCAGAAGTCTCAGCAGAACGACTCGAGGACTCGATGGCCACTCACCATTTGAGGGTTTGTTAATGACGCCAGTGCGCCTTTCGAATGTATTGGAGCTTTACTTGAAGGGTCTGACTGCCAGAGTTCTTCCGTTTATAATGGAAATAAAAATAACTGCAATTATCCCATGAAACATACATTGTTCGAAATGTGAACAACAAAAAGTAACACAATTTATAACTTTGGGTGAATAGTTGATAGACTAAAAACACAACTCACTCAATTTTGGCTTCATGAAACCCATGTATTGGAATATATTGGAGCTTCAGTAGAAGGGTCTGACTGGCAGAGTTCTTTCGATAATAATTTAAATAATAATAACTGCAATTATTCCATGAAACATACATTGTTCGAAATATGAACAACAAAAAGTAACACAATTTATAACTTTGGGTGAATAGTTGATAGACTAAAAACACAGCTCACTCAATTTTGGCTTCATGAAACCCATGTATTGGAATGTATTGGAGCTTCAGTAGAAGGGTCTGACTGGCAGAGTTCTTCCGATAATAATGAAAATAAAAATAACTTCGATTATCCCATGAAACATACATTGTTCTAAATATGAACAACAAAAATCAACACAATTCATAACTTTGGGTGATTGGTGGATAGACGAAAGACACAGCTCACTCAATTTTGGCTTCAAAAAACCCATTGGGACTTCTCTACGTGGACTAGGATTCTCCAATACGGACTCATCAGCCCTCCCATTTTCGGGTAGGTTAGAAGTTGTTACTTCTGAATAAGTATGCAGGGCGGTTAAATATGATATCCTTGATGAGCCATCTCGCTGCTGACTTTCCCTACTGATAGCTGAACCCTGACTTCATTTGGAAGAAGTGGTATCGGAGCTGACAGTGTACTCCCAAAATACCTGTAGTTATCCAGAGGATCTTCCTAGACAAGATTGGTGTTTTCCTTTTTGTTTATACATCAGAATGTTTCGATGGCTTTCGAGAGTATACACTTGATGGTTTCATCGCCTTCCAATTTGAAATTGCGATGGAGTGGTCTTTTAATAAGCAATGCAGTTACCGATCCCGTCATGCCAATGAAAGGACATATCGCCATACATAAAAACAACACGGTCACAAAAAATAGTTGTAGGAACAGTTTGGTCAACTTTTATCATTCAGTAGAGATTGTCAAAAAATATCACTGTAATAGTGCAGTTGCTTGTGTCTCAGACTACTCTCACAATTTTAGGTTGAGAAAGCTGTGATCATCTGTTACGAACCCGAGCGAGTAAATCAAACTATATTGGCATTTGCAGTTGTCAATGATCATAGGATGAAAGGATTGCACATAGAAGCTGAACTTAAAAAACTACTAGTGTGGTACATGATTCCAGAAGTGGTGATAATTGAACAAATCCCGATGTTGGTCAGTGGAAAAACAGACAAACAAGCACTATTGGAACTCTATGAGAATATGGCTAACTATGGTACGTTGAGTTTTACTGGGAAGCAATATTGATTACTTTCGTAAATTCTTCGTTTCAGAGGATCCTATAAGCTACAAAGGGGTGAATAATGATCGATTGGAACAGGCCCAAGTATTGTTCGAGACAATTTCAATTGTGTTAGGCAGAAGGTCCAGATCGGTGATCTCCGCTGATGCAAATTTTTACGAAATCGGAGGAAATTCTCTAAATACTATTCGTGTCATTTCAATGCTGGGTGATAAAAAATATTACATTAGTGAGTATACCTGGTTCTTGTTCTATTAGAACTTCGGAGTGGAGCACTGCGGTTTCAAAAAATTTTCAGTTCGAATATTCTAGATATCAGTACATTCACTTTTTCTGAATTATTCACTCATAATCTCTGTATTAAATGAAAGCGTAACATATCGAAGTTGGGTAAGATGTACAATTTTTTTTAATGAAAGTTATATGATACCAGGAAGGCCACATTCCACAATTTGATTAAGATGTTCAGGGTGTTACTCCTTTTTCTGAGAGCCGGCTCTGGATGGAACAGCTATTATTGGAAAGCATGTTATGGCCTTAAAAAATTATATTCATACAAGGTGTTCCCAAATTTTTTTGATTTCCTTCAAATTCAATAATTGAAGGAAATACGATTTTTGCAAAAGGAGCACCCTGTACATTAGTCTATCTTCGCATTCTACATGGAATTACCTATCCCAGGATATGAACATGTTTTATGCTCTTCCCAGGCGTTATTTCATTTTTTGCCAATTCTCAAAATATTTTCAAATAATTTAGATAATAGAAACATGTTTTCATAAATATCCAGAAGTAACAAATAGAAGCACGAGTGTTAATATCTCTCACAAAATTGCAAATGTGAATGGTATGAGAGTACCTATGAGTTTGAGTTGTTTTTAATATTATTGGATTGCTAAGTGAATATCGTTTTCAAGTGGCGTATAAATCGAATCCTAATAGTCAAATCCCTGCGACATATCCAGCTATCACTGTATCATAACATTTTTTAGTGCTATTGTAATACACACCTTCTGGGGAAAGGGTGGTCTATTTTTTGTATCATTTGAAAATATTTTTTCATTGAGCTGCTGCCATCAGAAGGTATCTCTGTGTACTGTGTACTTTCAAATTAATGAAAGAGATCCGATAATTTCTGTACACAAAAATCAAGAAGATAATGTTTCAAAATTATTAGATACATAATCATGGTGCATTCGAGAATTAGTTTGTTTGAATGCGGTCATCGCTGTGCTGATGAGCCCCATATGGCGAAATTATAGTCTACAGAGAGACCATACCACGACGTCTGCTGGAAATAATCAGCCTGCTGGGACATTCATTGGATTGCAGATTTGTTTTTCCAAATGAAAATTTCTGTTGTCAACAAACGGAAGTAATGCCAAAAAGCTGCAGTTATCAGACGTTTCTTTTGAATCTCTCTATTGGTTTACAAACTTCTGTTTCTAGAAGTCTTTGCAAGAATTTGACAGCCTGCTTCCAAACATCCAGTCTATCCGAGAAGAACTGAATTTGGACTTGTCACGAAGCAAGGTGTTATTGAGATACTATACAGTACCTATCCTAAATCTTGCCTTTTCACTTCAAAATATTCAATATAAAACAAATTGATTGAAGTAAATTCGAACAGAAAACCAATTGATAACTTCAAGCAAAACAAAAAATACAACCCAAGATGACTCGCCAGATCTACAACAATATCACATGATATTTCAACAATACATATTATGTACTTACAAACAGAGATAAGTTACGACAGAGGAACTTGATGATAATACATTTTTACAAAAAATATTACTCAAATATGATTTAAATCGAAAATTTACGGAAATACTTTTTATATCCGGCATATACAGTGTGTCCCTAGACCAGTGGGACAGTTGAATATCTCTTGAACCAATAGGAATTTTCAAAATATTATAAGTTCACATTATATCGCATTATGAGAGCTAACTTCAGGAATTACTATTTTTTATACGAGGGGCGCAATAAAGGCTCACAAAATCGAACATCAATTTTTTCAAATGGAACACCCCATATATTTCAATATATCTGAACTCTCATTCCTTCAGGCAAATTATTGGTTTTTTATTTTTGAAAATCCGACAAGGCGTTGCCAAGTTATACCAGTGGTTTATGAAATGCAGACATTTTTTTAGACAAACCCATTATTCATCATACGAAGAATTTCTGGAATCATTCAAGACTGTTGGTAGTCGGTAGCATATTCTATAATATGAAATACTCATCTTCTTCGAGAGTTATACAGGGTGGTCAGAAATATTATATGATTTTCACGAAATTCAAACTTTCTTCACATCAATTTTTCAAATAGTGCACCCTACAATATGAATTATTTTATAGCCCATTGGTGATTTGATTGCTTGTGGTCAATGGTTGTGAAAGAGACATGTGAATTTTATCATCAGAAAATGCAAAAAAATCATCAAACTAGGTATTCTAGTGTAAATAACTACATAAGAGTCCCTACAAGAAACTACCTTCTTTAACTGACTATGATAGGCGGATAGATTTCATCATTGAGATGATGGTAAGAATCCATGATGATGGTGATTTTTTGTCAAAAATTATGTGGTCTGATGAATGCCGCTTCCAAAATAATGGGAAAGTTAATCGTCATAATGTACATTACTGGGCTGCAGAAAATCCGCACTGGGTTCGAGAAACCAATTTTCAGGAGGTTTGGGAAGTGAATGTTTGGTGTGGAATTTTCAAGAATAATTTGATTGGACCATATTTTTATCAAGATACTCTGAATAGTGAAAGATACCTTTGTTTACTTCGAAATGAGTTCAGTAATCATCTTGATGAGGTTCCCCTCGGATACCTCAGAGAAATGTTCTTCCAGCAGGATGGAGCGCCGCCTCATAATGCTGGGATCGTGACAGACCAATTGAACGTTATTTTTCCTCAACGATGGCTCGGAACAAACGAACCAATAAAATGGCCGGCTCGTTCGCTAGACTTGACCCCCTTGGACTTTTTTTGTGGGGGTATCTAAAATCAGAGGTGTATACTACTCAACCATTGAATCTGGAGGATTTGCAAAATCGAATTGTAAATGTTTGTCAAAGTATTACACCGCAAATGTTGGAGAACGTCACAAGACATCATCATGTAATGAAAAAATTCGAAATGTGCCTTGCAGAAAACGAAAGACAATTGGAACATTTATATTAATATTATCGTCCCTAATTATCTGTCAACACATTTTTTTTCTTGTTGAGACTTTGTTTAGGACAGTTGAATGAATAAATAATTTACTGCATTTTTTTATTTGCATTTGTTGATGATGAAATTCATATGTCTCTTTCACAACCATTAGCAATCAAATCACCAATGGGATATAAAATCATTCATATTGTAGGGTGAAATATTTGAAAAATTCATATGAAGAAAGTTTGAATTTCGTGAAAATCATATAATATTTCTGACCACCCTGTATAACTTTCGGAAAAGATGAGTATTCCATATGATAGAATATGCTACCGACTATCAACACTCTTGAATGATTCCAGAAATCCTTCGTAGAATGAATAATGGGTTTGTCTGAAAAAATGTCTGCATTTCATGAACCACTGGTATAACTTGGCAACGCCTTGTCGGATTTTCAGAAATAAAGAAGCAATAATTAGCCTGAAGGAATGAGAGTTCAGATATATTGAAATATATGGGGTGTTTCTTTGAAAAAATTGATGTTCGATTTTGTGAGCCTTTCTTGCGCCCCTCGTATAAAAAACAGTAATTCCTGAAGTTAGCTCTCATAATGCGATATAATATGAACTTATAATATTTTGAAAATTCCTATTGGTTCAAGAGATATTCAACTGTCCCACTGGTCTAGGGACACACTGTATACACATATTCTAGGTATTGATGATTTCCTTCGAGCTAGTAACCTTGCTGAAATTTTTATGAAGATGAATTCAACATCACAAAACACTGAACCCAGTGGGATACAAACTTTCGTAATAGAGCCGTTGAAGAACGAACACAAGAAAATAGCAATAGAGTAAGTTGATACTAGGTGAGAAAAATTCAAGTTGGGCAATCCATATCACGTAATAAAAAAGGCGGTTGTTGGCACCCAAATTATAGCATTTATAGTACGATCATCATTGTGTTGCTAGTCCTCAAGGTGGATTCATGCAACAATCGGAAGTCTCAAGTTGGAAGAAGTTTAGTCAAAATCTTTCAATGAGAGCGTATCCTAAGTCGGAAATCGTAAGAAAATTTGAGCAACTATCAACTCTTACGAGTTACGACATTCGATTTTCTTAACTGCGCTTGCGCTATCCAGTTTGGATTAGATTCTCAATTGTCCTGTATTAAAATCGATTGACATTTGACGTGAAAAAAATCGACCAAGTAGGAAAGCTCTTCTTAAGATTCCACAGTTCTTAAGATTGCCGCATAGATAGTGTATATTTTGTTCTGATTGAGATTTACGATTTGCGAGTACGATTACTGCATTAACCAACAACAGATGGTGAATATGGGGTTTCTGACTGTTTCTGGAGATTCAGTGAGGTTGAGGACTGTTATTCTTTAGGAGAGTGATTACCTGAATATATTAATGTGGAAAAACAGAAACGTTTATGGAAGGCATGATTGAAAATATGAATCTTTTGTTTATAACAAACACCTGAATTTTCACGCATTAAATATTTATGAGCTGAATCATACTATTGATGGTATTTCGTTTCAGGTCACAGTTTATATTTAAAGCGCAGATAAAGGTTTATGAAAGTTTGGATTCTTATAAATATTCTGAATCTGTTGTTCTCATGACTGTTTGAAAGAAATTATTTTGTGGTGGGATACGTTTTCTTTGTTTTTTTTAATGGATTGATAACCTTCCACAATCTGAAACGATTGGAAAGTTATATTGAAATCTATACAAGTTCAAAGGGCAGATTTTTAATCTACCCTTGCTATCAGTCAGTATCTTCTCGTATATCACAAATTTGACAATCACAAAAATGCAATAAGTAGTGATATTTATGAAAATACTCAATTAACTATGTCATATCACAGATCTTTGATATATTTAAAACATTCATAGAAGAGAAGTATTCGTCCTTAGTTTTGAAATCGGTAACAGAATCTTCTCCGAAACGCCAACAAAGGCTCGGTATACAGTGCTTTACTTTAAAGACTCCCCCCTTTTATACCCTTGCGAATAATGAAATTGATACATAAATACCATATTTTGGAGTAAAATTGACAGGCTGGGCGCCATCTGGAAAAAAATAAAGAGAAAGGAGGGTCTTGCAATACATCATTTTGAAGCTCCTGACCAATACTTTACAACCCTAGAATACCTCTACCACTACCTACTACAAAATGACGAAACATTTGATGATAACCTGAATACAATAACACATTGATATCGATATTTCATATTCGTTTTTCTCTGTAAAATTTTGATAGGTTATTTCTTGTTTATAAAAAAAGATAAACATATCAGTACGACAAAGAACATCATTGTTCAGTTTGAATATTCTCATCAAGTTTTCGATTTTATTTTCAAGTAGATAGGTTCCACGTACCATCTCCAAAATGATCAACTTAACACTAACAGGGAAACTGTATTTGAATATGCTGGAAACTACTGTTAACCCTCTAATCATCAAAATCGTCGAAGTGAATCTTAATGAATTCGGTATGGATCTCCCAACAAGATGGAGCACTACCACATTACTCCAGGCAAGTAATGAACTAATTGGATAATACTTTTCGTGGTCTCTGGATAGGCCATCGAGGTTCTACGGAATGGCCAGCCCACTTGCCAGAATTGACACAATTAGAATTTTTTCATGGGGTTATTTGAAACAGAAGGTGTACGAAACTGAACCTGCTTCAATATGACAGAGAATAATAAATATTTGTAGAAATATCGACGTTGTTGTGTTCGAAAATGTTCAACATGAAATATCGGATAGGCTGTTCTTATGTCAAGACATTTAAGTCAACCATTTCGAGCATCAAATGAACTCAACTTATTTCTTCAGAGTATGAGTTAAACGTATTCACAGGCAATTCTTAATTGTTCCGACATTTTGTGTAAGGTGAAGATATTGACTTCATATCCTAGGGTTGTGAAGTTATCTTCAGGAGCTTCAAAATAATGTATCACAAAACCCCCCTTTCCATTAATTTTTGTATCCAGATAGCGCCAAGTCGCCATTATGAAATTTTCAACTGTCAATTTCACTCCAAAATATATTATTTATGCATCAAATTCATTATCCCAAGTTTCAGTTTTTTGAGTTGAAGAAAAGCACTGTATACAGACACACACTCATAACTCATTACAAATACTTCTCACTAAAAAACTGGATCAAGAACCAGCTGTGAAACCCTACACTGCAAAAAAATAAGCAGACAGGGAGGTCAGGCAATAATTATGAGGGCCCCTTTTGATGTCATGTGATGGAATAATGATTGGATGAACCTGGATAAGTTGTTTCATTCATTGTAAAACTGTTTTTGACAGCATTAGGAGCGGCGTAAAATCTGACTTTATCCAATGCACGAGAGATGTATTCTCCTTCAAATGAAGCACAAATAATAATCCAAAATTTCACATCACTCAGCACGCACAGAAAATAAAGAAACAGAACATTTCCATCACTATATGTTCGCTTAAGAGAAAACTCAATGTGTGCCAGCAGCCTCCATATTAGTTTCGATTTGACAGGTCTCTAGATTACCTGATAGTATTCAGCACTTTATGGTAGAAAATATTCGGAATTTCATACCAATCTATTTCTTGTGAGATGGGATAAGATTGAAATATTTATTTTCAGAATTATTGCCAGAAGCTTTGTTCAGAAACCAAATCTGTTAGGATTCCTCAATAATCTGTCGATATCTGACTTCGAAGAGGTTTTGGATGCCCTATGGGAAGCTGCAATACGAGCAAATCTGAGTTTCGTACTCAAATCTAAGGAAAATGAGATAATAGGAGTTGGTGTGAACTTTGATGACAGAAAACAACCAGTATTGAAAATAGAAAATGCGCTCAAAGTGTTTTTAGACTTTATTGACTTCCTCGAAGATCCCATTAGGTGAGAGAATCGAATGGAAAAGATCCGAATGTACCAGTTGAATATTCGATGAATTTGTTAAATCTTCCCTCAAAAATATATTTCTCCGTGTAGAACACCTTACGAGTGCGCCCCAATGGTACGGTCTTGTGCGGGCAACCTCATGTTCTTGAGTGCTGGGCGTCTCAGTGATTTTTTGGTGAAGCACTTGATATTTCAACTACATAGAAATCTAGTAAACGTACAAAGGTACCGAGTCGGTTGATTTATTCGAATATTTCCATCGTATGTTAAAAATCCCATATGAAGCGGGACATTTTCGACTTACAACCAGGATGAAGCATTGATGTTGAAAACAAAACCCATTTCAGGCAGTTCTCAAACAAAGCGAAACCCTTGATTGCAATATTTTTTTGTAGAGAGAAACTTCCTCGAGGAGAAGGAACTGTATTATATTCGGATTGGGTCACAACCCATTGGTTACTATCAGATCAGGACAATATTGCCGCAATGATTCATATGGAAAATGAAGTTTTGAATCTCGCCAAGAGAAGAGGCTTCACAGGCGTTTTGGCTTCTAATATTAATCAGTTCGCACAGGTGATATTTCATTTCATTTATTTATTTATTCATTTGGAAATACAGCTTCCAGACAGAACATAGTTCTGGTATAAGGAAGTCAGAATCTTATTATCATACAATAATGTAACTAATATACATATACTTAATATAATTTATCATCAGATCATTCGATGAACATCAACACACGAACATAGATTGTTTAAGTTTTCTCAAGAAAATATGAAGAGAACTAGAGGATTTTATTCGTTCTGGCAATTTATTAAATATTTCAACTGAGCTTGTGAAAGGATTATTTTTCCTTTATTGGAATGGACATTGTTTAGTTGAAAATTATTGAAATTTCTGGTATTATAACTGTGAATACTTGAGTTTTTTAGGAACTATCACATCAAAATGTTATTGATGAAATTCGAACAGTTATGCAAAAATTCCATGATTCACATGTCATTCATCTCACTATAGGAATTACATCGGTGGAGCGGATATGCTGAAACCGAAAAAACAAATGTTTGGATATTTTGCAACATTCCTACTGATGTTTGACCTCTCTTGCTATTCCTCGAGAAATTGAAGCGAAAACTCTCTTTGAGGTTATAAACGAAACTTTCCAGACTGAGTGAATATCTAAAAATACAAATTCCTAAAGGCTATTGGAAATGAAAGATGCAAACTATTGTTATTGCGCAAAGACATACACTGGGATGTTGCAGAATTCTTCTTTTATTCATTTTTTTTTCTATCACCTTTCTCTATTCATCAAAAGACTTCTCTATTCTCATTAAGGATTCAATATCAATGGATAGAAAAAAAATGAATAAAAGAAGAATGAGAATAGAGAAGTCTTTTGATGAATTCGACATTAGAGCATATCATAGAGGTGATATATACTGGGGAGAGTCATTATAAATACCAGTTTCCGTGGAGAACAGACAATTGAAGTCTTTGCTTGCTCTTGCTTGGTTGCTTCGTAAGGGGAGTGATTGACAAGGACGGTATGGACAGATATTCGTCTCACAGTTCTTGAGAATGAATTCAAAATGGAATTCGAAACGTCGAACAAATCAGAAGACACCTAACGGATAAAAAACCCAGAAAAATTCATCTTGCATATCGAAGATCCGTGAAAACATCAATTTCTACATAATACCTGGATGGGCAGGATGCAGCCTTAATATCGGACCCAGTCGGATAATGACTGAGGAGAGTCATTATAAATACCAGTTTCCGTGGAGAACAGACAATTGAAGTCTTTGCTTGCTCTTGCTTGGTTGCTTCGTAAGGGGATGAGTGATTGACCAGGACGGTATGGACAGATATTCGTCTCACAGTTCTTGAGAATGAATTCAAAATGGAATTCGAAACGTCGAACAAATCAGAAGACACCTAACGGATAAAAAACCCAGAAAAATTCATCTTGCATATATATATATATATATATATAATTCGATTGATTTTGTGAGGTTGCAGTCAAGTTTGTGGGCAGTTACAAAGAGGACTCTTTGTTAGTCAAGCTTTCGGTAAATTTATTGCCTTCGTCAGGACAACTAAAAACAATACATTCGATGATATTTTGTGAAGATAGAAATATGCGAGACACTTACTAACATGAGAATAAAATATAAATTGGTACAAAACAAACAGACAAAACATTGAAATATTGAAGTATGTCAAATTTTGATGTAATGTCATGTGGGAAAATTCTGAATACCAGGTGATTTTCTTCTATCTTTCTCGTATTCAAGGAGAATCGTATAAATTCGGCTTAAATTATTGAGATCTGTTTTTTGTTCATAGAATGTTCTTCGTTATTAATATGTGTCATTTCTAAAAATGTTCTTTTGGTTGTATTTGTTTCTCTATCCAAAATTTCTGGATGTTCAAAATCCATCTTGTGATCCTCAATGTTAACGTGTTCACTCAAAGCGCAAGAATTAACGTTTCGTCTACAGTCGCTTTTATGTGAAATAATGCGACTATTTAAGGGTCTAGATGTTTGGCCTATATATGTTTTAGAACAATCCATGCATGAAATTTTGTATACTAAGTTGGATTTTTGTTTGTTCAATATTGGGGTCTTAACTTTGCTATATAATTTAGAGATAGTGGTGACATTTCTTTTGGAAATTAGAAAGTTATTATTTCGAAATACATTAATTAATTTTGGTGTTAGTTCTTGAATATAAATCATTACCTTACAAAATCAATCGAATTATATTATAGCCAGTCACTAATTCTGCTCCTATATATATATATATATATATATATATATATATATATATATATATATATATATATATATATATATATATATTTATATATATATATATATTCCAAAACTTCAAAAATATAAATCCTGGTCAATACATTCCGACTTCTCCGACTTCATCGTCCTTCTGAGTAAATAATTGGTCACTTTACAACCAATTTATACTATTTCTTCAATTTCATCGTATAGTTCTTTCAAAAAACCTGATGGTGTTTTCTCACATCTCAAATAGATGTATTTTTTCAGGAACTAGGAAAAAACATACTCAATTACCAGATTATGTTGGATTATCAAGCGAATCAATATGTCGACAGAAAGGGGGTTAGACCTTTTGCTGCGGCTCCTGACAGTCAAAGAGCAATGGTCGTATGGAAAGAAGTTTAAAAAACATTAGATCATTAATGAATCATGAAAAATTCATACCGCATTTTTCTGTAGAATTATTATGAATAAAATGCCAGTTTTTAATTTTAATTCTTTATTTATTCTGAATCTGTTCTTTCATCGCGCTCGACAAAATTATAAGGAAAGGGCAACTTTTTTCAAAAATCGAAATCTCATTTAATTGTGAAAATAATAACTCAAAATCATTACTTATTAAAGTGCATTAATTGTTAATTCAAATTTGAAGAGTTAGAAGACAAAATTAATATCTGTGGTTTGTTAATGAAAGCAGAATCCTGTAACGTTCAGAAAATCTTTCGAAAAAAGGAAATTGTGCAACTCATTCTATTTCGGATTCTCAAGTTTGAAAGAAAATGAGACTCATCTCATTGATGGATGACTTGAAGGGTAAGTTCACAGACATTTACTCAATATATTTGGGCAAAGTGCTCATTCACACTCGCTCCAAGTAGTTGGTTTTTATCCAGAGCTCCTGTTGAATTTGTGTTTGCTCAGTGAACACTGCGATAAATTCAACGAATTTTCGATCAAAAGTTACAAGATAGTTCATTGGTATAGTTATTATTGAATATTATCATGAATACTGCAGAATGACTTCGTTTTCATCGAATGAGATGTCAAAAAATTCTCATCTGACGAACATAAAGAAGAGGTTAACATATTAGACAACGTTGAAGTTGGAGTTTGGAGTACAGGTACTTCAGTGCAAATTCCGAATAACAAAGTCGACTCTGGTTAATATAGACAAATCAAATATCAAGGAATTGTTACAGAAGGTCATCAAACATGCCAAGTACAAAAATGGAATGAAGAAAACTAATGCTCAAGAAATTAGAAACTACTAAATGAATTCCCAAAAGGAGTCGCTGAAATAGATAAGGAAAAGCAGGAACAGAAGGAGAAAAATAAAGAGCTGAACACTAATTTTTTCATCAGTAGAAAAAGACTGGGAAAATATAATTAATTCAGTTGTTTATGGTATTGGGAAAGAAAGCGGTGAATCAGATAATACATTCTTCAAATTTTAGAACCATGGGATGCAATGAACTCAATTTCAGCAATATGTACGGGATTGGGAAGAAAAGGAAAAATTTTCACCGTTCAATTGTCATGGAATGTTCAGTTATGAAGTAAGAATTATCGAATGTGTAGTTGCTTACAAAAACAGGAATTTTTCTATCCAAAGATCAAACTACGGCTGAATATTCCATTCCAAAAAACTAGAACTCGCAGTTCCTGACAAGAACCTGAATGACTATTTAAGGAATAATGTTTTGGTCGTCAAACACTTACTCTCCCAAGTAGCCACAATGGACAGAAAACTGGATCCACATTCTGATATTGTGACTAATAACAAAGAACCGAGAGCAAATAAATCTACTATTGATGAATTTTATCAACTGCGTATTTTATACAGAGATATTTTTCAAATTTTCGATCGATTTCACTTGAGATCAAACTTCATACCAAACTGTTTCATTAGTCAGGAAGATGGATAACTATGTAAAAGTATATGAGGTCAAAATGGTTAAGGCTTTCGCGGCCGAGGTTATTAGTATAACTACTTCTCTTCGGGCTTGAAGGCCGTCGTTCTTCGGAATTTCTTCCCGACGTTTCGCTAGCGCGAGTGGCCAGCTTCTTCAGAGGCTTATTCATCTCCGATGACTAAACAGTTCGATTTCTCAAGGCGTATTTATATTGATGCAGGTAGTCTGGAGTGTTGATTACTTCTGTCGGGTTCGGGAAATAATCATCATTATTAGTTGCCGCACTACCTGCTGTGATTTCATTAGTTATTCTTGTTTTCTTCAGAATCGGATTCCAAATTCTGTTTAGAGTCAACGCTTCTTCCTTTTTGTTAAAATTGTCCGCATGTTTTTGGATCTCTATTGCCTCCCGCACCAGTCGGCTATGGTAACCCTGGTTGGGGGCAATCAGTGTTGCATTTTCGAACAGAATCTTGTGGTCGCCCTCACTCAATGATTGTTCCGCCACCGCCGATTTGTCGGTTTGCCCCAGCCTGCAGTTCCTTTGATGCTCTTTGAGCCTTGTACCCATGGATCTTTTCGTGGTACCGATGTAAACCTTCTCACAGGTGAACGGAATGCGATAAACCCCTGCCGCTGACAGTGGGTCTCTTTTGTCTTTAGCCGACCTGAGGCTTTGCTGGATCTTCTTGGTCGGCTTGAAAACTGTTTTTAACATCTTCAAGTGACCTTGAGGTCGAATGGGTACAGTGTATCTGAGATCAACAGGGCCATGAAACCGAAGAGTCCCACGGTTCATAACAGGGAGGACTCTCAGGTAGTTGCGAATGCATATCTGCCATATATCCCGAGGGTCACTGACAGAATTGGAAAACTCTTGGGGAAATATAACATAAAAAAAGTTTTCAAGCCGACCAAGAAGATCCAGCAAAGCCTCAGGTTGGCTAAAGACAAAAGAGACCCACTGTCAGCGGCAGGGGTTTATCGCATTCCGTGCACCTGTGGGAAGGTTTACATCGGTACCACGAAAAGATCCATGGGTACAAGGCTCAAAGAGCATCAAAGGAACTGCAGGCTGGGGCAAACCGACAAATCGGCGGTGGCGGAACACGCATTGAGTGAGGGCGACCACAAGATTATGTTCGAAAATGCAACACTGTTTGCCCCCAACCAGGGTTACCATAGCCGACTGGTGCGGGAGGCAATAGAGATCCAAAAACATGCGGACAATTTTAACAGAAAGGAAGAAGCGTTGACTCTAAACAGAATTTGGAATCCGATTCTGAAGAAAACAAGAATAACTAATGAAATCACAGCAGGTAGTGCGGCAACTAATAATGATGATTATTTCCCGAACCCGACAGAAGTAATTAACACTCCAGACTACCCGCATCAATATAAATACGCCTTGAGAAATCGAACTGTTTAGTCATCGGAGATGAATAAGCCTCTAAAGAAGCTGGCCACTCGCGCTAGCGAAACGTCGGGAAGAAATTCCGAAGAACGACGGCCTTCAAGCCCGAAGAGAAGTAGTTATACTAGTATTTGAGGTAGTCAAACTTTCTTTGGCGATTGCTGAGGATTATATGAGTTGCAATCATATTTTGCTGTCAAATGAAATAAATAAGTTTGAAGTATGTGACAACAATAGAAGTATAACCAGAAATATCGATGAGTTACACGTCCCCCTAAACATTTTCAAAACGCCATTGGATCGCATAATTCTGACGGAAAGCTGGAGAATTTATGATATCGATAGTTTTTGATTCCTTATTTTGATATATAACAAGGAAGATATCAATGGAATTGATGGAGTAGCTGCATATATTATAAGAGATAAATTATTACATAGTACTCGAAAAGTAATTGAACTATGGGAAGTTAAATGTTGGAGGTTAAATATAATTCATGAAAATTTACAGAGTCTGGCAATATATAGTTTGCCCTCATCGTGTCCATTAACTTTCAATTGAGATCTTAGATTGAATTTAAAAACCAATGAACAAAAAATAGATATTGAATTGATAGTTGGAGACATTAATGTTATATGAAGGAATACAATGGCTCTTGATACAGAACTACGTCGTAAGGAACCCAGAACAGAGGAGTGGATTCCAGAGCTCCAGCGTTCATTTGTTTTCAATCAAGAACAAATGTATGGAATTTTTGAAAATTGAATGCATTGTCGAACTTATTTCAAGAGGATTTTTCGCTGTTTTACCCAACCCTCATTCATCGAAATGATGAAAATATAAAAGAATATTTACGAATAGAAACGAGACAATACGCACAGGAATGACCCCCGTAAAGCTAGCAGAACCACTTTGGAATTTTAGAAATTTTTTCAGGCCATAATTTTAGGCCAATTTTGGGCTAATTTATCACCCCAATCCCGAATTTTTTGCTCTTCAATTGTGGGAGATATCGCGGGTTCTGCTAGCTTAACGTTAAGCTGGCAGAACCAAACCGCTAAACGAATGTTTATGAAAAGTTTGATCACACCATAATTTTAGGCTCATTTTAGGCTCACGTTTGCACCCATAGCAGATTTTTTTGGATTGCAGTTTTTAAAAAAATCCTGGGTTCTGCTAGCTTTACCGTTAAGCTAGCAGAACCCAACCAACCACTTTGAAGTTTTGAAAGTTTTTTTCAAAACATAATCCTAGGCCAATTTTAGGCTAATTTATTACCTTATTCCCAAATTTTTTGCCCTTCAATTGTGGGAGATATCGCGGGTTTTGCCAGCTTCTCGTTAGGCTGACAGAAACAATCCGCTAAACGAACAATTATGAAAAGTTTGATCACACCATAATTTTAGGCTCATTTTAGGCTACGTTTGCAACCATTACAGATTTTTTTGGATTGCATTTTTAAAAAAAAATCCAGGGTTCTGCTAGCTTTACTGTTAAGCTAGCAAAACCCAACCAACCAGTTTGGAATTTTGAAAGTTTTTTTTTGAACATAATTCTAGGCCAATTCAAGGCTAATTTATTACCCTATTCCCAAATTTTTTGCCCTTCAATTGTGGGAGATATCACGGGTTTTGCTAGCTTCATGTTAGGCTAACAGAACCAAACCGCTAAACGAATGTTTATGAAAAGTTTGATCACACCATAATTTTAGGCTCATTTTAGGCTGACGTTTGCAATCATTGCAGGTTTTTTTGGATTGCAGTTTTGAAAGAAATACGGGGTTCTGCTAGCTTTACCGTTGAGCTAGCAGAACCCATCCATAAAAAACGATTCAGAACAAATTCAGTTAGAAAATAATTTTAGGCTCCATTCAAGCTAATTTGTTACTATGTTATATATTTTTTTGGTTCTCAGTTGGGGGAGAAATCATGGGTTCTGTTTGCTCAACACTGAGTTGGCTGTACCAAAAGGCTAGACGAATCTTTGGAAAAAATCTGATCACACAATCATTTTGGGCTCATCATAGGCTCACGTTTGAACCCATCACAGATTCATTTGGATTGCGTTTTATAAAAAAAATCCTGGGTTCAAATCAATATGTTGAGCGATAAATAAGAAAGCAACAACAAAACCTTCGTTAATATATTCTAATAGAGAATAAGTACATCTATTGTTAAAAAAAATGTATCGCATAATCAGTTACGCATGCCATTCAATTCACCATACGATAGCAAAACACGCGATCTGCGATATCTCCCACATTTGAAGAGCAAAAAATTTGGGAATAGGGTAATGAATTAGCCTGAAATAGGCCTGGAATTATGTTCTAAAAAAACTTTCAAAATTCCAAAGTGGTTGGTTGGGTTTTGCTAGCTTAACGGTAAAGCTAGCAGAACCCAGGATTTTTTTTAAAAACTGCAATCCAAAAAAATCTGCAATGATTGCAAACGTCAGCCTAAAATGAGCCTAAAATTATGGTGTGATCAAACTTTTCATAAACATTCGTTTAGCGGATTGTTTCTGCCAGCCTAACGAGAAGCTGGCAAAACCCGCGATATCTCCCACAATTGAAGAGCAAAAAATTGGGGGATAGGGTAATCAATTAGCCTAAAATTATGTCCTTAAAAAACTTTCAATGTTCCAAAGTGGTTGGTTGGGTTGCTAGCTTAACGGTAAAGGTAGCAGAACCCAGGATTCATTTTAAATTCAATCCAAAAAGATCTGCGATGGATGGAAACGTGAGCCTAAAATTATGGTTTGATCAAACTTTTCATAAACATTCGTTTTGCTGTTTGGTTCTGTCAGCCTAACGTGAAGCTAGCAAGACCCGTGATATCTCCCACAATAGAAGGGCAAACATTTTTGGAATATGGTAATAAATTACCTTAAAATAAACCTCAAATCATTTCCTAAAAAAACTTTCAAATTTCCAAAGTGGTTGGTTGGGTTCTGCTAGCTTAACGGTTAAGCTATCAGAACTTAGGATTTTTTTTTTAAACTGCTATCCAAAAGAATCTGCAATGGGTGCAAACGTGAGCCTAAAATGAGCCTAAAATTACGGTGTGATCAAACTTTTCATAAACATTCGTTTAGCGGTTTGGTTCTGTCAGCCTAACGTGAAGCTAGCAAGACCCGTGATATCTCCCACAATAGAAGGGCAAAAATTTTTGGAATATGGTAATAAATTATCTTAAAATAAACCTCAAATCATTCCCTAAAAAAACTTTCCAAGATCCAAAGTGGTTGGTTAAGTTCTGCTAGCTTAACGGTAAAGCTAGCAGAACCCAGGATTCTCTTTTAAATTCAATCCAAAAAAATCTGCAATGGGTGCAAACGTGAACCTAAAATGAACCTAAAATTACGGTGTGTTCAAACTTTTCATAAACATTCGTTTAGTGGTTTGGTTCTGTTAGCCTAACATGAAGCTAGCAAAACCCGTGATATCTCCCACAATTGGAGGGCAAAAAATTTGGGAATAGGGTAATAAATTAGCCTAAAAATTGGCCTAGAATTATGTTCAAAAAAAACTTTCAAAACTTCAAAGTGGTTGGCTGGGTTCTGCTAGCTTAACGGTAAAGCTAGCAGAACCCAGGATTTTTTTAAAAAACTGCAATCCAAAAAAATCTGCAATGGGTGCAAACGTGAACCTAAAATGAACCTAAAATTACGGTGTGTTCAAACTTTTCATAAACATTCGTTTAGTGGTTTGGTTCTGTTAGCCTAACATGAAGCTAGCAAAACCCGTGATATCTCCCACAATTGGAGGGCAAAAAATTTGGGAATAGGGTAATAAATTAGCCTAAAAATTGGCCTAGAATTATGTTCAAAAAAAACTTTCAAAACTTCAAAGTGGTTGGCTGGGTTCTGCTAGCTTAACGGTAAAGCTAGCAGAACCCAGGATTTTTTTAAAAAACTGCAATCCAAAAAAATCTGCAATGGGTGCAAACGTGAGCCTAAAATGAGCCTAAAATTATGGTGTGATCAAACTTTTCATAAACATTCGTTTAGCGGTTTGGTTCTGCCAGCTTAACGTTAAGCTAGCAGAACCCGCGATATCTCCCACAATTAAAGAGCAAAAAATTCGGGAATGGGGTAATAAATTAGCCTAAAATTATGGCCTGAAAAAATTTCTAAAATTCCAAAGTGGTTCTGCTAGCTTTACGGGGGTACAGGAATGAACTAACATTGAATAGTTGACAAAAGAGTATCACCAAAAACTAACAACGGACTGCTACCCAGTAGAATCGAAGAAAGGGAGTTATGCTGCATTCTAAAAATGCACCGTTTCTGTCTTGGAGATATTTGTAGTAATAATAATAATAAATGCTTTTATGGACAGTATTCAGTTAAAAAAGTATATATTTTTATGAAAGCAATACTGCCAAAAGGCAGAGTTAGCGCTTATATCTCCGAAGAGATAGAAGTACTCTCTTACACTCAACCAATATATCTTCGGTTTCTACGATCTCATCTAATCATCTTCTTGAGTATAAACAAAAGGACATAACCGAATTCTCCGTATTTACTTATATTTAATTTTATTCAGGCCTTCTCATTTCCCCCTTCAATCTTCCTTATTCTGCCTCTGGGAGCATACAACAGAAATCTAATTGTTATGTCGTCATTGACGTGAGAGTGAAATTTATATAACTCCAGGAGCAGGCTATGTTTGAGAAACAGTGCTGCTGCTTGGCTGAACTACTAGCGAAAAACATATCGTCCACCTGAGAGCTCGACTTGGCTATTCGTACACTCCATGACCATTAATAGGACTAGCCATGGTTATCACGGTATACCAAACAAATACTTCTGGGCCACAAGCTTCTAGCGATCACCTTCACACCTAAATTGTCGAGGGGAATTCATTAGAATTCCGATGAGCTTTGGCTTTCAAATCCCCGCTTCAAGAATATAACGCCTTTTTTCACTAAGATCGAGGCTTGTTACTAAGGCGTTGAAAAGGATTTTCGATGAGTATTCCTTTCAGTCGCGAACAACAACACTCTCAAATGTGAAATGTGATCAATATAAAGCATCAAATTCCTGTATGAAACCTCAATCGCTAGCCTCTTGAGATTCAAAAAGAATGTGTTCAAAAATGGAAAAATGCACGAATCAACATTACCTGTGGATGTCACTCACGTGAGAATCGTCCATGTCGATTGCAATGTCACTTCCGAAGCATATTCGAATGGTGATGAAGTTCACAACATCTTTGAATTCGATCTCGATGTGGAGCCTGGCTACAAACTCATCAAGGAGACAAAAAATATCATTCATGCCGATCAGACCAGAAGGCCGTCAATATTGCGACAAAATTATACCACGCATCTTAGACAATAGTGGGCTGTTGATCAATTTCAATGCTGTAAACATTATAATAAAATTGGTTGGAAGGTCTTACTAATTCCAATTTATTATGATGTTTACAGCGTGGTATAATTTTGTCGCGATATTGACGGCCTTTCTTTTTTTACCCCCAAATATGGGTTGCAGTCCTCGTGGTTCTGGTTCCCTTTTAGGGAAAGAGCTTCATGGAGCAAGAAACATTCCATCACTTGGAAGGATCAATTTCAGCTTGCGAAATGGTTCTGATGCAGATTTTGTGGAACATGTTCTTCCTTACAAATCAATAGACAATTGTCCTGAAAATCTTGCAAAGAAAATGGGATTAGATACAGGAAACAGTTGCTACATAAATAGCATTTTACAAGTGTTGTTCATGACGAAGAATTTCAAGAACGAGGTTTTAACGGTGAACGAGAATGTTTCCTACTTATTCACCAAACTCAAAGACGAGTGGACGATTTGCATTTCAATTCTAGGTATCAAAAACAAATTAAAACACTTATTATAACAATCCCTCCGCACGTCACTTGTTGTGATGATGGCAAAAGGTTATTATTTTCGTTAATGGCAGCTGCTGTCACCAAGTCAAATTTTTGATATTAAGGCAGTTTCCGAAAGGAGCATGAATTCGGCCCTTTGCACCAGGAAAGGGTCTTTAGTGAGAAACAGGTTTTTTTCTGCTTTCTAACTCTGTACTCTGAAATAAGGCGGCTCGTTGGAAAATGAAATTCTTTGATAATTTTAAGCAGTATATTAGCAAAAAAAAATAAAAATAGGAACTGAACAAAAAATTGATCAGAGAATATAAAAACAAAAAAATGCATGGAAACAGATTAAAGCTGTGAAATCAATCATTCATTTGATCAAATTAATAAACAAAAGGCATATGCAAAAAAAAATTAAAATAAGACCAGCAAGGTCTTCTCGGTGAAAAATGAATTATATGAAAAAGCTGCACAATTGGACAATATATACAATACATATTATCGGCCGCCCTAAGGCCCATCTCAATACCTTTTCGATATATCAGAAAGAGTCAGAAAGGTCCCTAAATAAGTGATCAATATTTCTAGATTCAACACAAAAATAATGGCTTCTCTTCCCAAAAGTGAAAGAACTGGTTATTTACGTTAACACACAGCAAAATTGACATACCAGTTGGTCCTCTGTCTACCTTGTATGGCGGTTTCTTGGGCGACTCCCATTCCATATTTTTTCTTGGTTGCCAAATACGAATATTCAAAGCCAAAAGACACTTATGCATACGAAACTAATATTCTTATTTTTCCTGATTGTAATCAACTTCTACCCTCGTGACTTGAGACGCTATCCCATAATTTAGGAAGGGGGACTACGAACCCCCCCCCCCCGCGCTCAACGCGCGATTCCCGCTCGCGGAGATCTCTCGATCTCTCTTCTAGTGCAACCTCCGTTCAACTCCCCAAGAGCGACTTTTTCGTCCACTCTCAATTCGAGCCAACGCCCGTCATTTTTTGCAAATTATGCAAAAATTGCATTCTTTTTCATGCAAGCTCGCCCACGCTGGATGAATGGAACCATTCGTCGGGCTGATTCTGAGAGAATGTTTGTTTAGTCCACCGATTATCTTATTTCTTCGCCTGGACCTAGCAATATTGTTTATTCATGTATATTTCGTGAGAAAAATCTCAAATGAAATTCCCATACGTTTGAATGAAACTCACATACAGGGTGCGAATATTAACTGAATTTCATTTCCAATTACACCGTTTTATCTGTAATATCCTCACTCAGCAAACCTCATACATGCAAGTCTGTGGCTCTTTGTAGTTCGAAAAACATAAAACTGCATTTCTGAGAAATAAATCTTTTATTGATATACACAACACAATTAGTGCATATCCTCGAACAGATAATAAGTTAGGTAGTCAGTAACAGAAGACAAGTACATTCCAGACTTTGGCCTTTGGTGATGTTTCATGGATGCCAATAAACCTTGGAATCATATCATTTACGAAATTTTTTATTGTTACTTGAGTGCATCATTCATTGAAAAAAATTATTTCAATCAGAATTAAGGTTAATATTCTTGAAATATAATTTTCTGACTACAAAAACGTTGTTGAAAATTCTCAACTCGAAATCGACGACAAATAATTAGTTCACTAGTCAATTTCATATCACGAAAAACTGCACAAAAAGAAACGATTTCAAGATTTGTTGTCATCCACAAAATGTCAAAATCCGAAATGTAAGTACTCATTTCGTGTATTTTTTTGAGAAAAGAACGATTTTTTCATTCAACATCAAAATAGATAGATTCATAGTCTGCTCTGGCTCATCAATAAAAAAATGTGACAGTAGATGACCTAACCTAACATTATTAGATGGTTAATATTCTTGAAAAATATTTTTCCAACCTACCTAAAGAAATAAAAATCAACGAAATGAGACGATTTCAAGTCGTGCCGGCCTCAGAAGTCACAATCTCAACCCCGCGTATAAAACTCGAATCCTCCCCTCACAGACAAAAAGTAGCAGAGGTCGACTCGATGGCGTTATAAACAAACACATTGTTGAGCGGCTTGTACTGATGCGTGACCAGCTTGATGACCTCGTGGGCGACGCAACCGCCTAAAATGGCGGACACGGAATGCAGTTCGGCGCCCCCGTACCTGCACACCTCGTGCACCCTTTCGTCGCTGAGGATGTGCGAGCAGCTCCAGTCCGACAGCAGTTTCCCGATGATGGTCTTCAGCTTCAAAACGTCGGGTTCCACCTGGTCGCCGAACTGGCCGGGGTACGTGTTGAATTCGCTGATAAAACGCTCCAGGCCGCGCAAGATGACGTAGTAGAAGATGAGGCTGTCCGAATCTTCCATGTACGAGGATAGGTCGAGAGCGGTGCGTTCGTATTCGTTGGCGATGCAACTGCCTCGTACGACGTGGAGCTCTCTGGCGTGCTTGCAGAATAACTTCACCTGTGAGTGAAAAGTCAGGTTAGCGAATGTTTTTTGAAAACGCTTTTTTTATGTGCAGATTCAAACGAAAGGGAAGCCCTGTAATGTTCAAAGAACTCCGCGTGAATCAAGGGACTGGAGATATAAATTAATGTTCACTTTGAATTCTTGAAGTTTGTGAGCCTCAGAAAAAACCTCTTTCGGCAAGGAGTTCCAAGGCTCAGCTATTCTATTGAAAAACGATCCCTGAGCAAGAGAGGTCCGACAGTTCTCCAAATTCACAACAAAGAGGTGGGAAGTCTGTACTCGTCGAGTCATCCGTGTAGATATTGCCAAGGGGGGAACAATTGATGACAATTCGGAATAGCATCGACCGTGAAAGTATCTATAGAAGAGAGACCAGTCTCCGACCCTTCTATGATGTTCCAATGAAGTGAGCGAGTTTGTGAGCGAAGAATCCCCAACAAGACGGATCGCTTTTCTCTGAATAGAATCGAGAAGCCGCAATGAATATTTTGGTGCCGAACTCCATACATGAGAACCATATTCCAATACAGGTCGTATCTAAGCCTCGTAGATCATCAGAAGCTGACGAGAAGTGAAGTATTTCTTCGCACGAAATAGAAATCCAAGTTTCTGGGAAGCACCTTCAGCGATCGATCTCACATGGTTTTCCCATGAGAGATTATCCTAGGAATTGCTTTGTAGATTACAAAAAAAAACTCACCAGCTGAGAGAGTGGGGGGTTTTGCTTCCCGAAACTTCCAGGAGTGCAGGATATGACATGTTTCGAAATCCTTTCCGGCTATCATGTGTCGGGTGCAGATGGTGTAAATAAGGTTGCAATCTGTCTGGCTTTAGTCGGACATGTTCGGCGTTTTTCGGTCCTATCCCGCCAAACATTTGTGGCCGCTTTAGCATACTTTTTGGTGCCGCGCCAACAAACGAGAATAAACTTTTTGATCAATTTCAAAATTTCACCAATTTCTTAAAAAATCGAAAAAAACTAGGACTTCCAAACCCTGTTAGCGCATAAAAAGTGAACAGCTTTGGAATCATTCGGTAATGAAGAACTCCTAAAGTTATCTGAATAATATTTTGCAATTACAAGTCATAACGTTAAGGTTGAGAGAGTTCTCTCTGAGATGAATTATAAAGCAAAGGAAACAAAAAACCTACAGAGACAATTGCGAAGATGATATTAACAAGTATATTGTGCAATTTGAATTAAACATGTTAAGAATTTTACAAGATGATATCTGAAGGCAGCGAAATTTTATATGAAATGAAGTTTTATATGAAGGTGGAAAAAAAATACAGCCAACTAGATAGAGATTTTCAAACAAATTTGGGAATATAATTCAAATATCGAAGACCCGTTTTATTTTTGTATAGGTACCCAAAAAAAAATATCATATTTTGTTTTTGTTTGAATCGATAATTATAACAGAAAAAAGCTGAAACTTGTTCGTTTCTTTGTTTTACTTTATATATGGTGTCCGAGAAGCTAATGTCCGGCTTTCAGTACCAAATGTCCGGCTTTATATAGCACCAAGTCCGGATCACGAGGTGGCAAGCTTAGAGTAAAGCTCAAAGCTCAAATTCGTAACGACATCTACTATCTACTAGATGACCAAAGACCCAAACTCCTTGTACATGAAGTAGAAGAGACCTCTGACAACGGGACCGTTGTACGGCGAAACCCTAACCAGCAGCGAGCGATTATCGTCTTCGGTCTACGTGGAGGTATCATAATTTCAATATTTCAACGTGTGAATCCCAGCACGGTGGCCCAGTGGGGAATTGAATCCCGGTCTTCCACTTGAAATGTGGACGTGCTAACCTCTACACTACCGAGAACCACGGATTGTATCCTCAGATCTGATTTAGAAGAAGGTTAAGACCCGTCATAGGTTTTTTCACTGACATACGGCAGGACTTTTGAACACATTTCGAACTGTCTGTTCCTTACAAAACAAATATATCAATCTGGTGTGAAGGGTAGTATATACTTGTCCGAATAATCTCACTTTTGTTGCGACTCGCAAATCGGAACATAACCATCGCAATTAGTGGTCATACTTTTTTTTTGTCTACGGTCTTTTGTGTTACGAGTTCTCATCACTTTGATCACTTCATCAATCAGTCAGTATCTATCTCAGGGTTATTGTAAATTCAGACAAACAAATATTCTGTTATCAGTATCACTTATCGATTGTCTCCCATATCACGTTGCATGTCTCAAATATAATTTGTGATACTGCAGATTCACTTCACCAGCACAGAATGCATCGGACATTAGCGTCATTGTATCTCCTGAACCCACATATTTATAAATAAATAGGAGAGAACGTATATTGAATAAAATACCTGGACAGGTATGTATACCAGAGGATGAAATATTTTATATATTTAACACAAAAACTTTTTTTCTAAAACTAAATCATTGGTCCCACCATGGTCGACAAAACCTCAAATTTTGCGCAAATCACTCGAAAGCAACTAAACTGATTATTGGGATCTTATATTCTAATTTTCATCATTCCTTCAATATCAAAAATAAATTCGAACACTCAACATGTTTTTACATTTTCGCGAGACATTTCCCACTTTCCAGAGACGATATAATTGAGAGAGTTGAGCCAAATTACTCCAGGTTTCCATATTTATATATTTTTAGGAAAAAAAAAGATTGAAACAACGTAAATGAAAGGAATATTATTCTATACTGACAATCGACAAATGACATTATGTTGATGAAGTTCAAATATTTCAACTTTTTTGCGACATAGGTGGCAGTCATTGAATTGAAATTTTCCAAAAATCGGACAAGCATGTCTCCGCCTTAAGGTGATACGCCCTCCACTGAACTATTTTCAAACACCTAGATAAAGTTAGGAACAAAAGACGAATTTTGCTTATAGACCAAGAGCCCGTGTCACTATTTTTGGTAGTGATAAGTTTACGCCCATCGACCACCGAAACTTGTATTATCGATGTCGACGATGCTACAGAGATTCTCGCCATACATGATTTCCGGGGCGAAGTTAGGGTAGGGGGCTGACCGATCTGTATAAAAAAAGTGAGCGAAATTTGTCGTAAGCTTACGACTGAGAACATTGGGAAAGCAAAGATTTCAGGAAAATAATCCGACGCTCGCTTATTGTCAGTCGCCTACATCGTGGCGTTCACCCGCTACAACCCTCGAAATATGTAACAAAAAAACAACAACCAAGAAAAACCAGTTTACAACTGACAATGGGGCAGATCTTACCATTAGCATTTTAATGACACAAACTCCGCAGGCCAGCCTTATTCAATGGGGCGGAAGGGCGCTGGGCCCACCTGTTTCGGAAGAATTTCTAAGTTATTTTTTATGATAAGCTTACGACTGATTCTTTCACAAAAATGTTCAATTTCAACTGTCCAATTGAAAAATGCAATCAACAGTCATCAAACAAGGGGTGCAAATATTGCCGTTCGTAAAAACAAGTTCCTGGAATAGCGCTCTATAGAGCTTGGCTACATTTTTATCATAAAAATCATATGTTTGTGACTGACAATCAAAATTTCAGGTACAACGTAAGTACGTGAATATGAAAACACCTTTCTCAGCTGTTTATTGTACGGATAAAGCTCACTTGGTAGCTTAACTGACAAGTTTCTTGCATTTGCGAAGTGCAGATATAATATGACAATTATTGAAACATCGGTCCTAAATATTTCAATACAGTAATTTGACGACTGACACTTCGAAACATACCTGAAGTGGACTCTGCTGGATCGATCAATTCACGTGTCAGTCATCTCATGTATCGGTGGAATGTTGTCAGTCAACAAATGCAGCGTCGCGCACTAATCATGATTAGTATAGATGTATTTTTTGAATGACTATAATAGTTATTAGTCAAAAGCATTGGTATCTCTCTAGCTGTGATTTTTATTTATATTTTCTGACTATGCATTTCGAGAATAAATATAGGTATTTCAGTTCATGATTCGTTTTTGTGTACTCCAGTACGACCCTGTTGCCGACATCGGAGTTTACCGTCACTAAATAATAACTATCTGTATCACTGTACTTGATTCTCCACATTAAATTTCCACACAAATTTAATCGTGTTTTACCATATAGTGTCATAACATATAGAAATGGCAGATTCCTCACTTCAAAATATAACAATTTGACCCAACTTGCTCATATAAAATGTTGCTAATGAGGGTGATAAAGTTCAAATGGAGTTTTTTTTTAACTTCCAGCGCTTTCGGATATTGATGAAATTATAATCTGGGAAATTTGTGGTATGAATGTACGCTTCAGTTTTTTGTTGTTAGCGCTATTTAGTTGTTATCAATTTTTTTTTCATTCGATATCGTTACTTCTGATGATTTAATCAAGCATTATTTTGGTTTTATTCGTGCGAGATCTTTTTCGAACCGATTTTACATGAAAGTAATTCACCCTATCCAAATTGAACAAGAATACATTCTTGTGTAGAAAACTGTAGAATTCAATAATCTGAGATCGAAACCTCAAAAAAAATACATGCGAAAAAAGTTGGGGTTTGACCCACCCCTGAATGGAATTTTGAAATGAATGTTAATACTTTTCATCTGTGATAAAAAAGATTATCAACTCTAGGAATTTAATTTTCTTGTAAAGTACCGTTTCGGAGATTTCAGAATGAAACCATCCCGAAAGTTGCACATTCAAATGGCTGTAGCTCATTTAGGTACATTTTAACACATTGGGCCTTCATCTTGGGCACGCCTTCAAATGGCCATAACTCCCTAAGGGACGATTTCTGGACACATGTTTGTGTGTGAACTTTCTCAACTCTTCCTGTAGTTGAAATGTATCTATGTAATTTCAGGACACCCTTTATACATATATACAATGCTTGAAGCGCATTTTCACTGAAATGACGCATGTTTTCAATTTTTATCGGGCCTTTGCCACACTTTACATGATTATAGGTGAAAGGTTCTTAATGAAGATGGTACAACTAACGTCGTGTGAATTTTTTGAGCATAAACTCATAATATTGAAATATACCTGAATATTTTTGCACCTTTTTAAGGGCCCAGTTTCTTTTTGCCTCGTGGTACGTGACTGACGGTAATAGATAGATAGATAGATAGATAGATAGATAGATTTATTGATCTCTTTGAATCACATACATGACATGAGACAGGTCTTACAGTAAGTAGGTTTAAAACGAGTAAAGACATTTTTGCCGCGCAGTGCAATACAATACAATTTAAAACAAAAGTATATGTGGACAACAACATTGTATAGTTAGTTAAAATAGGTAATTGTATATAGTTTATATTTGAAACAACCATTCAAGATATAAAAATATTATGAGCATTGGTTTGTGAATTCCTCCAATGAGTAGAAGCAATTTTCAATCAGAAAAGATCTCAGAGTGGATTTAAATTTATGTATGTTTCTAAGTTCTTTTATTTTATCTGGTAGCATGTTATAGAAGTATCCTCCTGCATATAGTGGAGATTTTTAAGTTGCATGCGGTTAAATTTGCTTAGGTGGATGTCATTCTTGGTTCGGGTGTTGTATTCATGGATGTCACTATTTTTTTGAAATTTATCCTTGTTCTTGTGTGTATAACTCAGTAGCTTGTGAAGATAAATACCTGTACAAGTCAGTAAGTCATTATTCCTGAAAGTATCTCTACAGGACTCCCTATAGTTTAAGTTGAATATTAGGCGAATGAATCGCTTTTGCAAAATGAATACCCGCGAGATTTCCGTCGATCTGCCCCACACAATTATGTTACAGCTGATTGCGGAGTGAACTAATGCATGGTATAAGTTTATTAGGTGATGTTCATAGAGGTTAGATTGTAAGCTGTTAAAAGCGTAATACAATCTATTCAGTTTTTTGCACAAGAAGTCTATTTGTTTGTTGAAGTTCAGCTTGGAGTCTAATTCTATTCCTAGGAATTTGGTGCTTTTGGATGTACGAATTGTAGTGTTAATACTTGTTGTTAGGGTAATATTATTTTCTACCTTGAGCGGTGCAGTAAATTCTATAATTACAGTTTTGTTCTCATTAATAATAAGGTGGTTTCTTTGACACCAATGTGCGAAATTGCTCATGACTGCTTGTGTTTTATTATTTATCTCAGTTAGGCTATCAGCTGTGACTATAATTGTGGTGTCGTCGGCATAGATGAATACGCGTCCATGTTTGATATATGATGGTAAATCGTTCACATAGAGTAAAAATAAGAGAGGGCCCAGTACCCCACCCTGAGGGGTTCCAATGAGGCTGTCAAATTCGTTCGAGAGCTCATCCTCGACCTGAACCCTGAGTTTTCTGCCGGACATATAGGATTTAATCCAGGACTGGATTGGTTCCCTGATACCCATGGCTTCTAATTTTATTGCCAGGTGTTTGGGACTGATCGTATCAAAGGCGCGCGTGAGATCAAAGAATATTCCTACTAGATATTTATTCTGGTCAATATTTTCATGAATGTACTGTGTTAATTCTATTGATGCAGTTTCTATGGAGTAGTTGCGCCGAAAGCCGTGTTGGGACGGTGTTATTACATTGAATTGGTTTAGGTAATTGACCAATTGGTTATACAGGGCTATCTCAATTATTTTAGAAAAGCAGCTGAGTATACATATCATTCTATAGTTTTCAACATTCTGTGGGTCACCCTTTTTGATAACTGGAATAGTTTTAGCGATTTTTAACTCATTCGGGAAGATACCTTGTGTGACGGATAAGTTAATGATCTGAGATAATTGGATGGAAATTATATCAGCACATTCTCTCAGTACAATGGCTGGTATTTCATCAATTCCTGCTGAGTGTTTCTTTTTTAGTGTTAGAATTATGTTTTTTATGTCACTTTCATCAACTGGGTTGAAGAACATTGAGTTCGGGCCTCGTACCTCATTTTTGGTACACATGTCTTCCGGAAAATTAAGATTGCGTATTGTTTCGATGACAGAGTTTGCGAAAAAGTCCCCGAAGTGGTTTGCAATATCGATTTTATCGTTGATGGTTACGCCTTTATTGGTGAGAGTAATTTCCCTGCTATGGTTTTTCCTGCCCATTTTTATGTTTACTAATTGCCAGAGAGATTTGGCCTTATTGTTTGAATTCTTAATTATGTTAGAGTAATATTGCTTTTTCTCATGAGTAATTTTTGCGTCTATAGATTTTTTCATTATTTTATAGTTTTGTGTTAGGATTGGGTCATTCAACCGTTTTTTAAGCCAATTGAGATCTTTGAGCTGTCTGATTTCAGAGTATAATTCTGGAGAGAACGGTATCTTATCAGATTTTGTGGCTCCCCTGACAATGTTTTGTTTTGGGAATGCAGTGTCAAAGCACCAGTGAAAGTTTGTCATGAAATTATTGAACACGCTATCAACAGATGTTCCTTGAGTATAATCATCAAGGTGTGTGTTTTCATAAAGTGTTTTAAAGTATAAGAGAGATTGTTCATTGAATTTCCTAGATACCACATTGCATTCGCGTAGGTTCGGTAATTCTTCTGATGACCAGGACATGATTTGTGCGAGGTGATCAGAAGCACCCAGACAAGCTAGTTTACAGGAGTTATTTTTGATGTTACTTACAACATAGTCTAATCCGCTGGATGTAATTTTATTCCCATAATGTGCCACACGTGTTGGTTCATCGTATAGTAGTTCCAAGTTAAACATTGCAAATAAGTCAAAAAGCTGATTCTTATAACTACAGTTTCCCTTAAAATTTATGTTAAAGTCTCCGCAGAGAATGATGTGAGTGTGCTTAGCTGTTATGTGTGTTAAAGTGCTATATAATTTGTCAAGGAAAATTTGTGGATCTGATTCTGTTGATGAACTTCGGTATAAAGTGATAGTACAAAGATTTTTATTAACCCTGATAGCGGAACACTCAAAGTCGAGTTCTGAGGATGAATTCACGAGGTATTGCATATTATCGCAATTTCCGAATAGTTCAGATTTTACAAAAATTGCAGTGCCACCGTGAGATAATCTTATCCTACTATATCCAGAGATAAGTCTATAACCTGCTATGGTAGTTAATCTCAGTTGATCTTCGCACATCCAATGCTCAGATATACAGAGAAATGTCGGTTTGTTGATACTACAGAATAATTCTAAGATATTGATTTTGTTTGCCAAGCTTTGGATGTTTAGGTGTACAAGCTGATATTCATGTATACTTATCTCGCTGTCGCCATGGGTGAGGCTGGGTTTTGAAAATTTTCTGTTATTTGTCTGGATTGGTTTTCACGGGTTGGGCGACTGTGTGGGTTGTCCAGAAATCGCTGCCCTTGTTTGAAGTTGAAGCGGTTGAAATGGATGTTTTCAGGCCAGAAGTCTGATTCGTACACCCTTTCTGCAGACAAGGTTCTACACCAATCATAAAAGCTTGATTATTGGTGCGGACAAGGTGTGTTTCGAGCTTTTTCACATAGATATCTTGCGAGTTCGTGCGCTTTCTGATGTAGTTTTTGATGTTGTCTTGTGTTACTGTATCTGGTACTTTTGATAAGAATAGCCAGATCTTCTTTCCAGATTTTCCAATGCCATGAAGGTCATTATCACCTTCCCCACTTCCTATGTTTTGGTATCTCTTCTTTTTCTTTCTATCAACTGGGGTAAATTCTTCGTCTACTTCATTCGAGGTGTCTGTGTCATTAGTGAGGTTTATAATTTCAGCGACTTTTTGTTTGGCTTGTATTCTCATAATTTCCGCAGCCACTTGGTTGACTTGCGTTTTTGCACCACCCTGTAAGTCAGGAGTTCCCAAGTTCAAGGCTGGTGGCGAGATATCTTGGGTTTTATATTCGATGTTGTCACTTTTTTGTGCGGTAGGTTTTTCACTCGCTCTATTTGCGATCGAGTTTTTTGCGGGATTAGTTGGTTTTTTGTTTTTGTTCGTGTTTTGGATGGTTCCATTCATTAACAGTTTTTCTTCCAGGGATGAAATTTTCTCCTCAAGTAATTGGATTACTTGGGATTTGTCCGAAATAATGATGTCCTTATCCGTCAGAAGTTGTTTTAATAATTTGTTTTCTTCTCTGAGGTAGATTTCTTCTGTAATCTCCATGTCAGCGTCAGGTTCGTGTTTGCACTCTGCCTTTTTCATTTCACCAGCTCGTTTCAAACAGGCTGGGTGAAAATGTTCGGAGCACTTAATGCAGGTAACTTTGTTTTTGACTTCTTTGGAACAGTATTTGCACATAACATTCACGTCCTCTTTCGGAGCGGATGATCGGCCGTCTTGCCGAGCCGCCATGTTGGTGTGGATTCTCGATTTATGCATAATAGATTACTTGCCCCTAAATTTTGAAATGTAAGCTTATCATAGAAAAATACCTAAAAATTCTTCCGAAACAGGTGGGCCCAGCGCCCGTCCGCCCCATTGAATAAGGCTGGCCTGCGAAATTTGTGTCATTAAAATGCTAATGGTGAGATCTGCCCCATTGTCAGTTGTGAACTGGTTTTTCTTTGTTGTTGTTTTTTTGTTACATATTTCGAGGGTTGTAGCGGGTGAACGCCACGATGTAGGAGACTGACAATAAGCGAGCGTCGGATTATTTTCCTGAAATCTTTGCTTTCCCAATGTTCTCAGTCGTAAACTTACGACTAATTTTGCTCACTTTTTTTATACAGGTCGGTCAGCCCCCTACCCTAACTTCGCCCCGGAAATCATGTATGGCGAGAATCTCTGTAGCATCGTCGACATCAATAATACAAGTTTCAGTGGTCGATGGGCGTAAACTTATCACTACCAAAAATAGTGACACGGGCTCTTGGTCTATTAGTTTTCGACAAAAATTTAGTTTTTCAACCAATTCACACGATATTTTATTATTTTTTATTTCCTTTTCTCGACTTCAATTTCCTCAAAAGTTTTATTAGAAAGTAGTGTTTCAAACTCGTAACTTGGAAGTAAACAGATTTTTCAATGAAAATATATATTATGCGTTTCTTTTCACTGTTTCAGGAAGACATAATGAATAACTGTAATATCGTACGTACAGAACTCTCTGTTTTCTACAGAAACAGAAAAATTAAGGTTTTTTAACGTTGCACTTTCTATCAAGACTATCAAAAAACTTTAAGTTGAAATAGGGACTTTAAAAAAACTTTAATGTGTGTGTTATTTTCGGAGTTTTCGTCAAATTTCGTCTTTTGTTTCTCACTTCATCGAATTGTTTGACACAATTTGAAAGAAAATCTCAAAGTACTGCCATTTAAAATTTGAGAAAAGTGGCTCCTACGCCGCCATTTCGAAAATAAATGGCCAACTGCGTTATCTCGTTGAGAAGAGACTTTCACGTTCTGTTGAAAAGTCTACAAAAATATTCAGCCAAGAGATGGCCTTTCAACAAATAACCTTTTAACAAATGCCTTGCGAAATGCCTGTCTATCTGCCCCTCATAAAATCTAGCAATGATTCCAACGCGACTTGTGTAAGAAACGGGTATTCATAACACTTTACTGTAATAGGACAGCTATTCACTCAATTCCTCAACGTGTTCTGCTTGGTGAATCGTCACAAGTACATCTCCGAAAGTTATGTTTTATGTAACTGCCCTGGATTCCTATCAAGTTGAAGATTGAAGAAAGCATATATTATGTTCTAATGAGCCCTAAGTGTTATGCTCATCCTCCATTCCTTATAGATAAAGTAATAAGTTTTCAGTTATGAGAAAAAAGATGTAGATTTATCAAGGTATTATTAACGAATATATATATATATTTTCAGTGAGCAGATTTTTCCAATGATATATTTCGGTTATCACAATGCCACATCAATCCACCATAAACATTAAACATTCTGGTGCTAGTACCATTTCGTAAATTTTCAGCTGAACAAAGGGGACCATTCACCCAGGTTTCCAAGAAGAAGTGAGACTTAATGATATAATGTGAAAGGGAACATAATTTCATTGATAGATCCATTAAGAAGGTCAAAATGGAAAAAAGTTAGATGGAAAACAGATAAGAATGTAGTATAGACCGCTGAGCGTCTGGGTCAGCTTAACCCATTCAATACGGCTATAATCAAAAAAATATTGGTTGAAAATTACTATTGGGTTATATAATAGGGGAGCCCAAGCGGGGATTTCGGGATTTACTAAAGCGCGGCAGATTAATATACAGGGGGATACCTAGTACCCGGTTGAGTACTTCCACCATATATGAGCCCTATATATATATGGCCGCCCTTCAAGGATAAAGGATCAGATTAGTAAAAAAAAATTGATCATCTGAAATTCTCGAGGAGAGGTCAGATTAAGGTACGGTGAGTTAGTTACATTCTGAAACGTGTATATTCCACTAATCTGACAATTCGAGAGTGACCTAAAGGAGGCGGGCTACATAGTTGTAAAAAAAAGCTAACTCGATATTCTCGAGCGTGGCTAATTTTATTTTTATTCTGAAGGGAATAATTCAAGAATTGCAAAAAATATATAATCTCACGATTTCCATAAGTCGAAATAATAAAAATTCATCGATAAAGTTTAATGCGTGCAGCTACGTGATGCCTATATTCCCCTCTCCGCGATTCTATTTCTCTCTCACTCTTTCTTTCAGCTACGTGATGCCTATATTCCCCTCTCCGCGATTCTATTTCTCTCTCACTCTTTCTTTATCTATTGCTCTCTCACTCCGTCCCCACTCTGGTTTCTGTTGCCATGACGCCATGACAGTTGATCACACAGACTCGTTGATGATCACAGACTCGTTGATGGCATGATATTGTTTACAACGAATATCCAATTCTTTAAAATTTTGAAAATGTAATTGCTTATAATTATTTTCGTATAAATACAAGTATTCTACTAAAAAAATTATACACTTTTTTATTTGCATGCTTTTTCCTGAGCTTTTCAATTAATTAAGTTCAATGATTTAAAAAAAATATAAAAAAAGTCAAATTGGCAAAATAGGCGAATCCCTCCAGATAATCGTCAGATTATAAGACTGCAACCTCTAGGGCGTAAAGAGGAACATATATATCTTAATCTGACGCGCTTGTGTATTTCAAAGTGACGAATTTTTTTTCTTCACATTCTAACGGCCACGAGTCTGCGTCACATCCAAACCGTCAGATTATTATATAAGAGCTTTTTTTAGGTTCACTTAACATCCCCTCAGATAATCTGACGCGCTCGAGAAAAAAAATTTTTTTTTTCATATTCAACCTTTACGTACGACCACCCCCATCACGGAAACACTCAGATTAACACACGTACATTTTCAAAAAATATGTAGGACATAGACGATATCAATATCTGACGCGCTCGAGTATGTCCATGCATTAGTTTTTTTTACTATTTCGAAAATCTGTAGCCGCTCCCCCCACCGACGAAAAGGTATACATTATATAATTTTTTTTATTTTTATCATCTAAGTTTCGCAACCCGATAGGTCGCTATGACGCTCTAGTAAATCCCGATTTAGCATCGTGGGCTCTCCTACTAATATATGTACCCCTGAAAGTCGGTAGAATACCGTTAGCCTTTGAACGAATCATAAACCAGATCTGACACTGTCCCAAGACGAATAAAAACCCTGGTGTGTTGACTTATACTAATAGATTGTAAGCAAATTTTCTCGACTTTCCGCTATCTTGATTTTGATCAATTTTAACTGAAGAGATGCCTTCGAGAGTTTGCCAGCAGAGGCGCACCTTACGTGATTTTAATTTAATCTGTGATGCCATGATATCCGTCTGCTCGACGGCCATTCGATTATTTATAGATTTATAGGTTATGTTTATTTCATGGTCTCATGTTTTGCATGCAATTTCTTGCTTTCCCGCGAAATGCTGGAAATTATGTAGTCATCACATTTTGACTGATTATGAGGTTTTCCTTTTGCTTTCAATTTGATGAGAAATAAATCAAAAACTCAGTGATTGTGATGTGATTTTAAATCTTCCGAAACAATAGTTGTGAGTGAAACTGGAAACTATTGATATCTCATCTTTCTACTTCCTGAGGAACCGAAGATAGGTGAGTACTTTTTTCTTCATAGTGTTGAAAAAAATGCAATTTCAATGTGATTACGAGCCGATGATATGAGGGATAAGTAATACCGACACGTTACACGAGTGTTTTATTTTGAGCTTTGTAAATCGGTTCATAATAAATCTAACTATCACTATAAAGTCAAACAAATACAAGTACAGCAACAATAAACACTTAAAAAGAATATAAACAAGAAAAACGTGAGAAGAAAAAAGAATTAGGTACAAGATTTTGAATATTAAAGGATTTTTCAAATGCATTCAAATTCAAATCGAACTGTCAAACATTTCAAAAAAATTAAAATAGCTTTTCATTAGACGAACTTGACCTTACGTATTTTGTATACTGATAATTCTATTGGTGAACGAAAGATCCCGCAAGAGTTCATCCAATGAGACCGCCAGTATCGAAAATCACTTGTAAGCTGCCGCCTCAATGAAAATGTACCCTTAGAAAATCGCATTTGTATCACCACCTCAACACCACCTACCGTCAAAAAATGTAAGTTCATTCTTCGAATTCTCAGGTCGAGAGGAATTGGCTAAACAATAAAGCATATCGGTCAACGCATCAGGGTTTTTATTCATCTTGCACTGTCCCAACCGTTCTGAGAGTACCGACAATCAATGTGCCCGCGAAAAACTCGACTTGACTTACCAAGAACATCAGTTTTTTTTATTTATTCCAATTATTTATTTTTACAATACGCCTGGGACATAGACCTTCCTCTTTATAATACTAAAATATATAAAGAAAGTAACGTTAATTGATAATTCTGAAATTAAAAAAAAAGTGCCTTATTCATGAGAATTGAAACTTCTCGGGACATATAAGACCCTTTAGTAGAAAAAGGGTTTATGGAAGTTAGGAACTCAGTTGAGACAGCTTAGAACCCTATGCCAGCTTATAGGACTAGTAATAATCCGTCGCCAGTGTTTCATCAAAGATACGCCGACTGTAAATAGAATTTATTTTTCTTTATTTCAGTCTCAAATAAATTATGGTATACCGACATGGGGAGGAGTTAATCCGAATATTATCTGAAAAATTTGGAAAATTTACAAAAATGGTTCTTAAAAATCATGTATGGTAAAAATACTCGATATTCCTCCAAAAAATTATTTTGTGAAAGTAAAAAAATGGATATCAGACAATTATTTTGTCTTAATATAATAACTTATATATTTTCTCATAAAAACTGCTGTAAGTATAATGAACATTTATATAATACACGAAATAAAAACAAAATTACTGCTTAAAATAAAATTTCCAAAGCCGAATCACAAAAAAACTTTTTATATTTAGCATCATTTATTTACCATGAATTACCAAATTCGATTAGAGTAACAAAGTCAAAATATTCTTATAAAAAACTGGTGAAAAAATGGATTCTTGAAACTCTCAGATTATTTTTCCAGAATCTTATTATGTGCTGATTATACTGTCATTTTCATTTATTGTTCAAATGTTATTATATTATTAAATCATTTATTTTTAATCCATAATAATTATTCAATAAAATATCTAATCCTTACAACAATTGCAATACCTTCGTAAGGTTTAAATATTTATTCACATATTATTTATTTTAAAATTGTAATATTGAGATTTATTGTGAATAAATTGTTATTATTATTATTATTGTACTAATTTTTATTTTCGTTGGAACTAACCTCACTCTCCGTAATGGTATCCTGCGGTAGACCCAAGTCGTTCACGATTTGCGACGCCCTCCTGTACACGGCCTCCGCGTGCGACTGCGCCTGTTTGTGGTACAGCTGCTGCAGCGTTACGTAACTCTGGGTGTCGGCGGCCATGTCCGGCAAACTCCCTTGCAGCGGAAGATCGCCTTCCGCTTGGACGAACTCTCTGAGAGCCGCAACGATGATCCAGAAGGGTGAACTGCTCTGGGTGAGGCTGAGGCAACAGTCGTCGTTGAGGATTTTCTGGAATGAAGAGAATTGATTGCGTAAGAAGTAGGTTCAAGGAGTAGTTCAGTGCAACTTCAAAGAAATGGGACCGGATCTTTCAATAGTTTCCAAAAAAAGATAGTTTGAACTAGTGTCTTTCATATTGAGTATCCCCAATTCAAACTGCTTTTCTGAACGCGTTTTCTTCCAGATGAATTCAAAATGGTCGGGTGCCAGAAATAAATGCGTCGTGAATTTAATGAAAGCAGAATTACTCATCCAGTCTAATCTAGAGCTATCCTATGCAGAGTTCTTCATCTTTATTGAAGAAAATGAAGAAACTTCAAAGAAATAGAAAATAGACTTATCATTAGACACAATTTGTAAGACTCGCCCAGACTATTATTTTGAAAACCAAATTTTTCTAATGAATAAAACTTCTTTCGAATTTTATTTTTGTTCTATTCATTTTTTTTTTTCAAAAGACTTAGAAGAACTACCTGACGACAGGTTTCATCTGATCTAACATATGACTTCATTATCATTCAAATACATAATTTCAGCTATTGCGAAGCGAACGTAATTCAAAACTTGAATAACAAAATGATTATCAGAAAACTTCTGAATATATGCTTCGTTTTACTATGTCTCGCTTTAGACGAAGGAATCTCGCTTTTTTCACCCGAAAAAATTCAAAATCTCCAAAAACCCAAAAAAAAAACTGTCAACGCTGTCCAGCACATATGTTAAGGAACAATGGCTGGTGTTGCCAAAATATATATTCAATGTACCGCTGAGAACTGCCGGCATCGTAAAAGAAAACATTTATAAAGCACCATTGTTACATGAATTATGTGGTCTCGGTAGCGTGGTGGTTAGCATATCTGCCTATCAAGCGGAAGGCCGAATCCTCGCCGGACCACCGTGCTGGGTAATCGCACGTTAAAAGGTAAGGCCTCGTTGATCCATTGCTCGCACAAGTTTCGACTTCTGAGGGTTGACGTTCGTCAGCTGGTTAACAGAACGAACAATTTTCGAACAATTTTTTTTAGAACAATTTGACGCCCTTAAAAAGTGTTATGGAATTGTCGCCTATATTGAAAGATAGGATGGAATTCGTACTGATATCTCTTTTACCTGTACATGGTTGGGAATGCTTGGGCCACTTAAACAATAATTTACGGAATGTATAGCCTCTGCGAAGTTTTCTTCTAAGATCTTGGTCCCATGTTCATCAGGAATAGGACTCTCTCTTATCATTTTTCTGAGGATTTCCTTTTCTTCCCTAGTTTCAGGTACCTTACCTGAAATATCAAAATTGCATTGATGTTTTATAATTGAATATGTGATGATTACAAGAGGAGACTGGGGGTTGACACTCAAAATGGATATTATATTGATTGTCAGTAAATTATTTACAGAACATATCACCAAAATATGAGTGGGATGAATCCAATTTTTTTCTAGTTGGAGTTGAAAAACCAACAAAGAACCAGCTGTATTAATATTTCTAATCAATAGCAACCAGCAAAAAATAAAACCGCAGGTTCGAAAATTTAACCATATTATAATTTTTGGAGATAAGAAAGATATTTTCCAGTCATTTTCGAATTTTCTCTGCCTCTTACAAAATTCATGATATCGAATAGAATTCTTGGACAGAATGAATAAAAAAAGGTTGTTCTCAAGCATGAATCAAAAGCACATAGGGGTATATATTGTTTGAACATTTTTTGAGGTGAATATGTCATATAATCCATTTTTGAATTGTACTCTCTCTCCTGGTACTCCAGTCTATGACGGTGAAAAAAGTGTAAACTGTGTATTTATCCCACACAGCACCGATTCTTATGAGAATTTGGATATAGATTCTACTTACCCTCTATTCCAAAATCTACCCCGTGCCGAGGGTTGCTTTCTTCCTGGGGGTGGATGCCACCCCTTCTTGGGGGTGAAGAATTTTTTATTGAAAATAAGTGCGGAAATCAATAGATTGACTGATTCTAAGCACTTTCTGTTCAATGAAGTTTTTTTCTGAAAAGCAATACTTTTCGACTTATTCGCGAGTGAAATTGTCGGTTTTCAGTCAAAAAAAACACGTTTTCAGATCATTTTTCGCGAATAACTGGAAAATAATCCATCTAATCGAAAAACCTGCGGAGAGCAAAATTATAGCTTTTGAAAAAACAAAAACGATTTTCCATTTGTGATGTATGCAAACCCACTTCAAACTGAATAATTGCTTGTTGAAAGTTGATTGGTATTTTCAAATGACAAAATGTAAAGTTTCTACGTACAATAACCAAAAACCAATGCATATTTCGGGAAAAACTAATTGGACATTTTCTGAAGTCCTTCAAAAATCCTTCATTTTTGTTATTTATAAAAGTTTCTAGCATCAAAACTGACCAAGGTATGAAGGAAATAATGTTGAATCCTATTTTTTCGTTGAAAAAAAATTGTGAATAACTCATCCTCTCTTCTCCCCCCTTTGAAAAAAATCGTTGTTACTCCATAATTCACTCCATTCGTGTTCCTTCAATGAGTTCTGAGTTTTTCATCAATTCAAAGTACGTAGTTTCGAAAAAAATTGAGATTGAAGAGAAAAAATTATATACGTGATTCAGCGAAAAATTACCATTTCTTCGAAATAACTCGAAAAGTATTGATCACATTCAAAATTTTCTAGAGTACAAAATTGGAGGCTATTCTTCTCTGAAAATTTCGGTGTTTAATTTTTTTTTCAGCAGGATGGAAATAGAGTAAGAAATGGCCAGTTAAATATTGTGAGGGTTCGCGCAAAGTACCTTTTTTGAGCCGTTTCAGCATGAACCTTTTCAAAAATATAATCTGAAACAAAAAATAATGTAAATGAGCTCATAGCTCTTGAAAAAAGGTACAAAATACTTTCTTGGTGGATTTGATTGCTTGAAGACTAAGCGAGTTATGGGAAAAAAACAAAAATATGGAAAAAATAGGATTCAACATTATTTCCTTCATACCTCGGTCAGTTTTGATGCTAGAAACTTTTATAAATAACAGAAATAAAGGCTTTTTGAAGGACTTCAAAAAAGGTCCAATTAGTTTTTCCCTAATAATGCATTGGTTTTTGATTATTGTACGTAGAAACTTCCCATTTTGGCGTTTGAAAATACCAATCGACTTTCAACAAGCAATTATTCAGTTTGTAGTGGGTTTGCATACATCACAAATAAAGAATCGCCTTTGTTTTTTCAAAAGCTATAATTTTGCTCTACGCAGGTTTTTCGATTAGGTGCATTATTTTCCAGTTATTCGCGAAAAAGGATCGGAAAACGTATTTTTCTGACTGAAAACCGACAATTTCACTCGTGAATAAGTCGAAAAGTATTGCTTTTCAGAAAAAACTTCATTGAACAAAAAGTGCTTAGAATTAGCCAATCTATTGATTTCCGCACTTATTTTCAATAAAAAATTTTTCACCCCCAAGAAGGGGTGGCATCCACCCCCAGGGAGAAAGCAACCCTCGACACAGGGTAGACTTTGAAAAATAGTGTATGTAGATCCTGAATCCAAATTTTCATGCGAATCGGTGCTGTATGGGATAAATACACGGGAAAATGGTCATAGACTGGACTATGGGAATGAGAAAGGAAAATCTCTAAATTGTTATACAGGGTGTCTCGTAAATAATGTAGGTATGACCTTTCAACTGCGAATAGAGGGCCGTTAGACCATTCAGAAAATACATTATAGTGTTACAGAATCTCGTATTCGATTCTCGAGTTATTTGGCCTTTCATGAATAGAAAAAAATGTTATCCTTTGTTACTTTTTTGCGCGCCACTGTCACAAATAACGAAATATTCTCAGAATGTTTTTTGTTAAATATTCTTGAATATATGTAGGTACCACGGTAAATTTTCTTCAACCACAATACTAATGTGATGGTACATCTATTCAAGATTATTTCAAAAAAATTCTGAGAATATTTTATTTATGGCAGTGGCGCGCAAAAAGAGTAACAGAGGGTAACATTTTTTTTTAATTCATAAAAGTCCAAATAACTCGAGAATCGTAGGACTTTCTTTAACACTATAATATATTTTCGGAACAGTCTTACTGTCCTTCAGTCTTATTTCATGATGTGGATGTGAATATAATATGAAAATTAACTAAAATAATATCCTTCCTCAATAAGCTCGTAAAAATGATTCGATAACCCAAAATCAATTCATTTTTCGGCATTTCTATTCTATCACCAACATATACCTTATCAGAACAATTTCAATTCAGGGCTAATATTTGGAGGGTCATGACGATTTCATCCCATTTGAAAGTGGAAAATTATCGAATATAAAAGACCAAAAGATAAAACGAGTCAGTCGTAGTAAACTCACATAGAGGAGTTCAACTGAGACCACGCCGCTGAAGATGGCTGCCGCAGATGTAGCCGAAAGCTCCGGAAGTCAAAATTCCAGCACACGGCCCTCAAGCCCGAAAAACCGAAGATGTATCGAATATGATTTTTTCAAAAAAATTCAATAACCTCAATGAGATATAATTTGCAAATGGTGGCCCAGACAACTTTCCAAATATGTCCCAAACTGTTCGGAAATAAAGAGAAAAATGTGTTAATTTCGTTTCATTGAACCAATATCAGTTCAATAAAAGAGGACATTATTTTATGTGTTATATGAACATCCAGTTCTTGACACGATACTAAAACGTACACTACAATTGTATTTCTATGCATTAAATATCCCAAGTAGATTAGAACTAGGGAATACAAAACTAGCTAAGAAGTTGCCTGTATCGAAGTTAAAAAAATTATGAAAATTTACATATGTTTACTTTTCTGCATTTTCACAGATTATAACCCATTTGTGAATAAATTCAACATGAAAACTGGCATTAAATCAAATCATCTTTCGAACAATTCGTTCAGGCCAGTCTCAAATCTACCTACACAGTAGGTTTTGGCTGGCACCTGTCAGAAAACAACTACTCCTCTGGCTAATACCACGAAGGGCTTTGCATAATATCCAACCGGTACCAGTGCAGGTTTCTTCACAGAAGAAAATCCCGCATTGGCTTTTGGCGATACAAATGAAGGAATTGATTTTTCAATTATAGGGACGGACACACTTACACACAGACCGGTTTCGGGCTATTTGTACACTCGTTAGTACAAGGCAGTGCAGTGTACAACATAAATTCGATGATTTCCCCATAATTAAAAATCAAAAACTTTCATAGTATCAAGCCCGACCAAAGATGATGCGAACAACGAAGTTATATTGCGCCATCTACCCATGGACGAGGTATTCCAAATTCGGGGCTTGATACTAAGAAAGTTATTCTATATTTTTGAATTTATATTGAAATAAAAATTGATTGGATCGCAGAAAACCGACATGGGCCGAAAAAACGAACCCAATCAAAACAAATATTCGGACACCAGAGCAGCAATTTCTTTATCGCTCTGTACCTTTGTTTTTAATTTGGGCCTGAGTCTCTGTCCAGAGGGGATGATGCTATTTTTCTAGAAAAATGATCAATTCCACAAGAATGATAGCTTGTGTATTTTTGTGAAGAGAATGAAGTTGGAGAAATTAACTTTTGGCTTTCGTCTTCGAATCAAAAACATAACTCCTATCATAGAGATAAAATAACAAAAAAAAATTAGAAAAATTCTCTGTTGATAGGTACGTGTATATCATATACAGACAGGGGAGAAGCTGTTTCAGATGGACTTTTTCTTCCTCTTTGTGAATGATAACTCAAATGTCTCATATATACTTACCTATCAAGAGAGAGTGATTGTATTTTTTTATTTTACTTCTTTCAGTTGTGAATTCTATTCTTTGATCAGGAGAAAAAGGAAGCCAAAAAAATGATTCCTCAGTTCACTAAGTGTTCATGGTTTTGAAAATATTCTGAAGTCACGTGTTTTAAGCTGGATTTATAAACTTGCAGTTCATCGTTGGCTTTGGCGTTCGCGTTGGCGTTCCCAATTAAAAGCACAGAAACCCGTAAGATCATTTATATCTACCGTCGGTGTTGCCGTTCGCTGTTGGGCTGTCGTTCGAGTTGGATAAACTTTAACTTTTGCCGTCGGTGACTCGTAGCACAGTTCGTAGCAAGTCTGAAGAGCCAATCAAAACGACTTTCAGCTGTCAAGTGGTTCACGTCATATGTAAAATTTTCTAGAGAGCTCAAAAACAAAAGGTGCTGCTCGTCCTTTCGGGATTACAGACCACCTTCAATAGAAATAAAAAATCCATAAAGAAGTGTAAACAAACAAAACGCGCAGTGACAACTCACTGTCAATTCACATGACACATTATATTGAGGTTATGATAATTTTCGTAACGGCCAACGACAAGTTTATAAATGGTGAATTTCGTTGCCAAGAATTGCTGACGACGGACGCCAGCGCGAACGCCAAAGCCAACGACGAACTGCATGTTTATAAATCCAGCTTTAGTCTATAATTTAGGAAGCATGTTGTTGCACCCACATTTCGTAACACCCACAGTCTCCGAACATACCCGAATGATTCAACTTTTGCCAAAGTCGATAGGCCCACAATGAATGTATTAGGTTAGGTTTTTTGCAAAGTGTATCAATCGGGTATGTTCGGAGACTGTGGGTGTTACGAAATGCGTGTGCAACGCAGCGCACCCATAATTTTTATTTCTCATACCGTTATGATAGTCTTTGTACTTCTTCAAATAATAGTACAGAACAGCTATGGCCGGCGTATGACTGCGAGTTTTCTGGTCCAGTGTCGCCACGTTGATACCGTCCAGGTACTCTTTGAGGGCGGGCCAAGGTGTGAGCAATCTGAGATCGGGCTTCGAGTTGTCCGGATGTGCTTCCATTACGGTGTGTTCCTTCACTTGCAACCTCACGTAACCGAGAAAACCTATGCTACGGCATACTACCAGCGGCACATCGGAATCCCATAGGTGTTTGGATAGGGAAATGAGCGTTCTGGGGACAAAGAGATCGATTGGAAATTGCTTCTTTTTCTTTGAACAATATATTCTAGGAATGGCAGCGATGATGTTCGATTTACTCCCGACAGGCGGCGCTAGTGAAATTTGGGGGTCGAACTGCAGGTTCTATCAATTCTGGGAGTCAAACGAACTTACCCATATAAAACAGGATATCTTGAAGATATTTTATTTGTGTCCGAATAATGTCGCAATGTCTTGAGACGTTCAAAAGATATCCTATTCATCTCATCTCTGAGATATCCCATATAATGCATCTTCCAGATATTTTGAAGATATACTTCATCAGACCAAACCCTCAACACAGGATACCTGACTCACCTGACTGATTAATGTTTTTGAGTGGAATGATTAAAATTCTCTCCCCTTTTAGCTTTCGTGTTCAATGCGCCCTCTCTGATTCATGATCTGAAATTCATAACCTGAAGACGGGCATACATTATACAGCGTGTCCCTGGACTTCCTCTTTCCCTCTCGAGAGTCTATAGATGGGGTTGATTGACTAAACAAATGAATTGCTTTGATGAGCTCTTATGCAGGATGAGTCAATTGTTTTGCTGATCCACACCCCAAAACATTTGAATCACAGATATTTTTCAATAATTTTCAACAAAATCAGGTTACTTACACAATTTTCTGAATGAAAGTGCTCGTGTGGAAAATCGATCGGAGCAACGGTTTTTGATAAAAATGCACTTTTGCAGTTTAACGTTTCAGGTTGGATGTCGTCGAACAAGAGTGCATTTTTATCAAAAAACTTTTCTCCGATCTATTTTCCACGCGAGTACTTTTATTCAGAAAACTTTCTAAGTAACCTGATTTTGTTGGGAATTATTGAAAAATATCTGTTATTTAAAAGATTTGGGACGTGGACCATTGGAGGTAGTCCGTTCCTGACTTTGTAGCAGAACAACACTGACTCTTGCATGAAAGCTCATCAAAGCAATTCATCCGTTTAGTCAATCACCAAAATTTTCATTTTGTAGCTTTGAAGAAATTTAATGCCTAGGTCTTGCATATCTTTTGCCGGGCACATTACAATATGCTATTTCAGTGCAAATGTGAACTGTTTTGACATTCTAGCCAACATCACTCAAAATGAATTTAAAATTTACATGAAATTATACCTAATTATTAATCTTACTTGTTCTCTTTATTTCGTCGTGGTAAAGCTGTCACCACCATGAAAATAACTAGAATTGCGTAAAACTTGCATGAAAAATAGAGCCGATGATATTTTTGAAACTCGCATGGAAATTGTACGCGCGCAAGCGCATTATCGTTTTGGACTTGCATAGCGCTTGCATGACTGTCTTAATGCCTAATAATATAATATAAAATGTCTGATAACTGTTTTATTAGAAAATCCATTCAATTTTTTATGTAATATGATTCAATAATATCTTTCAGATGCTATGGAAAGATACCTTCAAGATGTTAGGAAAAGATATCTTCAAGATGTTAGGAAAAGATATCTTCAAGATGTTAGGAAAAGATATCTTCAAGATGTTATGAAAATATATCTTTCAAAGATTTGGTAACATACGTACATATTTAAGACATCTTAAAAATAGTAGAAAATTTATACTCTCATTATACAAAACCCTGTAATTTTGAAAGTTCTTCACAGAATACTCAAAGTGATATATGTAGTTCCGTTATCTCTCAATTCATATTTTTTTCAATGTGAGCAATAATTTTCAAAATATAACTAGAAAACCTTTTGCTTTTCGGTCTTTTAATCTCATTTTATTGTGTCTGGCAAAAATGCTAGGGGAGAACTATTTGCCATTGTCTCCAAAGCATTATTTCCTACAGAATGTTTTATCCCAGCTTGCAGAAAAATCAATTCATACATCCTCATACTTTTCTGATATTCTTGAGTATCCAACGAAGTAGGATTTATCATTAATCAAGAAAGGGATGTCTAAGGGTTGGCAAAATTAATCTTCATAAATTGTATCATCAACAATTTATTTGTATAGCACTATAAAATATATGTATGTATATATTTAAAAAATATACCAAAGACGTTCAATATAAATTTTAGAAACACATGTTGAGCACAAATTATCAGTTTTGACATAGACATTTCAATATTTCTTGCATTCATTTGATATGATTGATTGATAAAAGGTTTAGGATGCAGCTAATTACAAAGTTCATCATTTCTCCACAGACATTTCAATAACTGTTTCAGGTTTGGCATTCGATTGAAAATTCTAATTACAGAACTTAGATGAACGTGTGAAAATTGACGATTTGAATTACTCTTTGGATATTTTCTATATGGAGAGAACAGAAAGAGCCTGAATACATGGTTTTTTCAAAATTCCATAGATTCCTCGATAGATTCAATTCAGCAACGCAAGGGTCCATATCTGTCCACTTGGCTCCAAGAATATATCTAGCAGGTACTGGATTCCTGAAGTCAAAGTTGATGCTATCCACTGAACTACATAACAGCCAGAAATCAAAGCTCAAGAAATTAATTTCCTTTTGAAGACTTTTTCTTCAACGCCTGTATGTAAGCTCCTAGAGACTGCTGAACTTCAGGAAGAAAAGCAAAACCAATAAATGTATTCAAATCAGCTTCACGATTATTCACCAAATCGTCAATGGTAGACTGCCTCAAATACTTCTTCGTCTTTGACCTAGCAAGAGGAGGAATTTTGGCGAATTTCTTGAGAAAAGCTTCTGCTCTGACTACTGCTTCGTCTCTGTCCGCTACAACTTCATCCACCAAACCGATTCTTAGAGCTTCCTCTGATCCATACATCTGACCGGTAGTGAGTGCTAGTTCGCTTCTTCGTTGGCCAATTACATTTTTCATACTGGCAATAAACCATGGTGGGGCTACTATGCCTAGCTGAGTTTCATTCAGCCCTATACTGTAGTTTTGAACAATAACTCTGTACTCACAGCTCAGAGCAAGAAGGCAACCACCTGCTGGTGAGTGACCATTTATGACGGCAACAGTGGGATATGAGGTTCCGTACAGTTTTATCCAGACTTCTTGTAAGGTCAGCCAGAATTTCTTTATCCTGTCCTCAACAGGTTTGTACATTTCTAGTATATCCAGTCCTGCAGAGAAGACTCCGTTGTTTTTAGAAGTTAGGATCATACCTCGGCATCTCAAATTATCTGCTTCTGTTAAGGCAGCACTTATTTCACCCAAGAGTTCCAAATTCAGACTATTCACTGGCGGTCTCTGCATATTGAGCGTTGCTATTCCAGTCTGCTCGTTTACATCTAGCGAAACCAATTTTGTTTCGGTGCTGAGGCATCTGACGATAGTTCTGTTCAGTTTCAGCTTACAAAGTGATCGGAATGCCATTTCGTTCGGAGATTTCTGAACCGATGAGTCCAACTAATATCTGAAGATGTACCAGGTTCGTGAGTTCACACTTCCACACAGAGTTCAATGTCCAATTCAATAACTGATATCGAAAATATTTTTCGATCAAGGGTTATGCCGACACGGATAACGGCTTTAATATATTTTCATTTTTGAATAAGAAATAATATGATTTTTTCAACTGGATCAAAATCCCATCCCATAAATATAGAGAGTAATTTTCAAGAATTTCAAGTACCTATACAGTTGTTAACTTGAAACAAAACAAAACCTTGTTCCGTTGAACACGTTGGTCGACTTTCAATCAAGGAGTTTTCCGTTAGCAAGGTTGGTTAGTCGAAGAAAATTATCGATGGAAGTTTGATGTTTGATGTATTCCTTTATTGAGGTGGATTCAGACAAATCCGATGGTACGACGATCCGACAGCATTCTGATTGTTCTAAATTTAAATTAAGACCAAATAGTACCTTATGACCTACACTGAGAGTCGGTTAGTTTAGTTTGCTCAGAGTTCGGCTGCTCACGATTGATTTATTTCACTGGTTTACGTTGGTAACGCAATGTGTCAATATAAAAATATCAAGGATAAAATTATCGATTATCGTACCCGCACCTGCAAATTATCGTATAAATACGATAATTATCATACCTCTGGCAGCGATACTTATATTTTGCTCACGGGAGCATCTCGTGCTACCCACATTTCGTAACACCCACAGTGCATAACACCCAAAGTGCAAAACACCCAAAGTGCGTAACACCCAAATGTCATAACACCCAAATTTCGTTATGCCCAATACCCACACCCTCCGAACATACCCGAATGATGCGCTCTTGCCAAATTCATCCTTCTTTTAGGTTAGGTTAGTCAGGTTAAGTTAGATTGGGTTAACAGGAAATTGCAGAATATCCGGTAAATTTCGCAACAGTGCATCATTCGGGTATGTTCGGAGAGTGTGGGCATAACGAAATTTGGGTGTTATGACATTTGGGTGTTACGCACTGTGGGTGTTACGAAATGTGGGTGTTACGCAGCGCACCCTTGCTCACTAAGCAGTCCTCTCTCTCTATTAGGCTGGATTCAGACAGATCCGAAATACGATCGTACGACGTTCCGATAGCTTTCTGATTGGTCTAAATTCAAATTTAGACCAATCATAAAACTATCAGATCTTCGTACGTTCGAATAACGGATCTGCCTGAAATCTGCCTTCGTTGTAAAATGTAATGTCAAGTCTATAACATTGGGATTTCAAATTCGGATCGCACCGCCAAGTACTCTGCGCTACTTTGACAACTAAAACTATCTTCTTCTTTACTTTCTACTTCGGTTTGGCACTGTGCTAATTAATGTTAGGTTAGGACTTAGACGTTTGAAAATTCCAAACCGTAAAATTTTTTGAGCGTTTTTTAAACTTTTTATGGACGTTAAACATGAATTATATTATATACTTGATAAACATTAGTAATAGAAATGGTACAACACACTTACGGAACGATAATGAAAAACAGATTGCTACCGTTCAAACATTCATCTACCCTATATCAAAGAGGTCTGTATTATAATGGTTCGAATATAAGATTCGAAGAATATATGCATCTTCAAAAGAGAGATGAAACATCTGTTGAGCAAGTCCTACTATTACTTGGCAGAATTTTATACTGATTTTTAATAATCTTTGCTTACAAATTGACATACCACATAAGTGAACTGTATTTATAACCAACAGAATTTTATAGCGATTTTTAATTATCTTTGTTCACAAACTGTCATATTAGTGAACTGTATTGTAGCCATACTGTATTTGTACTCTTTTGTCACTAACAATGAATGAAATAATAATTTTGGAAAAGGTGTAGAATACGGTGTCCTCACCGATTTTGACGAAATTTTCAGGGAAGGTTAAAAACGCCATAAAATGATTATTGACATTGAAAATTTTCCGCGGAAACGATGGAAAAGTGTTTTTTTTTAATAAAATACACTTTCGAGGTTAGAAACACCTAGAATAAAATTGATGAATATAACATAATTTTGGGCGTTTACTTACGTGATTTGGCGATATGACTCATCTAAAAATACTACTGTACAGTTTTTCTGCAAAAATATATAGCTTGGGTGTCTCAGTATTGGATATTTTTCATTTTGAAAATTGCTAAAATATCCGTAAATGAAGAATTTCCTTAGCTGACATTTCACTGTCAAGTGTCAAAAATTGATGTTTAGAATATATGCAATGTTGTCACATTGCAAATTGATAACTTGGATTATAAGATATTTCAAAAATTGATATCGAATTCATTTTATACCTACTTTAAAAAATGGTTTTTCATTCAAATATATTTTATTACCGAACCTAACCTAACCTAATGTAAACGAACCTAACTAACCGAATGTAACCGAACCTAACTAACCTAATGTAAACGAACCTAACTAACCTAATGTAACCTAACCTAACTAACCTAATGTAACCTATTGTAACCAATGTAACCTCGGGCATCGGAAGCGTTTTCGGTCGCCCACTAGCGGGGGTCCGTTGAAACGAATGTTAGCCAAATTATATATCTTCTGAATTAACTAGTTTTGTTTTCAGATCGGATGGATGGAGATGGAATTGTAATAATATGTTTTCTGCTCGTAAACAGAAAAAGACAAAATGCTCTTTGAGACAACTTCCAACAAAATCGGCCCTTTTTAAGGCCACCAAATAATCTAAAATGAATTCGATATCAATTTCTTAAATATCTTATAATCCAAGTTATCAATTTGCAATGTGACAACATTGCATATATTCTAAACATCAATTTTTGACACTTGACAGCGAAATGTCAGCTAAGGAAATTCTTCATTTACGGATATTTTAGCAATTTTCAAAATGAAAAATATCCAATACTGAGACACCCAAGCTATATATTTTTGCAGAAAAACTATACAGTAGTATTTTTAGATGAGTCATATCGCCAAATCACGTAAGTAAACGCCCAAAATTATGTTATATTCATCAATTTTATTCTAGGTGTTTCTAACCTCGAAAGTGTATTTTATAAAAAAAAAACACTTTTCCATCGTTTCCGCGGAAAATTTTCAATGTCAATAATCATTTTATGGCGTTTTTAACCTTCCCTGAAAATTTCGTCAAAATCGGTGAGGACACCGTATTCTACACCTTTACCATAATTTTAATGATATTCCAAAATTTCAAAATAATATCCTAGCGTTTTAAGACCTAGATAGCTAATAGCTTATGCATGCTTATTATCATAGACATTACAACTAATGGACTGGCCTTTATGACAGTTTTCTATATCATATGATGAGGAAAACATTAGAGAGAGAATGTGCTTAGAGGTTATACTTGAAGTATTCTAACTTGCTCCTTCCGCAGTCTTCTCTTTTAGGGGCAGTCCATTAGTTGATGTCTATGGCTTACATTGAAGAACAAAATTTTCCATGGCATAGAGAGACGGATCCTTGAGCTGGATTCATGTTGATGAGAAATTTGCAAAATTCGTCTGAATAAAAAAGGATGTCTCTAAAAAAAAGCCAATGATATTTCTGTGTTCGATCTTCATCTTATTTCAAATTTCAATAGCAATTTCTTCCCCAAAATCGTGCCTGCATGAAATTAGGTCAAAATGCCAATTGTGACGGGCATCCAGCCCTAGTTCGTTTTTCTGAGAAACTGATATTAATGCCTGACTGTGGGTCAGCTTTTGATCGATAGAACTAACATGTCCAGCGATTACTGAGATCCAAATCTGGCGCAAGCTAGCGGTAGGTGACAAGCAACTCAAGTTGAAATAAGTATGTGAGATGGGTAAACTAGATTCCAATTGCTTCAAAGATGTCACCATGAGAATAATTCAAGCATTCTTCAAGTTTTCTCATCAAAATAATACTATCTCCTGGATACATATGGAAAGATCTTTTGAGTGCACTCATGGAACTGTTTGATGAAGAAAAAATATACAAAAAAAATACCGTCTGAATTCAAGTTAGTGATCAAACTTACTTTTCTGGAAGAGCGGTGGCAATAACAACAGTGAACTTGTTGAAGAAGTCTTGTGTATGTGCCATTACATGTTCTGGAGACTCATCGATATAGTCTCCTCGAACATCAGGGTTGAGTTCCAGTAAACACTGAGTGGCAACTTGTGCTCTAGACGAACCAAGATAGTCACTATCCAGGAAGAAACTGAAACACACTGTCCTGGTGAGGCGATAAAAACAATAAATGAGACATTACTTTGAACCGAGATCTTCCTCTGTTACTTTCTCTCCATCAACAATGGTGAATGAGCCAATTCCTGGTAAAACTAGACTCTTCAGTACTTCGGTACCCAATGCGGTAGCATTTATGAGACAAACTTTGGAGTTTTCTAATAATTTCTGACCGTGATCACCCCATAACCTATTTTTTCATATAAAAACAGTATTTTCACAAATATTACATAAATACATATTCCAATACCTTATTTGCCTATCGTATTTTTTACTCTTCTCACTTAGGTCGGGTGATTTTGGGGCCGGAGAAGACATACCTCAAAGTAATAAGTTCAAATTCAAATTATTGTATTTTTGTTTATATTTGCTTTTGGTAGACACCAGAGAGATTAGTAGTTTGTAGCAGTGCCGTTTGTAGGTGTAGTAGGTTAGGTTAGTTTTCGTATCTTAGTTTTCGTGTTGTTTTTCCTTTTACCTAAACGAAAAGTTGTGCCAATCCAGAAATAAAAATTGTACTGAATTACTTTCAATAGACCGCGGGCATATCTGACAGACGACAGTAAAATGATAGTTGTAAATACAGCCTGCTGGACAAACAAACGGATCTGCAAATGCTTATTGTGCATTTGTGTCATATTTCAAAATATTGTTTCGTGACGTGAATTGGGAAGTTCATAATTTTATGCGACGTCTGGCGGAAATATAACGCACTGCTAGAATTTCACAAACAAACGGCTTCCATTTTATGTGTGTGAATTTATTGAGTTCTTTGGTGTTGATTTAGGAAATCTCATCGGAAGTTGTAATTTTTTTTGATTAATAATAACAAACAATCATGGATGCAGATCGCTCAGTGAGCCGTATAAAGTGTTTGGTGCCAAGTTGCCGCAACTCTAGGAACCGAAATCCTAAGTTGTCTTTCCACACGTTTCCAAAAATAAATACATCTTTGGTGGGAAACATTACGGAAAGTGGATTGAAAAAGAAAATAGACAGGTACAAGGCTTGGAATATTAAACTGAAACTGCATAAATCACCACCTAGAGCGGCTTCAGTTTGTTACTTGCATTTCGAGAGAGATGATTTCTTCTTACCTGGTGTGTCTGTTTGTCTATTTTTAGGCGAAGTTATGGCGCATTTCATCATCCATGTAATAAAAGCCTCTTTGATTCACTAAGGCTACACTAAAACTGAAAAATGTCCTGGAACAAATTTCATTAGATTTTAAAACACAATGCATCTATGTTCACCTCCAATGAATTGTATTGTGCGGCTATTCAAAGCATCATGAACACAGTTATATTAACCTTCACGAGAAAAATTTCGTACAATGAAAATATAGCAAAAAACACCAAAATCTTGTCTAACGGGGGCAACTGATGACTGGATTTCAGTTTGGCGCGTTATTTCACAAATGTAAACAAGGTAACTATTTCAAAATGGTGGATACAGTTTAACCACCACCAGCGCCCTCATCGGTCGATATTCTTCCCTATTGTGGATTCAAGCAACTAGAAGAGCAGATTTAAGTTCTGATAAGTTGAAATGCGCAAAGGTATATTCATGCATTTTGTATCTCAGAATTGCAATTCTTATCTCATTGAATTACCATTGTTGTTTATGGAAATATGATTTGTTTGTCCAGCAGGCTGATGCATGTGAAATCACATTCCCGCGGTCTATTGTACTGCCCTGCGCCATTAAATGAAACAATAATATTGGAATTTCAGATTAAGATCGCAGCGCCACATTCAAGAAAATTCAAGTTATTGGGCATTCCAGGTACTTGTCAACATCTTGTCAAATGACGGAATGAACCACTACGGCGGCATGTGTTTCCTAGAAACTTTCATTTGTTTTTTTTTTAGTGCGATTTCCATGGTAAAACTGGTATTTGCCCCCCGATATCACGTGATCTGGTAAGCCTAAGCGATAAGCGCTTACTACTATCCGACAGCTTCTGACTGGTCTGAATTCAAATTTAGACCAATCAGAAAGCTGTCCGATCGTCGTACCATCGGATTTTGGGTCTGTCTGAATCCAGCTTAACAGTTTCCCGATCCAACGTTGCCAGATCATTGACAAAGCATCTTGTTCTTTTTGTCGATAGGCCCACAATGAATGTGTTGAGTTGGTTTAGGGTAAGTTTGGGTTAATAAAAATTGTAGAATATTCCGTGAATTTTGCAACAGACATCATTCGGGTGTGTTTGGAGACTGGGGAATATGAAAATGTGGGTGCAACGACATGCTCCCTTCTATTTCGGATAATTGACCAGATTTTAAATTGCCCGCCAAAAGCTGTATCAATGATCTGGCAACGTTGGATCGGAAACCTGTAAGTAGCATAAGTAGTCGCTCGTCTAAAGGTGGATTCAGACAGATCCGATATCTGACGTCCGCATCGTACTCATATCATCGGACAAAATGTGCGATTTACATTGATCCGATTGTTACTCGGATACGAAATTCCGAAATTTATTGTTCTGTGTGTGTGATCTCGAAACTAGAGGCGTTTTCTGGCGCTCTTGTATTCAAAACGTATTCGTCTCCCCATCTCTCTCTCTCTCTCACTCTTTGCTTGGCCGTAGGTGGAAAAAAAGGAAAGAGACGAATACGTTTCGAATACATGAGCGTCAGGAAACGTCTATGATATTCGCAAAACTCCATTAGCGAAGTTTCGCCTTTCGCCATTAACAACAATAACCTAATATGGTTATTGTTGATTATTTTCTCGATGATCGAGTGAGATCGTAGCAAATGTGCTTCATCTGATAATATGCATTCTTTTAAGGAAACAAAATTATCTTTCGGCCAGGTACAGTAAACAGAAATGTCGAGTGTTTCGTATTTAACCATCGTGCTTTTTCAGGGCGAAATGAATTGCAGAAATGAAAATTCCATCCAACTATCAGTTTTCTGAATTTGAATTTAGACCAATCAGAAAGCTATCTGTCTGAATCCAGCCTAGTTCCACCAACGAATATCTTGCTAACTGAAATATTTCTATGCATTTGCAGAAATTCCAGTTAGCGAGATGATCCAGATTGAAGTCGCTGGTGAAACCGGGCCTAATAAGCACCACTTTGACGAACTTTGACAACTACTGGTATTTAAAATTAGGATTATGACGTTGTCTGAAAATCCCAAACCGTAAAATTTTGTGAGCGACTATTACAGTTTTTAGTGTTTTGTTTATATTTATCTGAACGTTAACCATGAACTGTGCTTGATGAACAATGGTAATAATTTTGATTATATTCCAATATTTCAAAATAATATCGCAGCGCCACTTTGACTAACACTTCAACTAATAACCACCACGTTGACATTTTTTCAAACTTTTTAATAGAGTTCGTTTATTCCTAGGTGGAGTAGTATCATGAACGTTATTCCTGCAGGACAACGAATGGAAAAACTATGAAACTATTCAAAAAAAGTCCAGGTTTACATTATATATTTGGAGTACCTATTCAAAAATTTATGAAGAATGCCTGTAGAAAAAGTGAGGTATTGTTCGTAGAACACTAATATTTGGCACAAAACATGTGCTTTGTGAATATAAATAAAATATGACAACACATTGGAACCAACCTAATTTCAAGCTAATTAAAATATCAGCATTGAGGAAATGAATATTTTTCTGGAAATACTGGTTTTGAAAAGACGAGTATAATTTTTGAGTTGGTGCTAATCAAAATCAAAACGATACAAATAGTATTGCAATTGTGATACTATTTCCATTCTATTTACCGTATGTTTTATTACAAACGCAAACCGCATTTTGGATATCGTTAAAATATATTTTAATTTTTTTGTTGTGTGTTGTATAAGTTGTTTTGATTATGATTAGGTAATGCTGATCTACCCATTAGCTACATGAGTTATGATGCATTTATCATAGGTTTGTCACCAAACCCCTAGACCAAGAGAAACACAATCATTGTGTGTTGATTTGGCCGAATGTAACGAGGTTTCAGATATTGCAAATATTGCGATTCCTTCAGGAGTAGGATTGAAAACACCTCCACAGTCGTATAATGACAAATTAGAACCTGATGAAAGTGAGATTGGTAATTATAAGTTTATCGGGCACCAAGCGATAAAAAAAAATTTTTGCGGGAACTTACGTATTTCGACCTCCTGAACAAAAAACTTAAATCAAAAATTTGGCGCTCTCCAATAGTTTTCAAGATACAGGGCTTTTTTTGGGTCAAAAATGGGATTTTTGAATACACGTTCCTGCATCAAAATTACACTTGAAATTCATCCTTCTTTTTTATCAGCACAATGTACACATCCCTAATTATCCGTTCCACACTGTTTTTCATTCAAAAACCACTAGTTTTATAACAAAAAAATGCACTTTTCCTCAACAACAACAGAAACATTGAAAATTCGGCATGTCACTGCAAAATGTTCAGCGTATTTTTTTTATGAGGGGTTGGTACCTTGGAAAACCAGATCACACTATTCAAATCTTTATTCAAAGTGCATACAGCATCACACCTCGGGCATTGAATTGTCTAGAGAAATATTCCTATTGTTGTAAGGTAATTAACTAATGCCCTCTTATTATGCACTAAGGCTGTATATTCGAATAAATTAATCATTTTAATTAGGTATTTACGTAAAAACTTCAAAATGAAGGAAAATTAATATATTCAAATTTGAATAGTGTGCTCTGGTCTTCCAAGGTACCAACCCCTCATAAAAAAAATACACTAAACATTTAGCAGTGACATGCCGAATTTTCAATGTTTTTGTTGTTGTTGAGGAAAAGTGAATTTTTTTGTCATAAAACTAGTGTTTCCGAATGAAAAAAAGTGTGGAACGGATAATTAGGGATGTGTACATTGTGCTGATGAAAAAGAAGGATGAATTCCAAGTGTAATTTTGATGCAGGAACGTGTATTCAAAAATCCCATTTTTGACCCAAAAAATGCCCTGTATCTTGAAAACTATTGGAGAGCGCCAAATTTTTGATTTAAGTTTTTTGTTCAGGAGGTCGAAATACGTAAGTTCCCGCAAAAATTTTTTTTTATCGCTTGGTGCCCGATAAACTTATAATTACCGTGAGATTGAAGAGGAACAACCAGTTTCAATGAAAATGAAAAGGGTCCCGAAAAAGGGTTATAAGCAAAATTTCAAAGAAGATTGAAACACAAAATTTGGTACTTGGTTAACAGAGTCGAAAGACAAAAAGGAAGCGTACTGCAATGTGTGCAGTAAGTCAATATAGGGTGGGTTTTCTCATATTCAACGTCACGAAAATGCACTAACAAAAAAGATGAGTGACATAATCGATGACATTTTTGTGAATTGTCAGTAAATAATCATTCTTCACAGAAAGAATTATATTCATTGTATGAAAGTCTTTGCTGTTAATACAGTTGTTATAAAATCATATATTCAGGGCTATTCACTAAGTAAAGTGGTTATCGCAGTTGCTAACCGTCGTAGCAACTCTGATAATGACTTGCCATAATGACGCTGGTAAGCTGTTTTTCCTTAACAAGATATCTAAAGCAGTTGCCTGTGAACCACTACTCACAGAAACTGGTCATTATAGTAGAAACTTAACTTGAAAAGTGAATACCAATTTCGCGCTTAGCAACTGACCTTGAACATAAAGACAATTCTTAGTCGCTATCCATAACAACTCTGCTTAGTGAATAGCCCTGATTGTTTGAGTATATAACAATTTGGCGACGTCGGAAATCGAATCCAAAAGTCTGTGAAGTAGTAAAAGAAGAAAACTATGGCGTTCATAGGAAACATCGAGTCATTCAACCCCAGTCAGTCCGATATTTCATCATACATGGAAAGGATGGAGCAGTTATTTGCGTGTAATAGTGTTGAGGATGACAAGAAGAAGTCGATGTTTTCAACATTAATTGGCGGTGAAGCTTATCGGGCTTTGAAAAATCTCTTATCTCCAGATTTCCCTAGCTCAAAGTCATATGATGAACTCAAATTGACCTTAATAAACCATTATAATCCAAAAAGGTTAGTTATAGCTGAGAGATATACATTTTATAGTGCAAAGCAAGAGTCTGATGAGGATATCAAGTCCCATACGGCTAAACTAAAAAGCCTGTCACAGCATTGTGAGTTCAACACTTTTTTGAACGATGCATTGAGAGATAAGTTTGTATGCGGGTTGCGATCGGAAGCTATCAAGCGGAAACTATTATCTGAAGATAATTTAACTTGGGAAACAGCTTATAGAACTGCTGTAGCCATGGATCTAGCAGAGGGTCAAATTAGAGCAATGAGTAGTGAAACAGTACAGGTGAATAAACTCATTAACAGTAAGCACTACAATTATAAAAACCCTGCTGAATTCAATAAGAGGCCACAGTGGAAGACTCAGTCTTCGTCAGGTCAGTCACAGTCTTCACCAAGTCAGTCTTACGCAAGTAAGCAACGTCTAACGAATCAAAGTAAATGTAAACGATGTCTAAGAATTCACTGGAATGATAAATCATGCCCAGCGGTCTCATGGAAATGTTATGCCTGCGGTAATATGGGTCAAACCGCTAAGTCAGTTCTATGCAAATCACATGTCCATAATTTAGAGGAAGAGGAAGCTGAAAATGAACCATTCGAAGAGGATGAAGACGATCCACTCGAACTAGGAGTGATAATTCAGGAGAGTATTGATGTTGGATCCGTGAATAAGTTATCTAATGACAGTGTTAAGGTGAATTTGCTTATAGAAAATATTCGTCTAGTAATGGAAATTGATTCAGGTGCTTGTAAGTCAGTATTGCATATTAATGATTTTAAAACATTATTCAGCCATGTCATAGTGAAACCTGTCAATTTCAAACTGAAAGTCGTTACTGGAGAAAATGTCAAGATAGTAGGACAAATTTTTGTTGATGTCAAACATAAAAAAAGAACTGTTATTTTACCTTTCGTGGTTTTAGAAATCCCAAATAGGTTCACACCTCTATTAGGAAGAAATTGTCTAGATGTACTAAACCCAAATTGGAGAACGTCAATAAACTCCACTATAGGGACTTTGTCAAGTCAAAATAGTCCAAAGTTGGTAATGAAGCTTGTTTCTCTATCAGATCAAATTTATATCCAGCACTGTCATATGGTGAGGAACAAAAAAAGTTGCAACTGATTTCTGAATTGAAAAATAAGTACCAAAATGTATTCAAGGAATCTAATAACTCTCATATCAGAAAATTTCAGGTGGAACTTGTTTTAAAAGAGAACGCTAAACCTATATTTCATAGAGCATATATATGATATGCCTTTTGCTTTGAAACCGAAAGTGAAAAATGAGTTAATAAAAATGCAAAAAGCCGGAATTTTAACTAAAGTCTCCCACAGTAATTGGGCAAGTCCAATAGCAGTTGTACCGAAAAAAAATACAGAGGACATTCGAATTTGCGTAGATTTTAAAAAACTCTTAATAAGGTTATAGAAACTGAGCATTGTGTTCTGCCGCTACCTGAGGATATTTTTGCAAGTCTGAGTGGTAATAAATGGTTCACGGTTATTGCATCTGAAAGGTGCATATCAACAATTACTAGTCAGTGACAGGTCACGAGAAATGTTAACAATCAACACTCAGTTAGGTCTTTTTACTTTCAATCGCTTAACTTTTGGGATTAGTTCAGCTCCCAGATTATTTCAGACTGTAATGAATACTATGTTATCCGGAATAGCAAATACGAAGTGTTATCTGGACAACATTCTTATTTTTGGTAATACCTTAGAGGATTGTCACAACTATGTATCAAAAGTAATGAATCGTTTGTCAAGTTATAATGTGGTTGTCAATGAAAAGAAATGTAAATTTTATGAAAAGAGTATTGAATTTTTGGGGCACATCATTGATGCACGAGGAATCCATCCTACAAATGAAAAGATTGACTGCATACAAAAAGCACCGTCACCCCGAAATCTTAGGCAACTCAAGTCATATTTAGGTTTATTGAATTTCTACGGTAAATTCATACCAATGTTGTCTGCTCAATTGAAGCCACTTTATGATCTATGTCGAATAAATACTGAGTTTTTATGGACACAAGATTGTGAAGCTGTTTTTCAAAAAAGCAAAGAGTTATTAACATCAAATCATGTGCTTACCCTGTATAATCCATTATTACCTATTTATTTAACATGCGATTCATGTGGTTACGGAGTAGGCGCAGTTTTATGTCATCGCATAGATGGTGATGATAAACCAATAATGTTTGCCTCTAGTACCTTATCAGACACAGAAAAAAAATACTCGAATTTAGAACGAGAGGCATTATCCATCATGTTTGGAGTAAAAAAATTCCATAAATTTATTTTTGGTCGCGAATTCATATTGAAAAGTGATCATGAACCATTAAAATTTATTTTCAGCAGCAATAAAGGCATACCAGTAACCGCCGCGTCACGAATAATGCGTTGGGCCATAACTTTATCAGGGTATGATTGCGAGATCGAATATAAAAATGGCGCATCAGTCGCAAATGCGGATGGTTTATCGAGGTTACCGATTTCTAGTAGAACCAACATCCCAGAATCACTATATGCGTTCAACTTAGTTGAGGAAATACCAATAAACAGTGAGGAAATTTCGAAAGCGACAAAAAAAGATAGAATTTTAGTGAAGGTTTTAGATCTAACATTGTCAGGGTGGCCTAAATCGATAGACAATTCTGAGCTGAAACCCTATTTTCAAAGAAGGCATGATTTGTCAGTTGAAAAAAATTGTTCACTTATTGGCAGCAGAGTAGTGATCCCTTCTTCACTCCGAAATGAAATTTTGCAACTATTTCATGAACAGCACACCGGAATTGTTCGCACTAAAATGTTAATTCGATCTTACTGCTGGTGGCCGGGAATTAACGATGAAATCGAAAAATTCATCAACTCATGCGAAATATGCCAAAAAACACAAAATTTTGTCAAATCCAATCCGTTAAGATCGTGGCCAACAGCACCATATAATTTTTATCGTGTCAACATAGATTTTTTTCAGGAAAACGGATACACATTTCTTATATTGATAGATTCAAAATCTAAGTGGGCAGATGTAAATTAATGAACAAGGGCACAAATGCTAAACAAACAATATTAGCGCTGAAAGAAATATTTGCAACATTCGGTCTTCCTATTCAAATAATATCTGACAATGGTCCGCCTTTTAGTTCGACGGAATTTGTTAGGTTTTGCCAATCAAACGGAATATGCTCGGTGAAATCTCCTCCTTATCACCCACAAAGTAATGGGGCAGCTGAACGAGCTGTACAAACAATAAAAAAGGGTTTGATAAGGAATTTGTTCATAAACACTAATGGGTCTCTTATTAATGAACATTTGGTTCAGGTCAGATTGCATAATCATTTATTCACCTACAGAAATACACCCTCTAGTGTAACAGGTGTTTCACCATCTGAAATGATGTTCAAGAAACGACCGAGGACTAGATTTGACTTGATAAATCCTTCCCAGCATACAAAAAATTTCAGAAATAGTGAGAGTCTGCAAAATTCGGGGGCTTCACTGTTCAATATGAATGATAATGTTCTTGTACACAACAATACTACGAAACTTTGGGAAGCCGGTAGGATTGTAAAAATATTATCTCCTTGTACATATCTTGTACAGTTGGGTTATGTAATAAAACATGTACATGCAGATAGTATTAAACTCAGGAAAATGCTATATCCTGTAACAAATGAAAAAGAGTCATCAGATATGGTTAAAATCCGTGATACTTCTGTTTCCATAGTTGATGTACCCCTCAATACATCGAAGGTTGATAATGCTGAAAGAATTACATGTGATGACTCCGATTCCAATACAAATAATGACCATCAGAAGTCGGAGAAAGAAATAAAAAACAATAATCATTTCGATGTTCCCACTCCCGAGATTCACCCTCAAACTTCTGTTGTAACTAGATCGGGTAGAATTATCAAAACCCCCAATAGACTCAATTTGTAATAATTTTTTTTTTGGAAGGGGGAAAATGCTATGTACTAACAAAAAAGATGAGTGACATAATCGATGACATTTTTGTGAATTGTCAGTAAATAATCATTCTTCACAGAAAGAATTATATTCATATTGTATGAAAGTCTTTGCTTTTAATACAGTTGTTATAAAATCATATATTGTTTGAGTATATAACAAAAACTAATTTGACCAATTGTGAAAAAAGTGTGCAAATCAACACATTTTATGAGAATATGGAGGCGAGAGTAATGAAAGGCACATTGATGTAGTTGTGCAGTCTGTGTGTCCAAACTGCTATTGCCAAGGACCTTCACTCTGCACGTACAAAAGCACGTCTCATAGCACTCTCAATCACTTCCAAACAGTTAGGGACTTGCAGCTGATAATGTGTCTGTGATGATGGGTCATATCACGGGACTGAAAGCCAGATTTAAGGAAATATCATCAGATTTTTGTGTTTTTAATGTAACGATCTCAGAGCTGAATAAATATTATTATTATATATTTATTTATTCTTGGCTGCAAATGCCACTCTTCCATATATACTTCTTCTGCAGCTGTAACTTTCGAAGAGATGTTGCGCAGTAATAAATCACTTGAAAGTTTCTTTACTTTATTTTTTGAAAATCAATTTTTTTGACAATGACGTCAACAACTCTTTTTTATACATAGTAATAAAAACAAATTCGATGAAACAAAACATGAATATTCAACAGCAGCTGCGAAAAAATTACCCAATTTAAAGGTATAGAAGATTTTATTCGCAGAGAATATAATTATTTTTAACAGCAGCAAACGTTCTGAAGAATTGAAGGAGTGTCAAATTTTTGCAAGTAAAAACCTCACACGATGCTCAAACCAAGTCGGACAAGATGGTTTTCACTTCAGGTTCGTGTTCAGGAATATCAATAATATCTATTAGATCTATTCCTGACAAAACCATTTTTTTTTCAGCTTGCTGTTGACGATGTGCTAGAACCGTGGGACCCATTAATTCTATTTTTCATTAATTAGTGTCATAATGATAGTTGACATAATGCGCAAGCCAATTTAACTTCGTTGCAAAACCCGGCTCAGAAACCCAATAAAACTTCCAACAATTCATTTTAGCCCCGAAATAGCCTTATCGGGCGAAGTTGGTAGTATTGTTTGTAATAGCTCAAAATATTTTGAGATTCATAGAAAGATTGAACTTTAAATGAAGAATGGTAAGTGAAGTGGATGAACTGAAACAATCCAAATAATCCAACCAAAACATTCATTGAATAAAGTCATGTTCCCGAATTCATCCAAATTTGTTGAAGGCATTCTTTGTTTGCCCCATTCCTCTGCAGCGGCCGAAAGGGTGTTTTCTCAGTTGAAACTAATATCCAATGAAAACCAAAACAAGAAATCTACTAGACTTTTTATTCTATTTTACATGCCAAAGAATTATCAGGGAATGATACATGTTTGCCAAGTGTAGGGCAAACAAGTGATAGTTTGTTGAAGCGTAAACCCCAATATCATCAGTGAACCTGAGTGAACCATAATGAAACAAATACCTTTTTGTCCATATTTCAGTTGAATTTATTTTATTTTTGTTTTTCTCTCAATTATATAATGTTGGTACTGGAATTTAATATCGAACCAATTTCGCTACAAAATTTAGTAGAAAAATCAATAACAAACCAACACGTTACCTAGACATAAGACGATGTAGTACGCAATTCATGAATCTAGTACGATTTTTGGTCATTATTCGATACGTTAAAAATTTACTTGCTGGCAACACTGGTTCTGGTTACCAACACTGGTAACAGTGGTCACTGGTTCCGTGGTTGTGGTTGCCCTGTTGCCGTTCTCTAATCTCACTAATCTCTAACTTTGTTTTTCATTTTTATGCCGCTCAGCAATTTTCATAATTTCGCTATATAGACTATAATTTCAGATAAATCTGCTGAATATCAAAAACGATGGCATCAGGTGTAAATATCGCTTTGCTTTCTGCCTCCAACAAAACCGGCTTAGTAGAACTGGCTAAAAATTTAAATAGCCTGGGCTTCAAATTGGTCGGTAGCGGAGGTACCGCAACCCAATTGAGAGCAGCGGGACTCATGGTAAAAGACGTCTCTGAAATATCCGGGGCTCCAGAGATTTTAGGCGGTCGAGTCAAAACCTTACATCCAGCAGTCCACGGTGGAATACTAGCTAGACTGATCCCTTCTGACCAAGAAGACTTGATGAAACAGAGCATTGAGATGATAAGACTTGTAGTATGCAACCTATACCCGTTCATGGAGACAGTCTCGAAAGAGAACGTAACAGTGAGTGAAGCCATTGAGAATATCGACATAGGAGGTGTGACCCTGCTAAGAGCTGCTGCCAAAAACCATGCAAGGGTCACCGTGTTAGTTGACCCATCTGACTACCAAAAAGTTGTAGATGAGCTGAAAAACAACCCAAATGGCGATACAAGCATTGAAACTAGGCAAACCCTTGCTCTGAAGGCTTTCACTCACACCGCTGAGTATGATTCAGCAATATCTGATTATTTCCGCAAACAGTATTCAAAGAATGTATCACAAATCAGCTTGAGATATGGCATGAACCCCCATCAAAAACCTGCTCAGTTGTATACAGAATTGGAGAAACTTCCTCTCACTGTAGTAAATGGTTCTCCTGGTTTTATCAATTTATGTGATGCTTTGAATGGGTGGCAATTGGTGAAAGAGCTGAAAACAGCCCTAAGACTTCCTGCTGCCACCAGTTTCAAACACGTCTCACCAGCAGGAGCAGCAGTAGGAGCTCCTTTAACACCAGAACAGGCTAAGCTGTGTATGGTCGATGACCTCTTGGAAATTTTGTCCCCACTTGGCATCGCTTATGCCAGAGCAAGAGGAGCAGACAGAATGTCCTCATTTGGAGACTTCATAGCTTTATCAGATATCTGTGACTTCTCTACTGCGAAAGTGATTTCTAGAGAAGTATCAGATGGCATCATAGCCCCTGGGTACACCTCAGAAGCCCTCGAGCTTCTCAAAAAGAAAAAGAACGGTGGCTACTGTGTTCTCCAGATAGATCCAGAGTATACTCCAAGTCCTATGGAAAGAAAAATGATTTTTGGACTTACTCTTGAACAGCAGAGGAATAATGCCGAGATTAATGAATCTCTTTTCAGTAATATAGTTACTGAGAGGAAAAATCTTTCTGATGCTGCCTTGAGAGATTTGATCATAGCCACCATAGCGTTGAAATACACCCAGAGCAACTCTGTTTGTTATGCAAAAGATGGACAAGTCATTGGTATTGGGGCAGGACAGCAATCTAGAATACACTGTACACGGTTAGCTGGGGACAAGGCTGATAACTGGTGGTTGAGGCAACACCCAAAAGTTGTCTCCATGAAATTCAAGAAAGGAGTCAAAAGGGCAGAAATATCCAATGCTATTGATAACTTTGTGAATGGTAATGTGGGAAAAGACATGAGCAGAGATGTTTTTGGATCAATGTTTGAAGAAATTCCTCAGGATCTCAGCCTGGAGGAAAGGAGTTCCTGGCAGACACAACTCACAGGTGTTGCTTTAGCATCTGATGCCTTCTTTCCCTTCAGGGATAATATTGACAGAGCTTCGCAGAGTGGTGTTTCGTTCATTGCCAGTCCCTCTGGATCTAACAATGACCAGGAGGTTATAAAAGCTTGCAACGAACATGGAATTGTTATGGCTCACACTAATTTGCGCCTCTTCCATCATTAATTTTCAGTATGAGAACTAATTGTTGATTGTTATATTTAGATTGTTACAAATCCAGTTTTGAACTATATTTTGAATAAATGTACATACTTCATGGTCTGAAATCTCGAAGTTATACGGATATATAATTAAATTTTATAAATTTTATACTCATACACTTTTGTTTTTTATTAGGTGACCCAAGAATTTATCTGTTTTAATGGCAGTAAAGTTTTTCCATGAATAGTATTTTGGATCTGGGATTTGTTAGATCTGCCTTATCATATTCTTTCAAATATTGATACTGCTCAGTTCCATCTAACATTGTGCAGAAATGGGATTCAAAAAACTATTCAGCAGAAATACAGATTCATTCTACAGTCGAAAAACATTCTCAGAGTTCATTAAAAAAGGGTTCGGAAAATATCTTTAAATTTTTCACCGAAATAAACTCCCTTACTGTAATGAAGAATACTCTTGTAATGCATTTTTCTGAAAATCATTAGAATCGACCTGAAAATTCATTAGGTGATATAACAACAATAATTTTTCATTTGAAAATGAAACCTTTTTCGTTTATTCATATGTCTTTGACACCGCATGAAAATAACAAATAAAATTCAATAAAAGAACTAAAACTAAACAGTAGGTGCTGTATAGCATGCTCTTGAAATTCCCTGAATTAGGAGAACTTACAAAACAAAGAATAAAAAAAAGGTATCGACGCGCCGGACTCGAACCCACACCTACATTTTCCATTTTGTACCTATCTTGAAAAAATGTCTGATAATCAACATTTGGCGCTATAACGGCGTTCACAAAATTTTTGAGGAATTATGAATATACCTCCGGTATGGCTGCGTAGCTCTATTAAAATATTTGATGTTTAACTTTCAATTTTTCAATATATTCATTTCTTGAAAATATCTTACCTTCATTACCGATCTGTACCATTTTGCCAAATACAATGTGTTTTATAAATGAACGGTTAATCTTATACTTAATACCTATATAGAATATTATATAGGTCAACAATGCGTATAGGTCATTTAATTGACGACGTATCAAACGTCACTTTTACTTTTTCTCATATTTTCCTTCCCCGTAGTATTCATCGCATCAAATGATTTTCCATATTATGGTAATATGGTTAACATAACTAATTGTATCCCTATAAAAAATGCTATGTATCTCTATGAACCATGTATATTGTATATAGTCAACCAATCTTATGGAAATATCATTTGAAGGGATGGATACTACGGGTAGATGGCACTAGTGATTTCGTTTCCTGGGAATTCAACATAAAGAGTACTCCCTCTGGTGTCAAATTTTGAAATTATTTATAAGTACATTGAAATCGTTGTTTACGTTTAAATTCCCATGATTCTGTGCATTCTGGTCGTTGTTTTTGTATATTTTTGTGATTATTATTATATGATACGTAATAAAAATCTTGTACATGTATATGGTGGATATTCAGGACATTCTGTTTCTGTTGACTGCTACTAGTTTTCAGATGTGAAATGAGTGCTTCAAGTTCAAACCATTATTGTTGTGTATCTCAATGTGACTCTTGGGCAAAACGGCAAAGTAGTACTGGAATAAGTTTTCATCTTTTTCCGCGTTATAGTGCAGATTAGTCTAGGATTGAGAGAGTCTATAGACAGACGGCGGGCCTGGATATATCTCCTGAAAATAGGAAAACCGGTGTCTAACTTCATGAAAATTTGTTCTCGTCATTTTACCAAGGAAGACTATTTGCCATTCACGTAATCCATGTATTCTAGCATACTCAACCATATTCCAGGCATTATTTCTTACAAAGAAATAATCTGAAACATATATTATCAATTAAGGCATTTTTTAATCACTTTTGACTCACATCAAATTCAAGATGAAAAAGTTGTAGGTTATTAGCTAGTGATCCAAGAGAATGACAAATTTTGTGGTCCTGGAAATGAAAAAAAAAAGAATTGTGATTATTGTGAATCATTCCAGCTCACAAAATAAATGTTTTTTGCAAGGTGATTAATACATACAAGATTCCTTCAAAATGAATATTAACAAATGATGCTGTTGTACGACCTGGAGAAATCACTTCACTTGAGTCTTGAAATGGAAAATAGTGCATGAAAAAACTGAAAACTAAAACAAAATGAAAATATTCAAAGATAAACCGTAAAAACCCAGAGACAACAATGATAACAATGTACTCGAAAGTGGTTCGAATTTTAGCCACTTTGGCGCTGGCATCTAATCTTGAATTACCAATTCCTCATTTTCTTAATTTAGTTAAACATAATCAATTCGGAAAGAGAAGTGAAATTTTTTCTCCATATTGTACATCATTCATATTTTGAAGATGAAATCCATGCCCAAACTTCAATTTCCTGTACATTCTTCTTTTGCCAAGTCTTTTTGAAGCTTCAGCTTTCTTTCGACATTTCGGTCGAACTGACACACAGACACAGAACTCTGCACCTATTTTACCCGTAAGATGCCGTAAGTGAAAGAGAGTTTGTCGACTGTGTCGTGCATGGTCAAGTGAACGGAAATGTTTACATTATAGTGTAGATGGCGTAACTAAAACGCTTCAAATAGGGTCACTGGATCTAGTAAGCTTCGCTTACTCGGGTACGGACATTGGGTGGAGCTAATCGGAACGATTACCCAAAAATTGACCAATGGCATTGCACTGTAATTTGTTTATATATTGTTTAAACAAATTAGAAAAGAGGAAGACAAACTGTCATTTTTCAAATTGACGATTGACGTGACATTGACATTTTGATGCTCGATACAATGTGAACAATCACAAGGGTTTTCGACTAAAATTTTGGGTGTTTCCTATGGATATTTGACTTATTTTAATTTCCTTTTAGGGCTACCTACGCTATTTCAATCAAGTTACTGGGATTAACAGCAGATTTGTACAACAGTTTCAAGTAAGATGAAATGGTCATCTTTCTGACTAATAATTGTTTATATGGAACAGTAATGCTGAACTTCTTATATAGTGAATGCTCACTTCGTAAATTTGTGTATTTGGTGATTCTTCCTCAGAATTTCCCATTTGAATAAATAACTCCTACCCAAGTCCCAAGTAAACATCGAGAAAGGTCCATTTAATTCAAGGTGAAGTTTGTTTTCATTCGCGTTCTATACAAAACTATATTCGGTGATAATCTAGTAAAAAATAGTAAATAACTCCACCACTAGGAATGGAAAATAGTTTGTGACTTTTGTCATTGTTTTTACAGTTTTTAACTGAACAAGTTTTCATTTCTAAACTTTGAATTTCAAACCAGAATGAAGAATATTGTGTAAGTTGAACTCTGTTAAACTTTAAACTCAACAAGCATTGTGTAAGTTGAACTCTGTTAAACTTTAAACTCAACAAGCATACACGAAAGGCGAGTTCTGAAATTCAACAGTAACTTCCGTCAGTTCTATCACCGATGCCTCTCTCTCTGTTTGTAGTTCGTCACAAACAGAGAGAGAGGCATGACAGAACTGATGGAATTTACTGTTGACCTGAACTCAAACACTTCTTCTTCTCATATTCTCCGAACTCCTATAAACAATTTATCCTACATTGCGATTGGCCGATTTTTTGGTATCTTCTGGGATTGGCCAATTTACAACAATTTTCGTCCGTACCCGAGTAAGCGAAGCTTACTAGATTCAGTGACCCTAGCTTCAAATAGCCTATAACTTCGAAGTGGTAGCAATCTATACATTTTTTTTGAACTAATTAACCGGAAGGTGAACAACAAATATTGATTCTATGGAGTCTTATGAGTGTTGGATTTAAAATTATCATCTTGGAAATATTTATAACTTAGGGGCCGTTCATAAAATACGTCACACCAAAATCAGCTTTTTTTGACCCCCTCCCCCCCCATTGTCACGCTGTGTTACACTTTTTTGTGACCCCCCCCTAGAAATATTTCGTCACAAAAACTAGGACCCCCCTGCTGAGTATGATAAATTCTAAATGATAGTACACAAATTCTGAAAATTAAAAATATTTATTTAATTATCATCATAAAATTTAAATAAATTAATAAATATATTTCTTTCATAACGAACATATAAATAATAAATAATATTTCTATTATTCAGAAGTCCAAGGATTTTCTAAATGGCGAACGTCACGTTGCCGTATACCCCCCGTCCTCCCTTGTCACACTCAGCCAGACCCCTCCCCTTGTATGCGAACGTATTTTATGAACGGCCCCTTAATACAGTACAGAAGTGCGAGGAGTGAAATAGATATGAAGTGTTGATATACTTTACAAACCAAAATGCAGCGAATTCATTGAAGTATTCCTACAAAATCGAAAAAAATGTGCTGGTGTCTCAGTGCTCATTATATAATACTAGTAATATTTCACTACATAAATTCCCCATTATCGAAAAAAAGCTTTGTTTCAGGAGGAAAAATATATTGAAAATTAGTAAAACAATAACCAAAAATATGTTTGCAAGTAGTCTCCACTTTCTAGAGCGTCTGAAAATAAAGTTTAGTGGACGTTTCAGTTCCCACTTTGAAGCCATTTTCAAGACTTTATTATATAATATTTATTGATATATAGTTAAAGCAGAGTATGATTACATTTAACTAAAAAAATCATAGTTTTCTAGTCTGTTTTTTATCCTTTCACATTATCCCCCAATATTAGTAAGTAGAATAAAACTGCCAAGTAATAATTTTTTTTTCACCTGGGTTGAACACATTTTTTAAAGCATGATTCATTCATGATTGGTGAGATTGGAACCTTTGGTGTGAGATCAGCTATCCTAACACCAAACTAATATCACTTGATACTATCAATTTTCTTCTGAAAATGATAACCTTGTTAATAGTTAGTCGATTGATATCAGTTCAGCGATAGGGATGTCGATCTCTATAAATCAAATATTCATTCCACTGATTCATCGGCATCCATTACTTCAACTCTTCGAAAAACAAGTTTGGTGCGTTGAAAGTGGAGTACGACCCAACCTATTTCTTCAGCTTTTTCAGCCTTATGTTCTATAAGTTTTCTTTAAAATAGTCAGTAATGAATTATACAATGTATAAGTACAGAAAAAGGTTTTGTAGCAAAACAAAAATAATCAGGTTTTTCTCATGATTTTTTTTTTGAATAGTAAAAATAAAGCATTTGTTGAAACACTAATCGGTGACATGTTTTATTAAATCTGATATATTGATCCTTCATTTAGCACAAAAAGCTAATTACATGCAAAAATTTCATGAAAATCAACTTGTACTTATATAATATTTAGGAAATGATATTAACTACTTATTAACATAATATAGATAGATAGATAGTTTATTTAACCATGTTACATATACAAGTACGTTTATGGCAGGACAGAAAAGAACAAACAATTGGATGATAGTACATTAAGTGTCAAATATTTAACAAGTTGAAACATGTTAAAAATATCAATGATAATAGTAATTGAGAATGACAAATATCTCTAATATAATGAGAAATGACAAGTGTATATAACTTAAAAAATAAAGAAATTTCACTATTTATAAGGGTTGCAACATGTTTGCAGAACCCAGATAAACCCGCTTTGCAGGAACATTGGCATTTCCATCCCGCATCAGCCAGCAATATATTGATTTCATGTGGATGCTCTACTAAAGCTAATGTTTGCAAACATAACCCCCTTATTTTTAATGGTTACTTTCTTCCACTCCACATGCAATGATATGCCCTGCTTTGAACACAGCTTCACTCTCTTTCAACGGTCTAGTTCTGCTTCCCTCGTAATCCAGAATACTACGTAGCTCCAATTTTATAATAGATATTTTGATCTGGAATGTAGGCAGGTGAAGTAGTTCAAATTATAACACTCACGAGTAAAATGAGGCTGTAATTCTAGCCAAACATGTAACTATCTTAGCACACAAAGCAACTGAAGACGTTTAAACAGTAAATATCACTCAACAAGTCCTCAAGAATGCAAAACATAAATCAATAATAAAAAATGGCCAAAATTTGTTGTTCACCCTGAAATGAAGCCATCTTGGATTTAGCAACGCCATCTAGCGGTTGATGATTTTCGCCTATAGGGTCACTGGATCTAGTAAGCTTCCGGTGATCCCAGCTATAAATCTTTTTTGCACAGACATTGACTAACTATATCCCATTCCTCTATAAATAATACTGGCTCGACTGAAATATTGAGAGGAAGCTAATAATCAATCTTCAAACGAGAGTCGATGATTGGGCTTTCTAATTAAGAGCGCAGCACCACTTTGGAGGAATCTCCAAATAATTGGTACTACTTTGACAACTAATCCTAATCAAGTTTGGAATTTTCACATTAAGAAAATTAAAATGAATAAATATTGGGTTAGCGATTATATTCGATTTTATTGTTTTTCAAATATTTATGTAGAAGCTAATATTATATTGTTGATAAAAATATTATAGTAATCATTTCAACATTATATTCCGAAATTTCAGAATAATATCGCAGCGACATTTTAAACAAACTTCAACTAATATCCAGCACGTTGACATTGAATTATACTTTTATCCAGAGGATGTATTTCACCTAGTGAAATCCCTATGGGGAAGTTCATTATCCTGATGAAAACCCTTTCGGATTAATCCAAACGGTAAAACTTTTAAGTCTGTGATTGGTCAATCTTTTATTGAAAATCAGGTAATTACCGTTTGATATCGACATTGGTTCAACACACTAGTGTCCTCATCGGTCAAAATTTATACAGGAAATAAAAGTTGAAATAATCTTCAAAATATAGTAGTACATACTATTATACTATACCACCTCATAACTTTGACAATGCCTACCACAGCTGTAGGCGAAACGTCAGGACTGAAAACCTGTGGACCATGCTAAACAAATTCGAAAATCACTCAAGAATCACATTTAGAATTGTTGACGTTCCGGAAAACAGACCATTTTCGTTTTAAACTTATTGCAAATCTTCGACAGATTTTCCGAAAACTTTAACAGAAGATAGGTTACAAGCACAAATGAACTACGAACAAAACATGAATCCACCACAAAATAGTACTTGGAGATATTGCGTTGTTGAACATTTGTTTGGTGATCTCAAATCGACATAATGTTTGAGAAACAAACATAATCAGTAGAAGTTGTAATTATTCTTCCATTATAACAAACATATGTTTGCTGATGATAGATTCTTATTTGCTGAAACGTGTTGATTGGGATCTTTGAATAATTATCCTTGATGTCAGGAAATTCAGGTTGAACTATGGATTGAAATGTCGAATAATTTAATACTTCCTCAATCCTATTGATATACAATATATTATAACCTGATCAAAATGTTCGATGAGAAGAATATATATCTCAGCATGTGTCTGAAACAATACAGAGTAGCACAGATTTGTGGCCTCATACCGCCTGGATCCAATCATGGGAAAGGGCTAGGAAACTTCATTCAACTGATTTACTTTACTCTCATCACAGTTGGAACAATTTTTTCAGTATACTTCTCAGCAATAATGAGAGCTAGTAATACCGATACTTCCTACTTCGTTATCAACATTCTAGAAGGATTAGATCAACATCTCTTCGTGTGTGCTATGTTGATCGCTATGAAGGATCATAGGTCTTGGCAGTCTCTTTTGAAACTATCGAAATATATAAGCCACAAAACAAAATGCACAAGTAACTATGATAAAGTACCAGTGTTCATCTTTCTTCTCACTTATCTTATTTTGCTTGCGTTCATCGTGATAGAAAACTATTTGGATAGCCTGCAAAACGCCACTGTACTAGAAATAGTGGTTGGCAATTTGAACCACCTGAACTACTACTTGAAATTTTTTTCGGTGATTTTCATTATCTGTGTAGCTAATATTGCTTCCGCTGGTTTCAGTCGTCTTGGAGATTCACTCAGAAGGACAGCTAAGGAAATGATTTTGAGTAATTCGCAGAAAGTATTTGAAGAACTGATAGATATCGACCGGATGTTTGGGAAGTGTTCTGATTTCGTTAAAGAAATCAACAATATATTCGGTTGGCCAATGGTCTTCGTTTTCGTTTTTACAATTATAAGAATACTAAAGAATATTAACTTATTTCTGTTTCAAGCTAAGAATGATAGCTTTCAGTATAGACAACTTGGTAGATATGGGATAGATATAATTTTTGTGGTGAGTATTGAATAGAATGGAATATATAGAATATAATATTTATTTATCCTTTGAGACTGAGACGTTAACGAAACGTCGACTCAATATACCGACAAACTAACAGATAAATTCCCAGAATAACAACTTCGCATACCCAACCATCCGTGAAAACCTTCACTGTAATATATTGTATATATTGTATGTATATTGTATAATATAATATATTGTATATATTGTAAAATGACATATATTGTTTCTTAGGTTGGAAGACAAATATATATGACGAAATGGTTAAAGCTTTCGCGGCCGAGGTTATTAGTATAACTACTTTTCTTCGGGCTTGATGGCCGTCGTTCTTTGGAATTTCTTCCTAACGTTTCGCTAGCGCGAGTGGCCAGCTTCTTCAGAGGCTTACTCATTTCCGATGACTAAACCTTTCGATTTCTTAAGGCGTATTTATATTGATGCAGGTAGTCTGGAGTGTTAATTACTTCTGTCGGGTTCGGGGAATAATCATCATTATTAGTTGCCGCACTACCTGCCGTGATTTCATTAGTTATTCTTGATTTCCTCAGAATGGGATTCCAAATTCTGTTTAGACTCAATGCTTCTTCTTTTCTGTTGAAATTGTCCGCATGTTTCTGGATCTCTATTGCCTCCCGTACTAGTCGGCTATGGTAACCCTGGTTGGGGGCAATCAGTTGAGCATTTTTAAACAGAATCCTGTGGTCACCCTCACTCAGTGCGTGTTCCGCAACCGCCGATTTGTCGATTTGCCCCATCCTGCAGTTCCTTTCATGCTCTTTGAGCCTCGTTCCCATGGATCTTTTCGTGGTACCGATGTAAAACTTCCCACAGGTGCACGGTATGCGATAAACCCCTGCTGCTGACACTGGGTCTCTTTTGTCTTTAGCCGACCTGAGGCTCTGTTGGATCTTCTTGGTCGGCTTGAAAACCGTTTTTATGTTATATTTCCCCAAGAGTTTCCCAATTCCGTACATTTTGTCCCGTTTTCCACCCATTAGGAAGAGAATATCAGCAAACCCTTTCTTGTCGGATGCCTACGTCATACGAATAACACACCCTCCAAGTTTTAGATCTCTACGATCAGTGGTTTAGGCTATGCCTTGAATAAGCCCTGAAATAACTTTCAACATCTTTTCAACCCAGTTAGGCGATTAATTTCAATAAAATACGAAACACGTGTTCCTTCAATTCTATAAAAGAATTTTTATGCAAAATCTGAAGTGGATTGCACCAAAGCATCACGTTGACCAATACAAATTTGGCGACCGTTTTCCACCCCATTAGGGGTAGAATTCTCGAAAACACGGTGAAAAGGGATAAAAAGTTTCCTAAGTCCGTCTCCTGTTCCTAAGCTACCTCCCCACCAATTTTCACCCAAATCGGTTCAGCCGTTCTTGAGTTATAAATAGTGTAACTAACACGACTTACTTTCATATATATAGAATATTTTCGAGAATGTATCCCTTTCGTATAGGAGAATAACTGCCACGTTTTATAGCTGAGGATAACCATGATGCTCCTGAGGTGTGGCGTAGGGAGTCAGTAAAAAAGGTCTATTTGCTGCTGGACTACATAACTGAAATTGTTTTCTCTTTCTAGCTTTATATCACCTGGGAGGTGATGACGTGTGATCGCGTCAAGAAGAAATGTTCCTTGGTAATTTCTTCCTACTATAAGTTGCAGAGAAACATGGCAAGTTGTGATCTGAAGAAAGAACTACTGACGATGGCGCAGTGTGCTAGATACCAGAACTGTGATGTGTCTGCAGCGGGATTTTTCGACGTGGATCGATCACTTTTGGTTTTGATGTTTTCCACGTTGACGACTTATCTGATTGTCTGTATTCAATTCAATATGTATGTCTAGTTTGTTTTACAGTGCTCCTTGTGTCAATGAAACTAAATGAAAGGTATATCATCATCCATTCAATTGATGATAATTCTGCACAATATGACGTCAATAACTGGATCATTATTAGTTTCACATTGCACATTGCACTGGGAAATGATTTGTGTTTTCGACATAAATCATACCTATAGTTATGGTTTGTGTTGCTGTTATGAATATTTATTCAATAGGGTAGAATACACGAAAAAACTTATATAGTATATCGATAAATATAGTCAGGAGTTTGTTATAAGTCTAATTAAAATTCTGGAAATCCTACATGCGGTGTATTAAAGGTGTTGGTGTTGTCATTAATTGTGAACTTTGAAATATCACGAAGAAAACTCCCAATGAATATTTTTTCGAAAATCCCTAACTTTTGAGTTAGAGGCTGATGAGATGAGATATCTCCAGGGATACTAGAAATATGCTGCTGATTTATAATTAACGTGTTTTCATTAGCTTGCTATATATGTTTGTAACAGAAAATTTGAACGTGGTTTCGACCAACTTTGAACTCGGATTGATTTGAGTTTTTGCATTCTTATCTGGGACCGACGGCAATGCAATAATATAAAGAAATCATCCCGATATCCTTAACAGGACCTTCAGAATCAACGATTTGTTTCTCCAGCGGCTTTGAATGAAATCGAACAAAATTTTTGGCGAAGGAGAAAGTTTGCAGTTCTCGTTAAAACTCCACTCATCATCAATCAAACTCAAATATTTGGTTATATTAAATATTATTGTATGCTTCTGATGGTCATAATAATAATCACAACCCTAAAAAATAATATTATTTTTTTGGTGCCGGTGAATTAAAAACTGATTCTGAATGTTTTTGTTGTGCTCCTTTCGAAACTGTCTGGTATTTTCTTGTAGCAGCTCCAGTTCTCAGATACAGACCAATCAATTTTAGTTCTGATGAAAGGTGAAAATAATGAAATGATATCTTTGCAGATCAAAACCAAAATTTCCTACCTAAAATTGGCAAGTATTTACCCCATTATAATAGGTGCATGTTATTGCCTGTCTATCTATACCTTTTGTATATTTCTGCCCTTACAGGTTTGAGTTTCCTCTTGAGCCTTTGTAAGTGAAGTTGCTTTATTATTTTGTGTACGTTTTCCGACTATTGAATTAAAGGCATGGCGTCCATAAGAAGAAGTTATTTAAATCAACCAGATGTGTTTTGTTATATATGAGGTGAATACACTTTCAAAGAAAGTAGGAAACCAGTTTCTGACTTTGTGAAGAGAGCTTATCTGGCCTATTTTGTTAAGTTAGAAGTACCAGTGGTTTGGAGGGAACCAAGAAATCATCACGATGGATGATATTTTTGTATCGTAAATATCAGGGGTATCAATCGAAACAATGGACAAAAATGGTCATACCTGATATAGACTCAGCAAGAAGGCCTGTACCTCATTCTGAAGAAATGCCCGTTCCAATATTCAGCAGTCTATACCTACACTTTCAGAAGATGATTAAGATACATCAACGTCTGATAAAATTCAGGATTTGCAATCAGAAAAAGATAGTGACTTTGAAGCAGATATAATAAATCCTCAACGCTTCAATCAACAAGAATTGAATAACCTTATTAGAGAGCTGTACCTCTCAAAGGAGTCTGCTGGATTACAGATTAAATGAAAAGAATTCACCTCATCCAATTGTTAAATGATAAGTGATGAATGGTCATTTATATCCCTGCTTTTTTATGCCTATAAGTAATAAAGATAATTACCCTCCTTATATTTTTGTTTTTTTTGTGGTAGTACCGTAGTAGGAGTAAATAATAAAAAGTAATATTATAAAATGTATATAAATTGAAAAAAAAAAATAGTTTATTCAAATAAGCGCCAATATTACGTATATCACAAACTATATCTGATATACCAATTCAGACAGTTATTTTGGATTCTACGCTCAAAAACTATCTAAAAACAATAAAAAATTCCAGGCACCAAATTGGCTGTTAGGTTCTGATCTATGAAAGCATCATAATTTTCCAAAAAAAATAGTTTGAAAATATTTAAAGAAATGCTTTCATGAAAAATATAAATTAAAAATGAAAAAAAATTGGTTGAAAAATGAATTGAAAACAGGCCTTCACAAAAAATCCAACTAAAACTCAGAAATGAATAATTAATAGATTGTAAACCAAAGAATACAATTTCGTGAAAAACATTGATTGGGAATAGTGTGAGAAAAAAAATGAATTACAATGTAAAAAATCGCGGGGTGCTTTTTGAGTAAACTGTTGCGACCATGCATCCACCCCACGCTTTTTTACATAGCAATTCATCATTTTATTTACACTATTCTCAGTTCAAATAAAAAAAATACTTTTCAGTTCATGTTTCCGCGAAAGAGTGTTTTTTAGTTTTTTCAAGCAGTCGTTGACTTCATAGAGCTTTTATTGATACAAAAACAGTGTTGTAGAGGTGCGGTTGGGAATAATAATTGTGAGAGGCAATTAATTCTTTTACTCTCACATGAATTGACAAAATACCCATATGAATTATTTAGAAAGTTTGTTTTTCCATTTGTATGCAAAAAATCCCATTTGGAATAGTTGTCGTCTATGGAATCAATATCATTAATATCCTTTTGAATTATATTATATCATTAAGGAATAAAAACATATTGAGAGAGAAAAAAAATCAGCCGAATCTAAAAATAAAATAACACAAAGTCATATGTATCGGAATTTTAAAGTTCAAATTTTCGACAGAATAGATATCAAGACGCAAATAAAACCCAACAGTCTTTAATTACTATAAAATAACAGATCATTAACTGAGTAGCATTTGATCTCGATGATAGTGGTTTGATCGTTAATATCGTTCGACAGCAGACCTCAATTACTCGTTACCGTTTGAACAATATGTAATTAACAGTTCCTCTATTACCAATAACACTTGCGACATCAGGAAAGCCCCGTGTTGCAAAGAGAATTTACTGTTATAGTCAATCGGCGAAAGTTGTTTATAAAAGTGACAAGTTCGATAAAATTGATTTCTTTTCTCCATTTTTCACTTCGCTATGACGAAGAGTTTGTAGTATTCTACCGAGCCATTTTGATCATTGAGAGCTATTTTCACATATATTGCATAAAACTTGATGGGTCATTATAGACCAGGCGGCAATGACAGATTTTTTGGACAAAGTTTTTACAGTCTGCCTTCGGATTAGGAAAAACTTGGATCTGAAACAAATCATAATCCGCAAAAAAATACGGGCTGCGTGGTACCTCATGGTTAACCCAGAATTTGTATACTATATACTTCCAAAGAGAGAGAGAATAACAATTGGCATACTGGGAAAAGTTGGTTTTCATTAACAGTACCTCAAAAGGGGTAGGGAAAATAATACCCTGCCAATATCATAGACATATTGAGTTGCTCTATAAATACACGAAATAGACTTCAATCTTGACTCGATTAAACAAATTCGATTCCAAAATAAATCATCTTCAGGCAATTTATTGATATCCCGGAATAAGATTTGATACCACAACAGTGCAACATGTTTTTCCCAGATTTAACATGTGCTGCGAAGGTGTGAAGATATACAAAGCTCAAGAAAACTATTTTTTGATGCCTTACAAAACCTCACAAGGTATTTGATGAACGTTATCCAAGTTAGTGGTAATCAGATACGATCTGATTTTAATAATTACCCTACTTTTTTTGGGATTTCCTGAAGAGTAGCCTACAGCCTAGGAACAAGTAAAAATGAATATTATATTTTGGAAATATTACGTTTATTGGAGATCCGAAAATGTTTATACAGTTCTATACAGGAAATCATAGGAGGGGAGCAGAATGGAGAAAAATAATTGGAGGATGTTGCTTGGAAAATGTGGAAGAGAAATTAGTTTCGATAACGTATACAGGGACCTTTCGACATGTCTATAATTCTCTTTTGTGTCGTATCCCTATCTTTTTTGATAGTGACCAATATATCGCCAAGTGAATACGTTATCGGGCAGTGTCTGTCAAACATTTCGAAGAAATGTTACCAAGTTCAAGATCAGGGACTACTTGTTGAAATTCGTTGCCTACTTCATTTGTTTACGGCTATTGAGAAATGCTCGACTAAAAAACCATTAAAATTCCAAGACGAAACATAACGTGTTTTCCAGTGTAACCATCAATCATTTGAAGTGCCCCGGGAATTTTTCTCACAATCAACTATCAAATCGCACTATCAAAGTGCCCTCAACGAAGCCAAGAGAAAGAGTTATAACGATTCTATATTAATATTTGTGAATAGAAGTTAAGAGGTGTTGAGTAATTAATACAATTCAATGAATATACTTCGAGACGTTAGTTTTATTTCAAGAATTATTTGACATCCGTCTATCAAGATAACATCTAAAGTTCCAGGATCACTTCATAATAACAACATCGATATACAGATGGATGTTTCATATTAATCAATAACTATCCTAACACAACATCTCCCTTCTTTCTTAAAAAAAAAATAGAACCAATCAACACAAAAATATCCATTAAATAATAAAATCATCCATCCACTTCGGTTTACGAATGTGTCTTTTTGTTTCAACCTTCGCACCAGTTCGTTCCTCAACCTCGCTGTTGTCACCTATTTGACTATTCCCCAAAGAATCATTACTTGTACTCTCATATTTCCCCTCAATTCTATCAAAATCATCTGATATTCTACTTCCATTCGACACATTCCCTTCATAATTTTCATTCTCACATGTTTCATTATTTCCTATATCTTCATTTGAATTTGAAACCATTTCAGAATAATCAGATTCATATATATCGTTATAATGATCATTATTTGATAGTGTCTGAGTAACATTGGAGAGTTTTGAGTTATAATAAGGTGCTTTAACCAAAAACAATCGATTTCTAAGGAATATACCTCTTCGCGTCTGAACAAGGTATACTCTTGGAGTGTTTGATTTTTTTAGAATTTTGCCATACATTTTCAGATCAGTTATCCAGACAGAATCATTATCTTTTAAATTATCCAAATCATGCGCTCTATGTCTTTTATTGTAAAAAATGTGCCTGTTGTTGTTTCCTTTTTTCCTCAATCAAAATAGATGGATGTGTACCAACAATTTCATGCAACTTACTAGGCAGTATTGGCAAACAATTTTTTATTTTTCTTGACATTAATAATTCTGCTGGTGTGAAACCATTTTCCAGAGGAGTACTTCTATATGCTAATAATGCTAAACTCAAGCTCTTGATATCGCTGCCATTCTTTTGAATCAGATTTTTACCAATTTTCACTGCAGCCTCAATCGCACCATTTGATTGAGGAAAATAAGGACTTGAACAGATATGTTCAAAATTGATTTTTCTCGCAAAATCCTGAAATTCAGATCTGAATTGAGGACCTCCATCTGTCCTTATAATATCTGGAATACCAAATCTTGCGATCACTTGTAATAAATTATTTATAATACATCTAGTATACAAGTCGTTCAATTTAAAAATTTCTATGAATCGTGAATAATAATCTGTTATGATCATATACCAATCTCGTTCCTTAAATAGATCAATTGCAATTTTTTGCCAAGCACGAGTAGCTATAGAATCTTGGTAGAATGTTTCTTTCATATTTGTTCGATTTTCCACACAATTAGGGCAGTTACGAATTATAATTTCAATTTCTGATGAAAAACCTATCCACCAAACTGACATTTTTGCACGGGCTCTACATTTTACAATTCCCTGATGTCCAGCGTGAATGAATTTCAAAACTTCCTGTTGCAATGAGGATGGTATTATAAACCTACTTCCTTTAAGCAAAAATCCTTCATCAAATGAAATATCATTTCGATATAGATAATATTGATACAAATCACTATCTAATTTGTTTTTCTCAGGCCATCCTGAACAGCAATACATTTTCAATTTTTTACACACTGCATCCTTGGACTGTGCTTCAGTCAACTTGAATTTTGTTTGTAATGTAGTTGCCATTTTGCCAATAACATTCAACACCCTACCATCCGGACCTGAAATAGAATCATCACATTTTTCAATCAAATTTGAAGACATTCTTTGAAACAGAGATAAAGGTAAACACACGATAACGGCTCCTGTATCAACTAAAAATAATATTGGAGACTTTCAATTCAACATACCATTTATCATTTTTGAATAAATTTTTATGAAGTGTACCCAAAAAATATTCTGAAATATGATATGCTTCCTCTTTGATATCTCCTTCACGAATATTGATATTCTTGACTTGCTTCTTTTCTTTCTGACGACCAACCTTGCTCCAGTGGCCAATTTTTGAACATAGATTACACCTCGCATTTCTTGCAGGACATGTTTCTCGTAAATGACGTTTCAATCCACAATACCAACAAGGAGAGCTTTCTGCTCGGCTTTCTGATTTCATATCCTGTTATGACGATCCACTTTTGTTGAGATCTCCATGAGTGTCTTTCTTATTTTCGTGTCTTCGTATTACATTCAAGACGTCACTGTCACTAATATTGAGTCTTTGGTTCTGATGTAAAATCAAATTCTCCTGGGATTGCATTTCAGCTCTACGGACTATTTGAGCTGCTTCTTCCAGTTTCAAATCTGATTTCATTTGTAGCTGCTCACTGGTTCTCATATCTAAAATACCAATAACAATTCTGTCTCGAATCAATTCATCTTTCAATGATCCATATTCACAATTTTCAGCCAATGTATGCAATGACATTATAAAACTATCCGCTGATTCGCCTTGTTGCTGTATTCTGGAATTGAATTTGTATCTTTCGAAAATTATGTTTCTTTTTGGATTGAAATATTTATTGAAAGCGTTCAACATTTCATTATACGTTGTAGGAATTGTTGAAAACTGGAGTAATATATCTTCACTTTGTTCGCCCATTAGATATAAGAAAATATTGATCTTCTTTTCATCTTTCTTCACTGATAATCCTGATACAACTAAATACCGCTCGAATCTTTTCTTCCATTGACGCCAATTCGATGGAGAATTGAAGGTAGATTTGTCTGGGCATGACACATTCAAATTCTGATTATAGCCAGAACTGTTAGTACTTCCAGTTGTATTTTCCATAGTTTTAATATCCCACCGCTGCCACCATGTTGAGTAATTAATACAATTCAATGAATATATTTTGAGACGTTAGTTTTATTTCAAGAATTATTTGACATCCGTCTATCAAGATAACATCTAAAGTTCCAGGCTCACTTCATAATAACAACATCGATATACAGATGGATGTTTCATATTAATCAATAACTATCCTAACACAACAAGAGGTCAATCAATTTTGAGAGAATATTTGGAATTCCCATTAAGAAGAGACTATTGAGTTTCTTCGATATATTCTTTTATTTCAAAAACCAGTATGGTTCCAGAAAGTATACTTCCACAGGAAAGATTGTTAGAAGGCAAGGCGTTTGACTGCGTCAATCGTTAGTTGCTTCTGTGTGAATTTGAGATATATAATATGTGAGTGATAATAATCGATATGTGAGGGCAACCCTTTGCAAAAAGATGTATCCCAAGGATCAGTCCCAGGTCCATTATTATCCACCATTCTGTAAATGATATATTCCAGACTCTTTTGCAAAAACATTGCATTCTCTTTGCAGATATAACGTTTTTAGATCAGATACCAAAATCACTAAATTACTTGAGAGGGATGAAACCAAAAACCCCAAACAAATTAGTTGAAAACCCCGACTGATCTCAAAGAATCATCTTCACTACTAGTTCTGTAGTTACACAATCCAATTTTCATGAAAATAACATACTCAAATTGCTAGGTATGACTCTAGATGGTGGTTTAAAATGGTTTATACTAAAAACTGTCCACCACCGGAAGACCCGGCTGAACGCCCGAAAGCTTTCCTTCCTTTCATCCGGGGAGCCACTGATAAAGTGAGCCGAATTCTGACAAAATACGACATCAAGACAGTTTTCACAGCAAATAATCAAATATCCTCTTTCCTGCGCTCACCCAAAGATACAATACCTAACGAATCACAAGGAATATATGAAATTCCTTGCCACGACTGCCCGAGAACATATATAGGACAGACGAACCGACTAGTATCAAACAGGTCCTACGAGCACGAACTAGCAGTACGTAATTCGGACATGATCTCGACTCTCTTCAAACACCACCACGCAACCGGACACGAAATTGACTTCAACAACACGAAGACCATTGCCACAGCAAAAACACTCCACTCCAGAATCATTTGCGAAGCAATAGAAATTGAAAAACGCCCTCAATGCCTCAACAAACGAGACGACTCACAAAGGCTTCCCAATTCTTGGAAACCATTATCATCCCTTCGAACAAATCCTTTAATCAATCCTTTTCGAACCATTTTATAGTTGCCCCGAAGAAAGTAATAAACATTACCGAAAGCTCGACGTATAACAAAGAGTTTTCGTTGTAAATTTAGCCCCTTTTTTTGACTGCAACCTCACTACAGCAAGACCTACTAGTCTCTAATGGCACACACACGTATAACAATCTAGACAATCTAGAACAATATTCATTAATATTACAAATATTCCCAAATTTCGTCTTGCAACTTCACAGAAAAATACATTGGATGTTGACCTGTACGATAATCCCCAAAATCATTTCAAGATTGCTTCATTCAAAGAAGTTCAGCCACAGTGTATAATATGCCATTTAGCCTCTTCCTGGCCTGGCATTATCATCAAATTTTGAGAGTGGATGACTCCACTTTGTTTTTTTTTTTTATTATACCCATAATTGCTTTTACCACAAACCGTTAACTTATTAGTTCACGGTAAATTAACTGTCTTTTCTCGATACTTTTTATTGAAATACGTACATTTGCCTCTTTTGTTATGTTAATTGTGAATGTTTGTGATCATGACCATATATATATATATATATATATATATATATATATATATATATATATATATATATATATATATATATATATATATATATATATATATATATATATATATATATATATATATATATATATATATATATATATATATATATATATATATATGTATGTGGTTTTAAACATATTTAAGTTGCTTTTGACGAGTGTAACGAATTTTTTGTTCAACACACCAAATCAATAATTTGATTTGGGTGTCATTTATCGTTTCCGTTTTGTTGACACAATAGAATTCAGTTTTCCCTTGTTAGCTTGAAGACCTGTCGAACTAATTCCCCCCTCAGAGGTAATTTTTGACAGCCTGAGATTGAAAAAAAATATTTGAAGCTGAAACAAATCATAATCTGCAAAAAAATTGCGTTTGTTTACTGTTTACTTCCGAAGAGTATAGCCAACAAATTTTCGCTAATATCACGATGAAACTATTTGTGATTGCCTTACTATTAAAAATCGGTTTCGATTATAATTTTTCGCAATACATTCAGGCAAGTTGTAGGGCACCCTGAAGCATTGAAAACCCTATACCCTCATAATTTTTTGTTCACAGATCGGCCGCAAAAACTGGCCCAAGAATCTACCACTACGGCTGATTTTTCAAATTGAAATCATTATTTTGAGTACTGAAGAAGTCAAAAAGAACTGCCTCTATGTACAGCTTATCCAATCCATCTTGGCACAAACTCAGATACTTTTCCAGTTGCACACTGGTAGTGTAGACCAAAACGAAAGAATAAACATCTTTTAGGGACTAATTTCAACGCAGAGAACACATATAATAGTTGATTTTTCATCTTAGTATACTTCACAGAGATTTCTGGGCATAAACGTCATTAGTTCTGTGCCATGATGGATTTGATAAGCTGTACCATTTCAAGATGGTGAAAAAGGATAAAGAATCCGGTCCAGCTTCGCATGAAACTAATGTTGCAAATAGGTATTTTCCAAAAGAAATCATTAGCGAAAAATGGTTAGATGAAGTAGCCCAGATTTCATAACATATTATGCGGTCACATCACATGAGTGAAAGTGTGACATTTAATGCCCAGCTTCTAATTAGCCATTCAAATTGCTAGCAAGGATGACTATTCGAAGTTACTTGATGCTTTTTCGAATATTTTAGTATTAGATAATGAATTACGTTGAATATTCATTTCATTGATACTCTTCATGGTTTTACGCCCAGTTCAAAAATAATACATACTTCAGTTTTTATCAATTCTTTTCAGTGCATGAAGATGTATGAGGCAAAATTCGACCCAATATTGTTTCGATGTTTTTTGAGGAGGTAGAAATATTCAGAAATCTTTCTTTTAGGTTTTATCTCTCCTAGAAATGAAAAAGAAGAAGTTCTTATATTTATCGGTTTTTTGGACAAATTGGTCTATTTGGTATATGTAACTGCAATATTAAAAAGATGCAAAATTGAGTGAATGTATTGTCAGTTACGTATCGTATTTTTATGATTTTGAGATTTAATAACAAATTTATTAAAAAAATGCGTATACTTCCCCTTGGCTACTTGTTCATTGAGCATGGATCAATCCCAGACAGCACAATGTCATTCACAGAATGTTCATAGAATATTCCTTTCAAGTGTTGATCTTCATACCCATTATCCTTACCAATTACTGATACCGGAAGCAATTGCGATAGTATGCTCACCAAAATATAATGAAACTGGATTTTTCATTTTAACTCCTCATGCTTTGAAAACCATTGCAAATTGCCGAAAGAGTAGATTTCATCTACATTCAACTGGACAACCATTATTCAGAGTGGCCGATCACATCCGAATTGAAAAGAATGCACCTCTGGAAGTATTGGATCTACGCAAGGCTTAACACATCCACTTTTACAATATAATTTTTTTTTATTTATAGATATAAAGATGAGATTTTATTTTTACATAATTCATTAATTTTTTTTATATATTCTTATATAATTTTCTATTTTATTTTTATATTCATTCTGATAACCTGATGAAATATAGAGAAATCTCAAAATTATTATTATTTCTCCGAGAATAATCGAATATTCTCAGAATTTTATCACAACAAAAAATAGACGATTTTGAATATTCTGAGAATATCTCTCGATAGTGATTTTATGAATGTTCATAGAACATTCTCTAATAACAGATAAACATTCCCAGAATATTGTGAGAAATCAAAGAGAAAAATTGTCAGAGACATCATTAGGCAGATGAGGCCACCCATCCAAACCCTAACTGCGCCAGTCGTTGCTTCACCTCTGTGATAGAACCTTCCTATGCATTGTTGGTGGCTGTTGTCTTTTTATAGATTAATGTTTATAATTCAAAGATATTCGAAAAACAATGACCTTCAATAACAATTCATATTATTTGGCTTTCAGTTGGCATATTTTCCATCCTACAAATTGAAATATTTTTGTCTGATGATAGAGTATTGGACAGTGTTTTTTTGATATCACTACTTCGGAATTGGAAACTGTCGTTGTGCTAGGAGAAGAACTATCAGCTAATATGGAATGAAACGAACAAAAAAAAATTTGATACAATTCCGTATATTCTCAAAATATTCGAAGAAAATATATTAGGAATATATCGAAATGTATGTTCTCAGAATATTTGTTACAGGATGAAAATATTCTGGAATTATTCTGAATAAATTTTATTGGAATATTCTGAAAAAAGTAAACGTTTTCCAGAATTTGCTCGACAAAGAAAGCAGATTAGCTTGCGAAGCGACGCTAAGGAGGCTTTTAATGAATTTGTTAATCAAATCTCCAAATAATGAAATCACTATAGGTAACTGACAAAATAGTGAATCAATTTTACATCGTTTTAATATTGCATTTAGGTATCGGGCCAATTTGCCCAAAAAACAGATATTATAAGAACTTCTTTTCATTTAGAGAGAAAACCCCAAAAAAAAGAATTATAGAATAAGTTGGCCAGACTAATAAAATGAATGTTATGCGAGTTACCCTACATTATCACCACAGTTGGATAATCTTCAGTATTTTGAAAGGAATCCAACAAATAACTGCAAATTTTCTAAAATACTATCGACGACTACGGAAATTTGACTAACCGAAAAAGAGGCAAACTACCATCTTCTACATTGCTATCCTAGCTGGTGCTCCGGTAACGAGTCCTCTGTATGGCAGCTATCAATTTACAAGAAAATGAGTTTCCAGGTTTTAACAGTATTGAAAAATTAAATAAATATCAACTTTGACCTTTCATTTCCCCTGATGTTGTTTGTACACTAAGTTTTTTGTTCTTATTAAAAAATGACATGAAAATGATATAGTCATATCAATGACATTAGTTCAAAATTTAGGTTGAATATCTAGAATTTTTGTCTCATTTTTTTCCACCAAATTGTTATTTCATTGATTCTTTTTTGATAGTTTCTGATCTGACTTGAACAGCTCCCTTTTAATATTTTTCCAATTTCAATCACAGCTCTATCATTCATCTAATTTCGACTAATTCGGTTTCTTACTAAATTAGGGATGCTGAAGAACGAAACTCAAGTGATTACGCTCAGCTGAAATTACAAAAAAGGTGTCGTTTTTTATATTTCATTTTAATTTTTTCGTAATTGAATGCTTTATTAGAATAACTATTTCATTTTGGTTCGTATAACTATTTATATTGTTACTTTCTTAATTTTGTCGGTTTCATTCGATTTTCATGTATTTTTTAAAATATTTTTGTTATGATTTTTTTCAGCTCTCTTTTCAATAGTTCTATAGTTTTTTCATTTCACTAGGTTCAGAATTTCGAGCGGGTCGTTTCGTTCTATCGGATCATAATCATTATATTTATCGACCCTCTATTTTCAATATGTTTCAAAACTTCGAACAGTATTGAATAGACAACAGGAGTTCTACCACCTATTAACTCTATCACGCGTTTTCTAGAAATTTTTGTTCTTGACACATATTGTGTTTGTTATTCAACTCAACTTTTAAAATTTAATAATTCCGTATCCATATTGCACAATAGTTTGATCAACAGACACTCGCATGAATATAAAAAATTACATAAATTCTGCCCACGATCAAGATCGAATGCCATTGCCATAATTTCAAGTCCAGTGAAATTGGTGTGGTGATATCATCAACCGATACTGCAATGTGCTCAGGTGCTTGAACCACGTTTACTTACTTTCACTAGTTGATTCATGGAGTATCTAACATCAATGTGAGGTTATATTCGATTGGCAAGGATATCGATCAAATCCTTGCAAGTTGAGTAAGATGAGAATGGAACCTTTGATGTGAAAGCAAAACACATTTATGTTTTGGGAACTGAGAAACTGTTTCTTCGAATGACCTTGGAACTGTCACTGAGATATTTGCTTTTGATGATTAATTGGTTTATTTTATTCAACATCGATCAACTGCGCATGCTTTCGACAAACAACTGTTAGTCACAGTAAAGGATTGTTAGTATCAGGTATTCACGATACTTGTGCTAACTAGGGCCTAGGCCTTGTTGTTACTACTCACTACGCTTTGGTCTGCAGGAGCATTGATTTTCGCCACAGCGAATCACTTTTAACTAGCGAGTTTTGATGAAAGTGTTGAGAGCTGTATTAGTTGCAAGTCATTCTACAGTGTCGAAAAATACTACGTAGATTACAGGGTGTTCATTTCGCATACTGTGAATCTGTATCCATTTTCTATTAATACGCATTTACTTGCATTTCACTGCGGGGAAATAACTTTAGGAAGAGAAACTAGAAAATTACTTCGAGTTTACAACGGAAAGATATATCGCTCTCAACATAACTACTGGGCGTAGAACCATGCAATCAGTTTTATAGACGGCGGGCATGTGACGTCACAAGACAACTGTCAATCAGCCTGCTGGACAAACAAACCGTACTTCCATAAGCAACAATGGTAATTTAATGAGATTATGATCGTAATTATGAAGAAATTACGGATTTATCCTGATTTTGGGTACACCCTTAGTGTAGGTGACATATATAAATGTCTATATATTGCAATCTATATTCATTATTCTTCCTGCTTACAAGGAAATTGTATGTGAAATGGCTGATAAAAGTGATTATTTCAACACCTTGTCTATGGATATCCAGAAAAGATATTTAGAAAAACTGAAGGGAAGTGATGGATGTTGTCCTTGTTTATTGAAATTTGGGGATTGTAGTAAGGCTGTGCAAAAACTTTCCTGAAGTTTCATGACATGTTGTATGACATTATTAGCTATTTTGTATATGAGAGTGCATGCACAGAAGACTTCAAAGGCTATGAAAGTTTGGATTCATACAAAATGTTTATATCTGAATGGATTAGAAGGATTGGAGTGAAGCTTGTGAAAAGAATACTGAAAACGTACTTTAATAAATAATAATTTTGAAAGAACAGATTTAGGGTATGTTATATAAGGCTCTACAAAATTATAAACCACAACCATCTTTTCATATGGCAATCCTGTATAAAAAAGGCATTCAGATGAGTTATGCTTTAAACTTTTCAATGTGAATGATTGAGTCTGCAAAGTTTCCCGGAGATGATGGATTTCACGATAACAATTCTGCAACTCGAAATCAATATCGGGACATAGGTGTTCACCAGAGTTTTGTTCATGTTCCACTTCTTCAACTGGTTAATTTATATTCAGAGTTTGATTTTGCTCATCAATAATATTTAAGTTTTGAACAGCTGGAACATTCACACAAAGAATCGTCATCAATTATATCCATATCAACTGGAATATTTGCGATCCCATTTTTATCCCGCTGCTCCCTACGATACAATCTCTGAATACTTTGAACTGCATTGATAATTGTTTTGTAGCCAAGTAATTGATTCGGTACCCACCCAGTCCATATTGTTAACATCTTTGAGTGCACTTGGCTTGCCTGAAATGAAAAAAAAAATTATGTTGCCTATGTTTCCTAGATTCTTTGAAAATATCTCCTACAAAATGTTTTGAACACACCGTTGCCCATTTCAACTTATTAGAAGTTAAATCTGTTCTTCTAGTTGCCTGAATCCACATAATTCACATCTCTTCTCAGCAAGAGGATTAATCTTTTTTTCTATTGTCGAAAATAGAAGGGAATCGATGGAATGAAACATTATGCCTGCCGCTATTACTTCCACATTTCACAATCGCACAGGATTGAGCCTTTATTGAGAAAAACGATTTTGAAATATGACATAAACACACACTTAGCATAGGTAAATCAAGTTTGTTTGTCCAGCAGGCTTGCACTTCAACCTCAACATAATGATATCCCATGCAACATCACAATGAATCCCGAGGGGATTAAGTCTTTTCCATAGATAATAAAAAGCACTGTGAAAGTAAAAAAAGTTCACTCTTGATATACCACATATTATTCAATAGAGCTGTTGGTAAAATTGATAAAACTGTGGGCGTAAAGATAAGTTGAGACTACCTCTCAAATTATTTTGTCCACGACTACTATATAAAATATTCACAAAACATGTGTTTCTTCAAATATTACGATATTAATCAAATAATTAATTAATCACTACCATCATATTGATGGTAGTGATGTGGAGAAACACATGCATTATGAATAGTTTTTATATTTTTGTTGAATTTTTTGATATCATTGATATTCCTCTGGTATTCGAAAGGACTGTTAGAAATATTGACTTTGGTGGAGTATAACTATTTTCTTTCCAACATTGCTTTTGAAATGAATGGTTTATACAATATTCGTGGACTAAGTAGTATTCTTTTCGCGTATTTAATGGTTATTATTCTCTCGGTGAACTTCACCTCGTTAATTTTACGCTAGTTTAACCCCATTTTATTCCATTTCCCATCCCCATTTAGTTCAAACCCATTCGTTATAATCAACAGACTTAGTCTTCGATACTACAGGGTGTAACTGAATAAGTGTAAAACATTTAAGGAGGTGATTCCTCATCGAAAAAAAGATAGGATCTTTCATATAAAAAAACTTCATTGGATCATCCTTTGTTAAGATACAGCCCCTGAAAGAGGGTACATGAAATTTGTATAACAATTTTTTTCACAAGCACTGAAAAGGTTACAATATTGAAATTAACCTTTTTGTAGTACCAAAAAGACACTCAGCCAGTAATTTATTTGGTTTACCCCATGGTTGTAAGGGGTTGAAAACGCAAACCCTAAAATTTATTTCCAATGTAACTTTTTCCTTATCATTTGTTTACCATTTAAATATTTATTTCCGTTAGCCTGTTTCATTCTAAACGAAAAGTGTCTCTTGGGTTTTTTGTCCAAAATAAATCAGTTCGCAGCAAAAAACTATTTTACGACAAGTACAGAGATACATCGTCATCAATGCGAAAATTTGAAACTAATCTATCTTGTGTTTCAATATTGTAACTATTTCAGAGCTCGTGAAAAAAATTGTTATACAAATTTTATGTACCCCCTTTAAGAGGCTGTATCTCAACAAGGGATGCTCCAATGAAGTTTCTTTATATGAAAGATCCTATCTTTTTTTCGATGAGGAATCGCCTCCTTGAATATTTTACACTTATTCAGTTACACCCTGTATACTTGGTAGAACAACGTTTGAGATTAAAAACTCTTTGGCTTTGTTTCTCTGAGAGCAGTACACTGTTTCAATCCTCTCCTCCGTTCACGACATTGACAAGTGAAATGTGGCATGGCTGTTTTTATTTTGGTTGATTCTCTTGACTATCGAAGAAGTTGATAAGGAAACGAAGATATAGAGTATACCCGTTCTCAAAAAAAAAAAGATATCACATTGCGTTGGTAAGGCGGAATCACTCCAAATAGTTTCTATATGATAATTTCACATTCTATGCATCCATAATTAATGCGAATTATGAAATTTATTAGTACAAAGATCTCAATTTGGTACGTGAAAGCCTTTTCTCGTATCAAGTGGGTATTACCTAAGAACGTTACGTAATGTATACAATCTGCTTTCTATGATCTTCACCTACACCAAAACAATTGATTGTGCATATATTTATTCTAAATATGATCAATGCTAATCGATTGCATACCTGTCGGTTCCAATTCCGGTTGGAGAAAGGTAACGCTAAAGAGTTGGTACTCGTCAAGTTTGGAAGTGATGTAAAACATCAAACATATGTCATTTTTTTTTCGCGACAGCGAATCAATTTTTACTAGCGAGTTTTGATGAAAGTGTTGAGAGCTCTATTACTTGCAAGTCATTCTTCAGTGTCGAAAAATACTACGTAGTTTACAGGGTGTTCATTTCGCATACTTATGGTTGAGAGAGGCTGATTTCAAAGGAATTCTGCCATTTTGAGGGCGAGAAATATTTTTCAGTCGATTCTGATGGAAAAACACCATTTTTGTACACAACTTCTTCGCCGTTATATAACTGTCAAATGGTAAAAGATTGGTATTGGTGAGTTGGATGGTGACAAATGCGCTGCGACCTGCTTAGATCTATTGTGCCCCATCTTCTTCTGCTATCTCAAGGTGTTCTCGTTTATAGCAGCCCCTCAAGCCTCAATTCCTTCAGGAATTTAAGGATTTCGAGGGGATCTATTTGTGGTATTTCTCCCACAGTCAGCTGGAATGGTCCCAGTATATTCAATCTTTTGTGATGTATAGCAAAACACTCCATTAGGATGTGATGGGGTGTTTCTGGATGTTCTCCGCAGAACCTGCAGGTGATGTCCTCCTCTAAGCCTAGCTTCCTCAGGTGTTCTTTGAGTCTGCAATGCCCCGTTAGAAATCCCGTGATTGCCTTCAGACTAGTTTTGCTGAGGTTATTCAGTGTCTTCGATCTTGCTCGGTTGTAGTTTCCGAGGAGATCTTTGGCCTGCCGCAGCCCTGGAAGTCTTTCCCAGTGTGTTGCTCTCATTGCTTCTTCCGTTTTATTGAGTTCTTCTTGGAAGTAAGAGTTTCCAAGTCCGCAGAATGGTTCTGGCCCGATCAGTGGTGTTGATGCACCTTTTCGTGCCAGGATGTCTGCTTGTTCGTTCCCCTCCACTCCGACGTGCCCTGGCACCCAGAGTAGGGTCACCTTGTTGTTCCTGCCTAGGTCGTTAAGTTTGTCTAGGCATTCCCAAACCATCTTCGAATTGATGCAATAGGAACTCAACGCTTTGATGGCTGCTTGACTATCGGAGAGGATCACAATTTCCTTGTTCCGATATTTCCTGTCGAGGTTGATCTGAATGCACTTTTATATGGCGTGAATTTCCGCTTGAAAAATGCTGGGGAACTGGCCCATGGGCTCAGAGAATTGGTAAAAGATAAGGATAAATGATAAATGAATTGGCTTACTGATAGTCAGTTCGTAAATATATTATATTATTGTAATAATAATAATACTAATCTTTATTGATCACAAGTACACCTTGGTGTCTGGATAAGTCACACGTATAAATAAAGTTGTATGTAAGTACAAGATGAAATATAAGAACTCATACATATAAAGGTATAAATAACATAAAGAAACATCCATAGATGATCAATAAAATATACACAATTGAATAATTCATTTCAACTCACACAGTATAACTCTCATTCACAATGGATAAAGACAAACAATTTTTAAAATTAGGACTCAGAAAAGGGTAATATTATTAATGTCGTAGTGGGCGTCCTGGAGAAATTTAATTTTCAATTGTTTTTTAAACGTTTCCAGATCAGCATCTCTCGAAGGTAATGGAAGTTTGTTAAACAATTTTATGCCTAGTTGGTTACGATTTGTACTGGTCAATCTGTGTTTAGGAATAAGAAGATTTTGCCTGTTTCGGGTACCATAGTTATGGTTATATCCGACTTCTTGAAACTGTGTGATATTTTTCCTCACATATAGTAGATTGACATATAATACAGCCGATGGCAAAGTGAGTATTCCAAGTTTAATGAACCAGGGTTTGGAACTCTCTACCCGAGTTATTCCTGCAATGGCTCTGATTGCCCGTTTTTGCAGCATTAATATAATCTTCATGTAACAGGAATGTCCCCAGTTCAGTAGTCCATGAGTCATTACATTATGGAACAATGAATGGTATGTTAACAGTGCAGCTTCTTTACCTATATTCAGTCTCACATGTCTTATTGCATAAATTGTGCTCGATAATCTACTCGCGAGCCTTTCTGTGTGTGCTCTCCAAGAGAGAGTATTATCTAAATAAATGCCTAGGAATTTAACTGATTGTGAATCAGAGAGGTTTTTCCTGAGGTTTTTTCTGAGGCTCACAAAATTGAAACATTCAAAGTGAATTTTAATTCTTATCTCCTGTCCCTTGATTCACGCGGAGTTTTTGAACATTATAGGGCTTTTCTTCCGTGTGAATCTGAATATAAAAAAAGGGTTCTAAAAAAAAATTGTTCTAAAATTGTTCGTTTCCGTTAACCAGTTGACGAACGTCAACCCTCAGAAGTCGAAACTTGTGCGAGCAATGGATCAACGAGGCCTTACCTTTTAACGTGCGATTACCCAGCACGGTGGACCGGCGAGGATTCGAACCCCGGCCTTCCGCTTGATAGGCAGATATGCTAACCACTACACTACCGAGGGTAATTCCATACATTCAAATAGAAACTCACTCTGACTTCATAATTCAATATCTATGACAGTTTGTAAACATTTCAAATGTGGTTGATCAGAAGAAAGACAAATTTTGTGTGCTCAAACAACAGAAATTTGATGTGAAAAATTGTGAAGTTTTATAACAAAATGGACCTGTATATCCGAAAATTTACGAGACCCTCGAAAATTTCATTTGGATTTTTTGTAGAGGAGTCCGAATTACGCGAGTTCCACAAACAAATTTCAACAAAAAGGTGCTCATAGCGACCAAAGTATTACCCCAAAAAAAAAGAGTGGAAACAATCTCATACTGGGTAATTGTTTGATGAAGTGAATGTTTCTAAATCTGCTCATCGATCGAAGTAATTGTTTCTTTGTTCTGACATAAATATAGTTTATTTAATTTTTCTGGTTCGTTGTAGGATTTAATTGCAAATGAAACTGCCGCTAATTAGGCGTTTATTTAGCTAGAAATCATTTTTTGAACGCATGAAAGGAGTGTAACATATTTCAAGTTTTTCTTGTTTTGATTATCCCAAAATGATTTCCTGGTGCGATTGAAAGTTTTTCAAGCTGTTAGAGAAAGTACTTCTATATCGACAAGTTTGGTATGAGGCAGAGGTTTCCGGGATGAAATCCTTGAACTATATCTATTTTGAAGATAACAACCTAACAAAAAAATATAATTTTTTTGGTTCTAGTAAATTATAAACTTATTCTGAATGTTTTCGATGTGCTGATATCAAACATGTCTTGGATTTTCTCGTAGCAGCTCTAGTTCTTCAGATATAGGAAAATCAATTTTAGTTCTGATAACAGGTAAAAATAATGAGAAAGTGATATCTTTGCTGGTCGAAACCAATGTTTCTTATCTGAAATTGTCATGTATTTCCCCCATTCTACTTGGATGGAAGAAGAATATGAAACAATTTCACATGTCCTGAAAAAAAATATGTATGAAGAACATCAACGGGTGATATGTGTTCATTTTTCAAAACAGTAAAGTTTCTTCTTGGACAGCAGAGTGGATATAAAAAATATACCTGTTTTTTATGTCTTTGGGATAGCAGAGCACAAAATCAACACTGGGTTAACAGAAATTGGCCTTTGAGAAATGTTATGATTCAAGGACAACATAATGTAATTAACGAACCTTTAGTTGGGAGAGAAAAAATCATATTTCCACCCCTGCATATCAAGTTGGAGCTTCTGAAGCAATTGGTAAAGGCTATAGATCAAGATGAACTTTTTTTTTAATTACTGAAAGCCGGAATATTTAATGGACCACAGATAAGGCAGCTTATTAAAGATCCACAGTTTACAACATCAATGAACTACATTGAGGCCAATACCTCATTTGTTGAAGTAGTACAAAATTTTCTTGGAAATCATGAAGCAGAGAACAAAATACAATTAGAGAAAAATATGCTCTCTAACTTCAAAACTCTTGGTTGTAACATGAGCATGAAAATTCATTACCTCCACAGCCACTAAGATCGTTTCCAGAAAACCTAGGTGATTTCAGTGAAGAACAGGGAGAAAGATTTTATCAAGACATTGAAACTATGGAAAGTCGTTATCAAGGAAGGTATGATTGCCACATGATGGCCGACTACTGTTGGAGTCTTCAGCGAGATTGTTCTGGTGACCGGTATGCTAGAAAGTCGTATAAAAGAAAATTCTCAAGTGATAAGTGATGAATGTTATTCATGTATATCTCTGCTTTTTCATGTCTATATGTAATGAAGAGAATTACCTTACTCATATATATATATATATATATATATATATATACATATATAAGGTTTTGGTAGGTTCTTGCTCATATATATATATATATATATATATATATATATATATATATATATATATATATATAAGGTTTTGGTAGGTTCTTGAATCCTGTTTGATTTAGTAGTTGATTGGTTCTTGGGATTTGGATTCTTTTGGGAAAATAATAAAGTCTTCTCTTTATTTGTATACAAAACTCCTCACAGTAAAATCTTATCTTACAACCCAATAGCCAATTCGGTGCCTGTAATTTTTTAGTTGTTTTCAGGTAGTTTTGAGCTCAGAATCCAGAATAACTGTCAGATTTGGTATATCAGATATAGTTTTTGAAATTATTCACTCCAACTACGGTACTACCATTAAAATATATATATATATATATATATATATATATATATATATATATATATATATATATATATATATATATATATATATATATATATAGTAGTTGATTGGTTCTTGGGATTTGGATTCTTTTGGGAAAATAATAAAGTCTTCTCTTTATTTGTATACAAAACGTTTCGCCCCTGGCCAGGGGCTTTTTCAATTGTTTATTCAAAAAAATGTTTTTCCATAGCTACATGGACGGTTTTCTTGCCTAACATTATTGATAATATATCTCACTGTGAAGATGGTTGGATGTGTTTCGGTATATTTATTTGAATCTGCATTTGTGTTTAGCTGTATTATACTTTTTGACCATGTTTTCGATATTTCTATAGGTTTGTATTTCTTGTATGGTTAGTGAAGGAGCGTTGTTCTCGTGTAAATGGCGGCGCAAGAATTTTTTTTGAATAAACAATTGAAAAAGCCCCTGGCCAGGGGCGAAACGTTTTGTATACAAATAAAGAGAAGACTTTATTATTTTCCCAAAAGAATCCAAATCCCAAGAACCAATCAACTACTATATATATATATATATATATATATATATATATATATATATATATATATATATATATATTTTAATGGTAGTACCGTAGTTGGAGTGAATAATTTCAAAAACTATATCTGATATACCAAATCTGACAGTTATTCTGGATTCTGAGCTCAAAACTACCTGAAAACAACTAAAAAATTACAGGCACCGAATTGGCTATTGGGTTGTAAGATAAGATTTTACTGTGAGGAAGTTGGTGCTATGGTTCTGTGCTATAGTTGTGTGTTCGATTCCACAAAGGAGCAGATATTTTTCTCTTGATAATATATTTCTGTCGTATTGGGGGATGACTCTAACACGTTTCAAGGTTAATAGGTCCATGAATAACCATGTTGCTCCAGAGGTATGGCGCAGGGAGTTGGTAATAAGGCCTGCTTGCTGCTGAATGACTTCGATCGATCGACGGCGTTTGCTATGAAGAAAACATGTATAACATTAACCAACTAGCTGAGATAATACTTATGAGACAGCAACAACATTCGTTGGTCGCATCAGAAACTCAGGTGGACCTGCCTGGCAGTCCTGTCCTAAATTGAACAAATCTGAAGTTTGTGTTTTTCATCCTCAACTATTCACATTTTTTCCATATGGGAATGAATACGTCTTTGCATTAACAACTTCATAGTACCATTGGCCCATTATATAAAAACACTTCCGAGACTGGTGAACTTTTTTTGGAATGTGAGTAATGAATTGCGGAAATGAGAAATCTTCATAAATGGAAATAATAAATCAATTTATACAATTTAGTTGATTTTCTTCCGCAATTTTTGAATTCTAGTTACTTTCACTGTATATTATGAATAAAAGTGGGTATCCGGATTAAAAAAATGTGTATTGGGTGACACACCTTACATTCCAATCGATTGAAGATATGCTTCATGTGCTAATGATATTGGTATTATCCTAATTATTGTTATTTCATTCATTCACTTTTATGTCGATATTAATGAAATCAACAGATACATTTCATTCTAGAGTCTACCTCGAGAAATGTTTTTAATCAATTTCAGAATTAAGGATGATTTTCACCCATTAATATTCATAAATTGAATCCCATAATCGTCTACGAAGATTAACTCGAAGTAACGATTTTTTTGCAATTAGTAACGAGTCATGGCAACTTTTAAACACTGATTACCTCGAATCATTCACCATAAGAGGTGACATTAAACTGTAACGTGTGAGAATAAGGAGAATCTACATATCAGGGAGGGCTGTCACCTCCTGAAAATGTATGTTTCTCTTCTAGTCCAAGGCCGAATTCTAAGACGAAAAGTTCAAATGAACATAGGTTTGGTGATGCTTCGTTTTCGAAATACAGGGTGTCAACATTAATTTGTAAAAGAAATACTTATTTCCTGAATTATTTTTTTGTTCTAAAATTGTGTGTTCCGTTAATCAGCTGACGAACGTCAGCCCTCAGAAGTCGAACTTGTGCGAGGCCTTACCTTATAATGAGTGAATCCCCGGTTTTCCGCTTGAAGGGCTGATGTGCCAACCTCTACACTACCGAAAACCGCAAATATCTTAAAAGGTAATTCGATTTCGTTGAAATTTGGGAGTGTTATTTGGGGTAGTGAGGAGCTAATTAAACCCCAACTATATCGAAATCACCATGTCCCACAGCCTGAATATTCTGCTACAATATCTCAAAAATCTCTCACTGATGAGACCTGGTGGGTCGAAACAGCTGTCTCCTACATAGCAATCAAAAGCATATTCATAACTCGAGCACATGCTGAGGATATGTTTCAACTCATATTCCCCAAATAATATCCCTAGTATATTCCCAGCATAAGTACTTTACTGCTATGAATGTTCTTTTCATCATATCTGTCTAGGAATATTGTAGCATATTCTAGGGATCTTGGGACACATTCCCGTAAATACTTCAAAGAATATTTGTTTTAAAAAATACGTACATAACAATTCAACATTAACATTTTTGTGAACTAACCACTCAATTCAACTCCGTAACCTTACTTTTTAGAATCTATTATATTACATTCAAATACATTTTCAACTTGACATTTAGTACAAACTGGCTAGGTTGAAATCCCAACTGTTGGTACTTCGTTAAAATCTTCCTGGCAGCACTGCATGCATGCGTGCGTGGCAAGTCGCAAGCTAATCTTCCATTTTCCAAGCTTCTTGGTCTTTGTTCTTGTTGAAATTGAATGTTATCTACAATCAGTTTACCAGTTGAATTGTTTATTTTCAAAGAAGACATTTTCATTTTATCAGTGTGTGTTCAGTGTTCTCTATTGTGGATTGTGCATATTCGATACCGATAGTGAAGTGTGGAGAAGTTATCGAAAAAAAAGTAAGGTTAGGGCCGGTAAGTTTTCTTCACGGCTCTTTTTATTCATAGAATAATATCTTGTATATCTATTTTAGATGCTGTTCAATGTAATAATAGAACACAAAATGCCTGTGAAGATGAAATTATCCAAGAAATAAAGAGATGGTAAGCTGAAGCTAAAGAACGGGTTGAAAATGAATTAAAGAAAACTGAGATGAGGTGAGTTTTGAACCCTACCACTGTCCCAGTATACCTACATGTTCTAATGGAATATCTCATAAACCAGAAGTGATTTCCGATATTTACATTGCTCAAAGCAATATGTATAATTATCTATATTGATTATTCAGAATTTTAAATTTTTATTTTTTCAAATAAATGAAATGTTCCATTGTACCAACATGTATACCGGGACACCCGGTATATTGCCTAATCCATTATATTTTTAGGTCCCAAAATCAGCAGCGTTCCCACGACACTGAAATAGGATAAAAAACAATAACATGTGAATAAGAATTTCTTAGTTTTTCATAAAAGTTCTAAAAGTATTTGATGTCTTTTGTTTGAAGATAATCAAGGATGGCATTCATGCTTCAGAAAATGCCAAGAAACTAACTACTAGAACCTTTAAGGATAATGATGTTGCATCTCCTAGAGTCCCTCACCAAAATATATATTCATCTGGGACATATCCAGTTTGCACATATAGGGTATATTGAGCATATATATAGCATATGCTATGTTGGTGATATAGGTATATTCTGAGGATATTTGAATATATTCAGGGTATATATTTCAATCATATACGTAGCATATACTACTTGTGGCCAAAAAAATAGACCTAGCAAATTCTCAGCATATAGTAACCATATTCTGTGTATATGCTAGGGATATAATCTCAATATTCTTATGCGTTTAGGAATATGCTTAGCAAATACTTGGTATATAATTTTGCTATGTGGGCTGGCATTGGATTGTGGATGCAATCATTTCGAACATGGAAATTCTGATTTCTGTGAAGGGTTGCAGCTTTCTGCAAGTTGGCCGAAGTCGATTCTCGATCGCGGCGGGTTATTTGTTGCGGCTTCGCCGTATGATGGTCCACTCTAAGTGGTCTCCTCTGCCTTGGGCAGTGGGAGTTTGAGACTTTGGGCGTCACCCAGCAGATGGCGTTGCTCCTTGGAGGTTTATACCATCTGCACCAGTTACAAGATTTCAACTTGTGATCAATTCTTGTTAATTAAATGAATTTGAATTCAAATTTTCATGATTTCAAATTCATGAGATAGGTAACAGCGATTTCGAATTAGAATTTATACGATTTTTAGTAAAGAGTAATTTACATATACTGAAAATTGCCGGTAAGCAGATATTTTTCTTCTTTGGTTGAATGGCCATTTGGTTTTTGGTACTAGGTCGAATTTTCCACATTTCGGTACAATAATCATAGCAACCAATTAATATCCTGAAATAGCCTACTTCTTTTAAAAAATAAGTAAATATAAAAATGTCATTACCGGCGGTTGGACAGAAATTGGTTGAGAATAATATATTATTCAACGAGCGTATAATGATGACTGTTATTCACGACGAAAATCACAAATTAAAGCCATTATACGCGAGTAGAATACTATACTTTGTCCACGACTATTGCATGTTGTCTGTTCGAATATCTGAGAAATATCAATGATATCAGAAAATATAAAAAATATAACATAAGAAATAAATATTCATAATGCTTGTGTTTCTTCAAGAATTGCGATATTCATTAATCACTAGTGAATAATGAAATCGATTTTCACTACCATATAAGACGGTTGTGAATACGGATTTATTTATTCATTAGTGACTAAAGGATATCGCAATTCAATTTCTTCCAATGCTTTCAACACTTTGAGAGGCGAGAGTGAACGTTTTTTTACAAAAAAAAAATCATGATTTTATCCGAAAAATCGATTTTTGAAAAGTATTTTTTTCGGTTTTTCGCCTTTTCGACAATATTTTTGTATATAAATAATATTCTTTAGAAAAGATGAGATTTCGGCGAAACAATTGCGCACTGGCAAAGTTCACCTATCAGTAATAAATGCAATAACTTCAATTCAAATTCAAATCTGTATGATATTAACCCTGATCTTTCGGCTCTCATTTTCGAAATGATATCTCAATTATTTCCAAATGATACTTGATCTTGGATTAGTTATCAACTCCTATTTCAGCTCCAAATTACAAACTTCTTTAGAAGTCCAACATTCCGGGACTACTGTGAAGATTGCTAAGTCGAGGCGCAAGTTTTTCATTTGAGGTAAACATACTATTTTTCCACAAATCGTTAAAAATTCGACAGATATTAATCAATTTCGAAAAAATCGCGAATGATTTCTTTCACAAATGAATGGTGCTTTGAAATTCTCAACGAAATTACTAATTAGGGTTGAATTGTCAAACTTGACGTTTATAAATTTAATTAAACATCTAAAGACAAGTCCATCAAGTCTATAGACAAGTCCATGTCAAGTTTGTTTCCATTATAGGTCCTATACATGTCCGAATTGTGTACATTATATATCCAGTCTACGTCCAATTCAAGCCTGCAAAAGGTTCGGTTCATGTCCATAACTACTTCATTTAACTTCCCCAAGGTCCAGATGAAATACATTTCATGTACAGTTTATTATCCTCGATGGTCCAAGGCATGTTCCTTTTAGTGTCTCAACACATCCATTTATTGTCCATTGTTTGTTCATTTTTTTACAATTATCATCCAAAATATATCAATGTTTATGCAAAAATGAATTAATGTTGGACGTACAACTCAGTGGTCTATGGATATCGTTGGGATATGCATTGTACATCTGTCGTCCATACCAAAGTACATCCATTGGCTGTCCTTGACGTACGTTTCAGATATCCATTGGACATTCATTGGATGTCCTAGTGTTCACTGGGTGAAATATCATTTTTTTACAGTAGGTAAGAAAATCTGATTTTTACATCAAAAAATTTCGCCTGGAATGTCAAAATGTCCCAAAATTGATTTTATAATTTTTTCCCTATTTGATTTAGTTTCTCTCCACAACATCTCTAATTTATTTGATGTTCTTCAATTTTTACCCGTTTTCATAGATAGATCTTTATTGTCTAAAATGAAATACATTTTGTCGACAAAGGGTTTCATAAAAAAAACATCAAACAATGAAAAAATGTACAAATATGTCATCAACAAAACAACACAATTTTAAAATTACTTAATATAAATCGTATGCCGAAAGACTAGAACCTGTAGGTACGCAAAATACTCCTCCAAACTGTAGAAACACTTTTCCATAATGAGGTTCTTCACTGATTTTTTAAATTGTTTAAGTTCATTGATTGTTGTTATAAATTTTGGTAGATGATCATATATATTTGTTTACTTCTATAGATTTGAGACTGTCTGGTCAAAGATGATGTGGGCAATGGAAGGCCAAGTTTTTTATCGCTACGCGTGGACCTTTCTGTATGGTTTTCAAAATTTTCTTTATGTTTGTGAAGTAAGCAGACAGTCTCTTGAATGAATATTTCAAATATTGTTAATATTTCGTTCTTGCAGAAAAGTGGTCTACACGAGTCACGCTTCTTCAATTTGAATATTATTCTCAAAGCTCATTTTTGTATAACAAATATACTCTGCATCAAGACCTGGCTGCCTGAGCCCTAGAAAGGAATTCCATAGCGGAGATGACTCTCCATGAGTGAATAGTATGCAGTTATTGCTGCTGAAAATCCGAGCTCATGAGATATGACATTTATGGCAATGCAACCAGAAGATAATTTCTTTTTTAGGGCAGTAATCTGTGTATCAAATTCTAATTTGTTGTCAATGAATATACCAAGAAATTTAGTTACAGGCTTAGTTTCAATCATGCGTTCATCTAGTGTTACTCGCTCTAAGTCCCACTTGAGTGTTATCAGATTTGTTTTAGAAACATTTAGCTATAGCATATTCGAGTCACACCATTTTCTTATTTTTTCAAGTCTGAGTGGATAGACCAAGTCAAAGTATCGGATCTTTATTACGCCAAAGTACCGTGGTGTCATCCGCAAACAAGGTAAATGTTCCAGGTATGTCAAGCTTTGCCATATCGTTAATATATAGCAAAAATAAAATTGGCCCTAGGACTGAACCCTGAGGAACTCCGCGTACAATTTCTCCACTATCAGAAGTGTTATTTCTCAATGTCATTTTCTGACTTCTACCAGTGAGCATACATAGCATACAGATTTTAAGGCCTTTAAATTGTGAACATTGTTAGAACTCGACACTAACTATTTTTTTGTCTTCGTGAAGTAACAATGAAAAAAATAATACTCCAATAATTCACCCATATCCTTTCTTGAAAGCCAAGCTCCTCGCGAATGGAAAAAACCATCACGATTACGCGTCCATCCGAACGCAGACTCCGCCGAGAGCAATCACCGAAACAGCGAGAACCCACAATTTCTCCGGCCATCGACAGCCTTGTGCCTTGGCCTTGTCTTGAGCAATGACACCCTCGTGTACCGGAGAAAGTACCGGCACCCCACTTCAACACCGAGTCGCGATGCGAACCTATATAACGACGTGGATGACGTCCGATGTTCAAGTGTGAAGTTACCCCTGGTGAAGGACTCCGGAAGTTCGTCCAGTGGCTCCGACAGGATGAGAGTCCACAGGAGCCTTGTGGTTAGTGATTTTATTATTATTATTAAGGGTGGTGCACACCGGAAGGACTCGAGTGCGGAGTTTGAGTGATCGAATGTGTGGCGGGGTATTAGTCCGGGAGGTAGTCGTTGTACGAAATATCGCAGCTTGAGAAAAGACACCTCTGAGAAAAGGGCAACCGAAGTCGTGGCATATCTGAAGCTACTAGAGTTTTTTTCTATAACGCAGTCATTCAAAAGATGAAAGTTGAAGATGTAATTAATTAAAAATATCACGTACTGATTCATGGACATGTAGACAAGCAGACAAACAGACCAACGAACAGACAGATTGGCGGACAAGAGAATGAATAAAACATGGCAATGGTCATTCAACAACACCTACAAAAAACAAAAAGGTTATATAAAATGTGACATGTCGTTCTCTGTCGTATATACTGTAGAGAATTCTATGTAATTGACACATTTCAACTCATCGTTCATATCAAGTATTTACTTCAGTAATATAACTTTAACCCTCGCTTCATTTTGTAGACTATAGAAAGCAAAAAATTCGGAGAATATACTAAGGTTATATTTTATATTCCATTAAAAAAAAACGTTTTTTGAATTGGTTCTTCAAACACAATATCTACATACTTTATGTGGTATGTCAGTTGAATGCAAACATGTTATTTTGTCCACTTTCATGAGCGCAATAATATCTTTCGGTTATTGCCTGTTTTTCAGTCTCCCAACTATTTTCATAGATTTCGGTTGACTTTCCTGCAAGTTCTATGAGTTTATTATCACTACAAGTAGAACTGCAAATACCTTTCAGTATCTACACTGCTTCCAAACGAAAATTTTCCATGTATACTATCTTCGAAACAGAAATGTATAAAACCCTCATTCGCAACCCCTTGATTTTTTCAAATGGGCGTATATTATGTATAATACATAATTTCAAAGATCCCAATGAGTTAAATATTTCGCAAAATTTCAGATTATCCAAATCAAAGTAGTAATGGTAGATTTAAAAGATTAAAAGATCAAGACGTATGAAAAATATCAATAATCTCTAAAAGCAGTTAGACAGTTCACAAAGAAGCATATTTCAGCTCCTGACCAATACAAGTAAGCTCACCACTTGCAAGCTCGTTTCCACCCTCAATTTTTAAACAAGTATCACACCAAGTATGACACATCTTTTGAAAGTGGAATATTCCCCTGGAATTTAAAGTTGTTTTTGTAATCCAAATAGAAATTTCGACGGTATATTTCTTTCGAAGGGATATAATGCTATCTTCTATAAAAAAATGTTCTGTAAGAATTGAAGTGATTTGAATGATGTATCCAATATAGATTCCAATTCATTTTTCAATATAGAAAATGCTGTATTATACAATAATTGCTTCAGATGGGAAATATTTTATCTGAAAGGACTTTCACAACAGTGTATCGAATTAAAAAAATTAACTTTTATCCACGACTATTGTATAATGTACTCATTATATGTCTGTTTGCTCGACATTAATGATACCCATTATTCACTAGTGGATAATGAGTCATTATTCACTGCTGTCAAATACTTCTTTGGTTGAGCTATAGTTTTATATTGTTTTTGTGAAAAAATCGGTTTTTGAAATTATATCGTGTGAACCAACGAATATTTTTAATTCAGTTCTGTACCTATACATAAAAAAAAGGCAAGGAGCATCTACACCGATTATGAATATGCGTAAAATATTGAAATAGCTTTTGAATCCAAACAAATTTGACTCAAACCTGTTAACAGTATTGGATGAAATATTTGTTTGAATAAAATAATAATGTTTATAAAAATATGTACGTAAAAAATCCAACAAAAAAACTTTAACAATTTTGTTTACTAGTCGTTGATAAAGTATAGTAGTCTACTCGCGTATAATAGCTTTTATTTATATTTATTATTATTATCATTATTATAGCCATCATTATACGCTCGTAGAGTAATATATTATCAAGAACGTTGAGAGGTAGTTCTGATAGGGAAAGGATTGAAGTAACTCCTTAGCTTTCAGATATTTTCAATATTTGCATTCGTTTCAAGAATATTCGAGTTTCCATTTCAAAAACAAAATCTCATGCCACCATTTTGGTTCAGATTATTGAAGTAACCTGAAATTTTGAGAGAACATTTTACTGAATGCGTTCCTATGATAACGTTGAGTTACCTGTTTCGGCGATTTTTTAGTCGTTACTTGAAATAGAATCTTAAGACACCTCCTCACACAATACGGATGTTGACGATTTTTATATATCTACTTGTTAGAATCAGTTTTGGGATAACTTCGAACATAAACAATACATGAACGTTTGAAATAAAAAATCGAACGAAAATTGTTACAGTTATGTATGAATGAGATTTTTCATGAGATGCAGATACTAAACTTATATATAGGGCCTAATATCTCCAAGATTTTTCAGGCGATTTTCATTTCGATTTCACTTCTCGCTATATTGATAATAATATTCATTCCCCAAAAACACAATATTCATAGATGAAGAATGAAAAACGGTGCGTCGATATGTGTCAAGCACTTGTTTCAGCAAACATATTTGATGGAATTTCACATTGAATATTATAGCAAACACTGTTCAGTTGATTTTTGCATTTCTAAAAGATCAGCAATTTTTTTATTATTATCATAATCTTTGGTGGAATGGTATTGAACGAGCGCTGCCCCATTGATGGTGGAACGTGGAACTGATGTTTTGGCCAGTATGAAGAGAATGGTTCCACAAAGAGAATTTGCTTTTCGATAATACTCCATATCACTATTATGGCAGTACAATTGACGTATGCAAATGACATGGGAATCAGAGAATAGCATATAGTAAAACGCCTCTTATAATTTGTTTCCACATCATTCAATATCCCTATTGAGAAATGCAAACATATAATTATTTTCGTGTCCTTGGAATCATCTTTTTCAGACATTCTTATGATCTATCTACAGTCTGCACTTTTTCAAATTAAAGATTCTCAGTGTTTTTTCGACGGAAAATGATAAAATAACTCCCTCTCCAACTCAGTCGACATAAACTGGCTGAGCACAATTTCTAATTCTTACTGAGAGAAGTACAAAATAAACTTAAATCATCATCAAGTGCATTATAAATCAGAGCAGAGATGTAATTAACCAGGAGGATGTCTTCGTTGAGGGAATTTTTACCTTCTCTCCCCACCGCCAATCTCAACTATATGGGCTTTTTGGATCAATGATCTGTCAAAACCTCGTAACTTGAGAGAGTGGAAGTGAGAAAAAAATCCTATTCGTTGTTTACTAGACATTGAACCCATATCCACTTTAGTGGATGATGGTACTTGAACGTTCCTCTTGTGAACTTGAAGATTGAATTCATCTTGACGACGACGACAGAAAAAGTTATATTGACAAATACCGACAGCAAGGCAATGATAAAATCAGATATAATCGTTGATAGAAGCCCACTTTGAACTAATCATTCCGAGCTCAACAATTGTGTATAAAATGCAGTGCTAATTGAAAGAAAGTAACACACAGCTGTCAGGGAAAAAGGGAAACCAGTATTTGTTACTTCCACTGTAGATAAGAATTGTCAATACTCCTAGCGGGTAAGGACATGAATAAATAGAAAGTGTAGCAATTTCCAAATTATGAAAAATAAACTGTAATTAGAGATCATTAATAACATTCTATAATAGATTATGTCTTGGAAGATATATGATGTCGATAAAAAGGGAAATGATACAATGAATGCTCGTGTGAATAAATTTCACCAGTTTATAGTTCATGTTATTCAACAACAATTTGATGATAATGTGATCATTATTGTGAGAATAGTGATAAGGTGAATCGCTGGAAAACGAAGAACAGATCGATGTTTTCTTCCACATTTTTTTCTATAGTGAGCGATATGTACAACTTTTCCAATTCCACCTTATGTCTGGGATGCACAAACATAGAACTAAGACCACTTAAGTTTAATATTGTTATCTGGGGTGAATTCGGATACTTTTAGAAGCTGTTTCAAAAAACTCCAACAAAAATCTAGAAAAAAATCATATATGTTACCAATACTATCTAATACCTATAACGATAACAAAACCACGATACGTGATTTGTCATACAATGCAGGATAAACAAATTCCCAGTAAACAAAAATCAAATATAGTCTATAAAATTTTTTGTTTAGATTGTCCACAAACATATATTGGTCAGACTTTGAGAACACTCAATAGTCGTATGATTTCCCATAAAAGTGATTGCAGACGTAATGTCAACTCTTGTGCCTAGACAGAACATATTAATAATAGAGACCATAGAATGCACAATGATGATACAAAAAATTTGGATAATGAAGTTAATATTACGAAGAGATTATTTTTAGAGATGGTCCAAATCTCAGTCAAATTTATACTTATTCATTGAAATATGTGAAAAATAAAATAAAATCACCCCTTAATCAGAGTTTTCGTCCTTGATCGATAAATGACAAATCAAAAATATATCACTGTCATCCATTCCATAACGTCACTTCATCTTAATGTTTTTCATTTCATATTCTGCCGATTTCATCATCAATCTCGCGTTAGTAAGTGTTCCATCATATCATTACTCACACATTATTTTGTATTATTTCATGTTTCAGTTGTCCTGAGGAAGGTATTAAATAGTGCCGAAAGCTTGACAAATTTCATTTCTCATTAGCCCACTTATTTGACTGAACCCTACTAATATAAGAAAGTATCATCATCAGTCACTAAATTGATTTCTAAATGAATTGAACTTGATACAACTATCCTAAGACAGCATGATAAAAGCGGAATTCTCCAAATTTCACTTGCTCTTGCTATTGCTCTCTCTTGCTATTGGTATCATTCCATTTTACTGTGCGATCACCATCGACAGTGGGGTGAATTCTGATGATTTTCAACCACTAATCTGTCTCTTCTTGATGTACATCTTGTGTCCACTCTTTCGCACTTCCAAATGTCTTGACGTTTCACCGATATATTTTTGACCGCGCGAACAAGGAGTTAGATCAATACAATTATTTGTGTTTTCTGTTATGTTAGTTGCTTCAATATATGTGAGTATTGAACATGAATAATTTGTTGTTATGTATGTTGTTCTAGCATCTTACCTGTTGCCGATCCGTATTATCTTTTCATACAGACATGGACATAAGGTATAATGATTGTTACAGGAAGTGTTGTTTTTGTATATTGTATGTCTTTAGTGTGAGGGTATTACATTATTCAATTTCCGTCCACGTTTGACTTTAAAATTCCATGGATATCCATTTTCTTTCGATTTATTCTATGAAGTTCATTCAAATTTAGTGCACACTATTTTTTATCATCATGAACACATTTTACTTATATCTCTTGAACACTTGTGTGTTGATTTCAGTTGACATCTTTACTGTAACTGAAACCACCACCTAAGAGTCGTTTTTATGTTGCACTTCAACAAAAAAGTAGCGGTTGCTGAGAAGACTCACATTCAATTTGGTCCAGATTTGGTCAAATTATGATGAGTTCACGAACCTTCTCATCTGAGTGAAAGTGAAAATTGGTTCGATAATAACCGTCCTAGTTGCGTAACTCTCGATATCAAACATCTGAGACGAAGAAATGCTTTCGTGAATCGATTAAAAAATGTTTTCATTCATGTCCTTGTTGGTGATATTTTGCTTCACCGGAGAAAGTATTGCAACTTAACCTGTTAATGGTCGAGGTGAATGTTTATCGTATCATTAAAGCATATATGGCTGACACGTTTTTTTTTAATGGCGAAGAGATTTTAGTAACGTGACTGTAATTGGAAGAGTTCTATTTACGATTCAGTAGGTGCACGATGTCTACTCGTTGAAATACATTTTCTCCATTCCAAAAATTAAAATGTTAGGAAGACATTTTTATTTCTTACCAACTTGTTGGTAATTATCTTTCATCTACTAACTGTTCTCCTAGCAATGTTTACAAATGAAGTTCTTTCTGAATTGAACCATCTTTTGAACAATTCTTTAAGGTCATTAAGACATGGACATGGATGGGTGTTAGGAAAATCTACAAAATATTAATGTTGATATATGTCTTATACCCCAAAATCGTTTGAACTCCAGTATCACTCCAAACTGATTTCCATTCATATGACATTCACTTTTCATTGGGATTGTTAGCATGATGCATTGATGTTCATTTTTCTGATAATCGTTCATGTTATCAAACACTGGTTGGAATATTAATGTTATCTCATTCTTAACTGCGCACTCTTATTCAAATTTCATCATCAGTTTCGTAAAATCTTTTGATTACTATTGGTTAGAGAAACGATGGTAGAGTGCCATTTTTTGTATTCGGAGAAGTGAACCCTCAGAAAATAATATTTCAGACTGACTGTCCAACTAAAATCGAAGTTTGGTTAACAATACCATGTTCTTATTATCAAATTCAGCTTTTCTGAAAGCATCGTCAAGTTAGGTATTTGGTTTTAATCGGGAATAATAATATACTCATCTATTGCTAGATAATTTATTTACCAGATGAAAAGACGTATTCCAGTCAATGATATAAATCATCATATTTGATGGTCAATGAAGGAGTAGATACTCAGTTGAAGGAGAAATTGTATCGTTATGGTAGTTTAATCTGAGAGACAGGCTACTTCAATTGAAACTGATGATATATTGAGAATTTATAAGCAGATAAAAATGTAACCAGTAATAAAATAAATGGAATGGCATCTTTTTTATGGCTAATAAAATATCCAAGATTCGAAAGGATGGTTTCGAAACTAGTACACAGAGAAACAAGCAGAGGCATGAGAAATAACGAATAACAAATTGAATGGGTAGGGTTCCCCACAAAAACTTTTCACCTTGAATTTTTCTGAGATTGGTGGAGGTTTCGGGGATTCAATAACCCTTTACTTATCAGAATGGTTATATACCACGTATTTTCTATCATTCAAGTATTTGAAATGGAGAAGTTATATTTGTTTCGTTGTTGGATCCTCAATATTTCGAGTATAATCAAAAAACTAGATGAGAAAGTATATTTTGACGTTATAGTAATATTTTTATCTCCACCCATTCAGTTCACATATTCAAAAGATGTTTTCAGGCAAAACATCTGAAATTTTGAATTGGTCTGATGGCCCTATTCAAAACAACATTGAAAACTTCTCCTCGTATATCTGAAAAATAAAAAAATGATGGGGGTAGAAGTCAAACAAGAAAGGATAAGAGCGTAGGTTTACATCAAGTTTGCCCAGTTGCAACACACAATAAATCTTTTCCTTTTTAGTTTAGATATCCCTACTATTTTGAATAAAATATTTTTACGACGCATTTGTTCCAACGTGAAAATATTTTGTGTTTTTTCCCCAAGTGTGACTGATCCCTCTAGGAGATGAATTTCTATTAGAGAAACAACGAAAGGGGTTTTGTTGATTATACTTCGAAATATGTGAGAAATCACGTGTATTCCATGTATAAATATTTTAGCACTACAGGTCCAATAGTAACTATAAAATGGTTCTCCTCCATTTTATTTTACTTTTTGCCGTTTTTAGTCCCATATTCCAATTACATTAATACTACTTAAATACTTCTTTCTATTCATACCTTAGTCTTCATTGACTTTTACTTTCTGCGATTCAACTTTTTCGGTACTAGCCAGAACAGTCTTGATTTTCAACAGTCGTAACTATATCCTGTTCCTTGTATGATCCTTTCAATAAAACAACATATTTTTCTCAAAAATTTTGTTTCCCATGGTTTCAATAAATTTTGAAGTATAATTGTTTGATATACTTATTAATTTGAAAAGTCACCTTTGCGCCTTCCTTGCAAAAGTTTTTTAACCTTTATAACTTTCATTCTTATATATATTATCAAATCTTTCAGGTTACCCTTTGGGTAATACTGCATATTAAGCTGACCAGCAGTCGAGCAGTGGATCAGGTTACTGCGGCACCTACAGAAAACAAATTGTAAGTATCAAGAAATGCAAATTTCTGTTCTTTCGCATAAAATATAAATTGCACCGTAACGGAAAATTAGGGAGCATAGCATGATCTCGTGTATCTGTGAGTGACCAACAAGATCTTCTGATCTGATGCACAGAGATTGTATTCGAGTGTATATCATTGAAATAAAATATAATATTTTGACTAGGTAATTTTTCTCTGCCAAAATCTTTTCCAGAATATAGTTAAAATCTATAATATGTCATAAAAGCAGAATTATTATATTATTATGCTAGACATATAACACCTTCTGGATTTAATATTTCATGTGATACTTCTTTTTTCAACATTGACACGAAACTTGTTTCATTTACTGGTTTTTACCGCACAAGAAAAGTTAGTCTTAAGTATACAAGTTTTGAGCAGTTTTGATTCACAACCTATATCGATGATTTATTTGGGTTCTGAAATGTATTTTGACCTCGATTGCATCCTCAATTTGAAGCCCTCTTACCGTAAGATATTTCAAATTCTCAATTATATTTGAAGAACGGTAAATAAGACTGGTGGTGCGGTTTTTGTTTCCATTTTCTCAGAGCAATCAAAAGCCGTCATCAAACATGATTTGCTGTATTAAACCTAAACATAGCTATCAATAAGTCAATAGTATATTTCTTTTATCCATCGAGAACTGACGATGATGTTGAAGAATAAGGATACAACTCAGCTACTGAATGATATCATTTCAATCACTTTCAGAGTTGCACAGAAACGGGTGGGATACGATTACCATGGAGGGGATCAAGGCCTTCACCAAGATGTACACTATGACGTCCACCAGGGTGTCCATCACGATGCTCATTATGATCATTCAGACCACTATGACCATCATGACCATTATGACCACTATGAGCATATTGACCATCATGACCACCACGATCATCATGATCCAGGCTACTGGAAAAAAAAGGTGATTTGGAAAAAGGGATGGAAGAAAACTTGGAAGAAGGGCAAAAAACAGATTTGGAAACCCCAATGGAAGAAGTACTGGAAACCTATCTGGGTACCCACTAAGAAACCAGGCTGGAAGGAAATACATGTTCCAGACTGGAAGAAGATCTGGAAACCCGTTTGGAAACCGATTCAAGTCCCCGCTTGGAAAGAAATCCAAGTGCCCGACTGGAAAAAGATCTGGAAACCAGTTTGGAAGCCGATTCAAGTACCTGCTTGGAAGGAGATTCAAGTTCCAGATTGGAAGAAGATATGGAAGCCAGTTTGGAAAGAGATACAAGTACCAGCTTGGAAAGAAATACAGGTACCCGCTTGGAAGCAACACTGGATACCAGTTTGGGTGAAAGAAGCAATTCACGGAAACCATTACCTAGGAACTGATCATGAGGGAGCTGAAATCACAGCACACGACCTCTGGAAGAAGAAACTGATCTGGAAGCCCATATGGAAAAAGTACTGGAAGCCTGCCAAGAAGCAAGTGTGGGTTGCTGACAAGAAACTGGTGTGGAAAGAAGCCTGGAAACAAATCTGGCGAACCGAGAAAAAGCAGATTTGGGTATCTGACAAGAAACTTGTTTGGAAAGAAGCTTGGAAGCAGATATGGAGAACGGAAAAGAAGCAGATTTGGGTAACTGACAAGAAACTTGAATGGAAAGAAGCCTGGAAGCAAATTTGGAGGACTGAGAAGAAACAGATCTGGCTACCGGATAAAAAGCTGAAATGGAAGGAAGCTTGGAAGCAGATTTGGGTACCTGACTGGAAAGAAATCTGGCTTCCTGACTGGAAACTTATTTGGCGACCAGTTATTATTCAAGAGTGGTTCCCAAGTCCCGATCATCATGATCACCACCATGGGGACCATCATGGGTGGGATCGACAAGGTCAAGATAATCAAGTACAAGAGAGTCAGAAGTCTCCACAATATGTCACAGTTGCCCCAGATTCAGCCAAAAAATCTAATTTTTCTTTTCCTTCGTCATGATACCCACTGGGTTTAACCATTATTCGCTCATTTTTGTAAATACTAGTTTGTAGATATTCCCTCGACTGACTCTAGAAATGTTTTCGAGACTTGTGAGGAGTTTTGGAGAACATTTCGTATATTGTTGTTACTATGTTTTCGTTTTGTAAATATTCATGAAATATATTTATGTTTTATTTACTGATTTTTTTGGAATAATACAGGTTCTGTACAAGAAAGCAGGAATGAAGTTGAAGGAAAATGATTCTCTTCGTCTGGAGTAAAAAAAATTATGTTGTTGATGAGTGAATGACAAAATGGTTGAGGCTTTCGCGGCCGAGGTTATTAGTATAACTACTGCTCTTCGGGCTTGAAGGCCGTCGTTCTTTGGAATTTCTTCCTGACGTTTCGCTAGCGCGAGTGGCCAGCTTCTTCAGAGGCTTATTCATCTCCGATGACTAAACAGTTCGATTTCTCAAGGCGTATTTATATTGATGCAGGTAGTCTGGAGTGTTAATTACTTCTGTCGGGTTCGGGGAATAATCATTATTATTAGTTGCCGCACTACCTGCTGTGATTTCATTAGTTATTCTTGATTTCTTCAGAATCGGATTCCAAATTCTGTTTAGAGTCAACACTTCTTCCTTTCTGTTGAAATTGTCCGCGTGTTTTTGGATCTCTATTGCCTCCCGTACCAGTCGGCTATGGTAACCCTGGTTGGGGGCAATCAGTGTTGCATTTTCGAACAGAATCTTGTGGTCGCCCTCACTCAATGCGTGTTCCGCCACCGCCGATTTGTCGGTTTGCCCCAGCCTGCAGTTCCTTTGATGCTCTTTGAGCCTTGTACCCATGGATCTTTTCGTGGTATCGATGTAAACCTTCCCACAGGTGCACGGTATGCGATAAACCCCTGCCGCTGACAGTGGGTCTCTTTTGTCTTTAACCGACCTGAGGCTTTGCTGGATCTTCTTGGTCGGCTTGAAAACTGTTTTTATGTTATATTTCCCCAAGAGTTTTCCAATTCTGTCAGTGACCCTCGGGATATATGGCAGATATGCATTCGCAACTACCTGAGAGTCATCCCTGTTATGAACCGTGGGACTCTTCGGTTTCATGGCCCTGTTGATCTCAGATACACTGAGTGGATGACACCTTCGTCGTCTGGAAACATGGAAGGGACGCTCTGAACCTTTTTCTGGACCACCTAAACGCTCAACACCCCAGCATCAAATTCACCATGAAAACCGAACAGAACCAGCAGATAGCCTTCTTAGATGTTCTGATTGAACGATGTGGCGCTAGACTAACCCACAAAGTATACCGAAAACCCACGCACACGGATAGGTACCCGCACGCACTATCGAACCACCATCCCAGTCAAAAGAGAGGAGTCATATCTACCCTAACTGAACGTGCTCGAAGAATTTGTGAACCAGAACATCTAGAGCAGGAACTGGAACATCTTCAAGTGACCTTGAGGTCGAATGGGTACAGTGTATCTGAGATCAACAGGGCCATGAAACCGAAGAGTCCCACGGTTCATAACAGGGATGACTCTCAGGTAGTTGCGAATGCATATCTGCCATATATCCCGAGGGTCACTGACAGAATTGAAAAACTCTTGGGGAAATATAATATAAAAACAGTTTTCAAGCCGACCAAGAAGATCCAGCAAAGCCTCAGGTCGGTTAAAGACAAAAGAGACCCACTGTCAGCGGCAGGGGTTAATCGCATACCGTGCACCTGTGGGAAGGTTTACATCGGTACCACGAAAAGATCCATGGGTACAAGGCTCAAAGAGCATCAAAGGAACTGCAGGCTGGGGCAAACCGACAAATCGGCGGTGGCGGAACACGCATTGAGTGAGGGCGACCACAAGATTCTGTTCGAAAATGCAACACTGATTGCCCCCAACTAGGGTTACCATAGCCGACTGGTACGGGAGGCAATAGAGATCCAAAAACACGCGGACAATTTTAACAGAAAGGAAGAAGCGTTTACTCCAAACAGAATTTGGAATCCGATTCTGAAGAAATCAAGAATAACTAATGAAATCACAGCAGGTAGTGCGGCAACTAATAATGATGATTATGCCCCGAACCCGACAGAAGTAATTAACACTCCAGACTACCTGCATCAATATAAATACGCCTTGAGAAATCGAACTGTTTAGTCATCGGAGATGAATAAGCCTCTGAAGAAGCTGGCCACTCGCGCTAGCGAAACGTCAGGAAGAAATTCCAAAGAACGACGGCCTTCAAGCCCGAAGAGCAGTAGTTATACTGATGAGTGAATTATATATTTTTTTGATGAGTGGTCATTTCGAGGTGATGAAGTATAAATTACCATGGATTCATTGTCACGTTAACTACAACTTGTTATCAAACTGATCATCAATGATTTTTTTTCATAGAAAATTATAATCGTATCAACTACATTATGAGTGAAACTCTCAAACAGTACTGTATTAAATACTGAGGTGGAAGAACAACATTCACCTGGAGGAAAATATCTTTGCCGAGGTTCAAAATAATATTCATTACCTAGTGAACAAGAAAAAAATCTTTGTAAAATATGATGTCAATGAATTGCTTTGTGTTCCAAGCAGAAATTACGAATGATCAAACTAAAGTTGAGCTGTTATCAAATGTTATTACTGTAATTCGTAACGTAGAGGATGAATATTTTACATTATCAATTACAACTGAAAAATCAGAGGCAATATGATGAATTTTTCCTGTCAACAAAATTGATGACTGATTTTCGTATACCATTCATATTTTTTGATAATTTTGAAGCCTGAACTTTCATTATCTCTATGAACCACTACTGTCAACATTATTTTGAAACTCCATCAGCTTTCAACACTCCAGTCAATCTGACAAACAGACATATCTCTTCCTTAGTTACTCTTCAGAAAGGAAAACTTCGTTGTACCATTTAGTTAGCCAACCTTTTGGAAATATCGTTTGAAGGGATTGGTAACACGGATAGATGGCACTTGTGATTCCGTTTCCAAGCCATATTTTTTCTTACGTTTTTCTTACGGACGTCGTAGCCTGAATCACATATTTTCTTGGTAACTTATACATAATAACAAAAGATGGCAATAAATTCAGAAACAAAAAAGTCGATTTTCTCGTCGATGTCGTAGATCTTTCATGTTTTGAAGATTGATTTAATGCCTAAACTTTCATTTCCTTCAAAAACTTCTATTGTCAGCTCTATTTCGAAGCTTCATTATCTTTCTTTCAACATCTCGGTCAAACTGACAGACAGAACTCTGCACCTATTCTCCCCTTCAAAGAAGGAAACTTTGTTGTGCATTGTCAAGTGAACGGGAATATCGACATTAGACTGTAGATGGCGTAACAAAAACTCTTCAATTCATAGGCGTAGACAAACTATATCTCTATAAACAATGGTTGCACATTGATAAGTAAACGGAAATATTGGCATTATAGTGTGGATGTTTAGACTATGACGTGTTTTTTCAGTTTTGATGTGAATTTTAGCCGTGAATCGTGCTTGATGAACATTAGAAATTTTGACCAAGACTTTAAATAATAAGCACCACTCATCTCTAATCTTAAAATACCAATCGTTTTTCTCTACAAACAATGACATTATCACTTATATTTTTATGATTATTATATTATATTTATATGAGACTTTTTTTCAGTGTAACCATTGCCTATAGCAGGGGATCTCATTATTTTCCAAAGACTGTACCCCCCAAGGGAAAATGAAAATTTGGCGTACCCCCTTATAATTGTGGTTATTAACAGGGGGTGGTATGAGTGAGGGGAAGGTTCAGTTGTATTAACAACACCTTTTCACATCCAAAGCAGAATATATTTGGAAATATATTTCGAACACTTCACAAAAATCTAATGAGTAGGATGGGCTGGTTTCTCTTCACACATTTCCTCAATGTTTGATTCAAGCTTTGTTGAATACAACCGGAAGTCGTCCTAAATATCAAGTTTGTTTCTGTACTTACTTTTTATGTAAGTTGAGCTCGAAAACCCTCTTTCTCTTAGGTATGTTGTTGAAAACCCAATAAGAATTGTCACAGGAAAACTTGAAAATTCTTGGTACTCCTTCCCAATACCGATCCAAAAATCTAACAATGCAGCATTCAAAAACTTTTTTTTTCAACGTCGTATTACATGATAGTTCAATCAGTTTTCCCTGGAATGTTGTCAATTTGCTCAAAGTTCAAATAACATCAAACGAAAAGGGGGCGAGGATCCAGACCAACGTTTTGCCTGTGGGTGAAAAATGACGGCAGATACGTTTCTCCATTCTCTTCCAGAAATTTTGTCAATCTTCCAAACGAATTCTTGTTGTTGTTTTTCATGTCATTTATCCAGGGTGTCAGTTTGTTAATCATTTGGCATTTTTTTTGTTTACAGCATTGAAAATATCAAGGACACTATCTTGCATTTATCTCATCCAGATTTTTAATTTTTCAAAAATGTCACTCAGACAAGCCGATTCAAAGGCCAATCGAAAAGTTTATGAGCACTGATGATGAATTAGATTTCTGCTCTGTGAAGAAGTAATCATTTATGGAGCTCAAACACAAGGGCGGGTTCAGTGCGCAATAACAAGTTCTCATGAAGACTATTCATATCTTGACAAAGAATCATAAAGTCGCGAGATTTTTGTGGCTTAGTCGAGGACTCCTTCGAGTTCATCAGGAAGGTGTTTCACTGTCAAAGCCTCACGGCGAAAGACACACTGAGCGAAGTGATAGAATTTGCCTTCTGATTGCCATCTTTCGACTGCATGTATGAATAATCACGAAAATGTGTGTTTGAAGCTAGGAATTCCGTGAGAAAAATGTAAGAAAAGATATGACTTGGAAAATAACTCAATATCGCCATCTATCCGTAATATTCTTCCCTTCAAATGATATTTCCGTATGTTTAACTAACCTTCGTATATCACTATCATTGACTTTACAACTAATGGACTGGCCCTTATAACAATTTCAAATTTTTTCTCATAGCATTGGCAAAGAATGAATATGCACCTCAAAGAGGGATTCTGGAGCAGAAATTGATGATTTTATACTTGAATAATTCCCTCCTTCACAACCACACTTTATCTGATACATCAAGTAAGCACTGAATTAATCTAATACTCCAAGTATTTTATCTTGCTGATTCAGCACTCTCTTCTCTCCCTTTCTACCTTAGGACCAGTCCATCAGTTGTAATGTCGATGAGCTCTATATACAATGGCTTATAGAGGACGGAAATCTAATGATAAATCTCCAAAATAGCGTTGACAATGAAAGGTTTTTATGGAACATTGACCATTGACGTAATATAACATGGACTGGGCATTAGAGTGAGAGGATTGATCTCCACGCCTAAAACGGCATGAACATATTAAACTAAGAGCAACTGCGTCACCCCTTACGAGTGACGTCACAATGTATCACTTGTTGCATATTTGCATAGCCAAAAATCCGTTTTACAGTGAGGGAGTTGTTGATCTGTTGATTTGTGTTTGCGATTTTTTGAAGCTATTCGAAGTGTTCAATAGTGTATTGTTTTATGCTTATGGATATTTAAGACTTTTCAATTAACTTTTTAGTGTTTATGCGTTTGTGTAGAGTCGAAATCATAAGAGTGGATTTTTCGATGCATGATATAATTAAAAAAAACAAATTTTCATTTCACATACTGAAAACTATATGAATTGAACATTTCATTACAGTGAAGGTCGTGAAAAAATGACCAATATCGATAAAAATTCATATATGGGGAACAAGGAATTCTAATATGTATATGAATCATAAGCTATTCTAGTGAATCTTGAATAACAGTGAATATTGGTTATTGAAAATTAATGTTATAGAAGAATATTATGAGGCACCACTGATATTTCTGAAATATCTTGTAGGTACCTACCTAGTGATTTATTGAAATACCTATATTATTCAATACCCGAAAATATTTACAATTGAAAATTTTCAATATGCACCATAATTTCATTTGGTCCCATTCTTGAATATTTTTCAATAATCTAGTGAATATTCAATAATCAATAGGATACCAGAAAAGAACTGATTACCTACGGAATCTAAGTATGCAACACATATTACTGATGACGTAACACACTATGACGATGACGACTATGACGCAGATGCCCTTAGTTGGTTCGGGCCGCAAAAACTTGTATTCGAGGGTTAAGCGCGACACCCAGTCCATGTTATATTACGTCAATGTTATGGAAATGAAAACGGCCTTTGAAATAACCAAATGATATACAGTTGTCTGTAGGATTTTTCACTTATGAGGGTTTACTAAACCGCGACATGTGTTCCCTCGAGCACGAATTGAACTGTTCAATTTCTGCTTGTATAGCGAAACACGTATCGCGATTTAACCCTTATGAGTGACATATCTTCCAGGCAACTGTATATTATTTAATCAAAATAGATTTTCATCAAGTATCGACCACTTCCATTCAGTTTTCAAAATAACCGTTGAAATATTGATTATCTATGGCATTGACGAGTAATTCTACCAATTCTACAACTCTCTGAATTGATTGCCGTCTTTTGTATCAATGACTAAAAAAGCGCGACCCAAGCTACGAAAGTTCACGACGCCCGCGCCCATATAAAAAATGTAAGCAAATGAAATGACAGTGCCATCTAACGGTAGTTTCTATCTCTTCAGATGAGGTTCTGCCATCTAAACGTAGTTGTCTCGATGTAAATCTCTTTATGACACCATTGTTTATAGAGAAATCAGTTAATTAGTCAATGTTTGTGTGAAAAGAAATCGAAGCGTTTTTGTTACGCCATCTACAATATAATGTCGATATTTCCGTTCACTCGACAGTGTACGCCAAAGTTCCCTTCTCTGATTGAAAAAATATGTGCGGAGTTCAGTCTTTCAGTTCGACTGAAATGTTGAAGAGAAGATAACGAAACTCCAAAATGGATTTGACTATAGAAGTTTATAAAAATCCCTGAAAACTTGACATAATCTAAAAGATTAACAAAAAACTCCCATCTGTTCCTGAATTCGTAGTCATCTTTTGGTATTATGTATAAGTTATCAAGAAAATGGTGATTCAAGCTACGAAGTCCGTAAGAAAAGGAAAAGACATGACTTGGAAACGAGATCACTAGTGCCATCTACCCATAGTATCTATCCCTTCAAATGATATTTGCCTATGGTTGACCAACTATAAATGTATCTCCATAAAAAAAGATGACTCGACCAAGAACAGGTAACTTGAAGTGGAATAGTTATTTATGATATAAGTGCTAAAAGTGATATTTTATTTTGTGAGAATGGAAGTTTGGAAAACGACGACGAAGGCGAAGTGTTCCATCCCTTCAAACAAAAAAAAATCACCTCTAGCAGGTATATCATACACTATTTTTTCTACAAACACCATTGAAAGTCCAAATTAACGTATACCTATTTTACATTAATTAATTGATAAAATAATAGCCTCGAGATGTTCAGTTTTGAATCCAATTTCATCTAATCTATTTATGAAACAAGTTGCCAAGGTAATCGAAAACAGAATTTGTTGATTTGTCTTTGTTGACAACTAACGTCAATAAATCACGAATTATTCTTTCTCGTTTCTTCGTTCTTCGATGGAAAGTGATCCAGTAAATGAATTTCTACCGCCGGAAATTGAAGAAGCTGCCAATAAAGCTGCTTTTGAATTATTGCCTAGTAAGTCAAAGCGACAGTACGAGTTTTCATACGATCGCTTCTTGAAATGGTGTGATCAGAAAAATGTCAGTGACAAGCAAAAAATATGGAAATCGTCAACGCATTGGTCGAATTACTCTATGTTGAAGTCGATGATGAACATAAATTTTCATGACATAAGCAGCTATTATAAGCATGTGGCTTTTTTGAAGCGAAAGGGTGAAGGATATCGACCGAAAATGTCAAAGAGATCACTTTTAGCACTAGTGCTAAAAATGATTCACTTTCAACACCAGCGTCATGAAACGACATTTTAAACACTGACAGCATGCGTCAAAAATTAAACTTTTACTGACGTTTGTAGAGAAAATATATTACAGTATAATCTGGTGGTTACCAAAAGATGGCACCCAGCATCCAGTAAAAGAAAACGAAGCAAAAGAATCGCCCATTCACTGCTTCTGAAAATCTTTTAATACTTGTTTCAGCTTTGGGTATCGTGTAGTTTGGTATGGTTTCCAAGAAAAAATATTTCAAGAGCTAGTTCTGCTTTATCTTTACAGTAGGATTGTGTATATCCCCATGCTACTGTTTCGAAAATATTTGTAGGAGTGCTTGATGAAAATAATATAATACATATTACAGTAGTTGACCTCTCTCTGAAGAAGGTCTATAGCCCGGAACCGATCTTCGGGCCATTGGTCTTCTTCAGTGAAGTATAAATCACCACCTACGACTAATACATAATACGAATCATAGTAGGAAAGTTCTCCTGTATGTTAATACAATGCAATCCCATCAAAATGTGTAGCGTTGAATATCCATTCAGAAAAAAATAATCTCACTATGAGGAAAACTCAGCAAGTAACACATAAACATTCTGAGAGTTCATCTGAGTATGATTGAAATATTCTATAACTGAATTCATGTCCTAATGATTGTTTTTGTAGGAAAAGTATCGAAACATAGGTATCTTGTTTTACTTTTAGCGGAGTTGGTTGCCTGCGAAGGTGTAAGTCAGTCTCTGATTCATATCGATCGAACTTTCTATTGAGAAATTTGATGAGGGATTATCTTTGCACCCTTTTTGACATCACCACCCTTTGAGACCACAGGAAATAACCTCCAAACAAACCGGTAGCACTTTGTGTTTTTCTGGGCTTGCCTACAGTTGAAAAAGCAGACTCGCTACCGTGAAATCACTAAGACGCCCCAGATCGCCTCGGCCCCCCAGGATTATCAGTTGATCCTTGCCCGCTATCCTCGACGCACCAGTGAAGTATTTGACAAGGAAATGGTGTTATTGAAAATGGAGATTGTTGAATAGACATGATCTTCGAAATTTTTTTAGGATAACTCCCCAATCACTCTGTTCATACTCATTCAACACTATAATTTTTCAAGAGTTATTTGCTTATAGAAAAAAGTATAATGTTCCTCAGTGATAAAACTTTGATAATTCATTTTTGGATAGCTTCTCTTCTTAGAAAACTTGATGTGACATATGTTTTCTCCCAGTTGTTCGATTGATTTACGCTAAATGGATATATTTGTTGAAGAAAAGAGCGAGACCTATTTTGGACATAACAAAGATGCCCTTTATATTTTCCCAGTAACGTCCAAAGGATGTATTCGTGTTGTTAGGGTAAATTCTGAACTTATAGTGTTATAATTTGTGGAGATTGTGAATATTTTATCTGAGAGCAAATAATGTAGGTGTAAGAAAGAGAAAAGTGAATAATTTTTTCTTATATATATTCGAAACAATAATAATTTAAAAACAATTCAATAAATAACACAAAAATAAATACAATAGATGGCATCATTAGGATTTTGAAAAAAAATCACTCCTCTCAAAACCGCGATCACTGCAAATTTCTCATTTGCATGTTCCTTTCGAGAGTGTTGATAAGAGGGCATACAGAGTGCAATTGTAAACAGTCATTTGCCCCAAAATAGCGTTATTCAGATCTCTCGGTGTGCCGCCTAGTGTTTCACGGGCATTTTCGGAAAAGGAATCCATTCTCTGACGTCCACAGGAGCCCAAACTTTTCGCCATATTGGAACGTAAATCTGAAAAAGATCACTTTCTAGTTAGTCGATCATTGTTCAATTATTCTTGGTGTTGATATCCATATTTTTTCGCACGTCCCTGAATTCTTTCGAATGAAAACAGGAGAGAGTATATAAAAATGGTTTTCATTATTCAGAGGTGTATTTCGAGAATTTCTCACGGTCATCACATTTCTTCATTAATATTCATGTATTCCGTTCAGTACTCTTAAATGACTTTTATTTATTACTTATACAGTTAACAGTTTTATTTCACAAAAGTATATGAAATAATTTGAAAGATTCAATTTAATTTTCAGTGGATGCAGTCGCCCCTCTCAACTTTTGAAGGGGACTCAATATCAAAGTCGGAAAAAACGAAAGAGATCAGTTGTAGTATTCGTCGAGCTGCACCATTCTCACGACACGTGAACTGTCAGTTCACACTCCAGGCGCTTCACTTCACATGCGGTGGGTTGACAACTAATTCGACTTCATTTTGAAACCTATTTGCAAAAATTCTTTTGTCACGTACAATGGAATTGATTTACACGGCAAAACAATCAAATATAGGAATAACTGTCAAACTTTAATAAGAAAGTTTTTGCTGAAGCAAAAAATTCTAAGTGAATGTTAATTCGTATCTCCTGTCCCTTGATCCACGCGATGCTCTCTGAACATTACAAGGCTTCCCTTTCGTGCGAATTTGTATATATATATATATATATATATATATATATATATACACACAGAATAATACATTGGATGATATTTTGTAAAAATAGAAATATGGAACACTTACTAACGTGAGAGAAGAATATAAATTGGTACAAAACAAACAGACAAAACATTGAAGAATATGGAAGTCTATGTCAAATTTTGATGAAATGTCATGTGGGAAAGTTCTGATTACCAAGTGATTTTCTTCTATCTTTCTCGTATTCAAGTAGAAATGAATAAATTTGGCTTAAATTATTGAGATCTGCTTTTTTTGTTCATAGAATGCTCTTCGTTATTAATATGTGTCATTTCTACAAATGTTCTTTTGGTTATATTTGTTTCTCTATCCAAATTTTCTGGGTGTTCAAAATCCATCTTGTGATCCTCAATATTGACGTGTCCACTCAAAGCGCAAGAATTAACGTTTCGTCTGCAGTCGCTTTTATGTGAAATAATGCGACTATTTAAGGGTCTAGATGTTTGGCCTATATATGTTTAAGAACAATCCATTCATGCAATTTTCTATACTAAGTTGGATTTTTGTTTGTTCAAAATTGGGGTTTTAACTTTGCTATATAATTTAGAGATAGTGGTGACATTTCTTTTGGAAATTATAAAGTTATTATTTCGAAAAACATTAATTAATTTTGGTGTTAGTTCTTGAATATAAGGTAATGATTTAAAAATGAAAGGTTGTACTAAATCGTTATTTTCATTTTGGAAACTATTCTTTCACAAAAAATTATTCCATTTACTAGAATTTTACTTAACATGGATAAGCTTTTGTTTTTAAACTGGGATGACTGGTTCTGATAATTCTGTTTTTTTAAAAGATTCGATCAAATTGATCTTCATTTCATTTGAATGATAGGAATGGTAGTTGATAAATCTATTACTAGATATAGGTTTTCTATACCATTCTGTGATGATAATATTTTGTTCTGATCTGATCAATTTCATGTCCAGAAATGAAATAGTTATTTTTTTTTTCTTCGATGGTGAACTGAATATTCGTTATATAAGTGAAAAAATCCCGTCAATGGATCAAAAAATAAAACCAAAATGAGGAACTCAAACAATTTTTTGACCCAGTATTAAACTGGATCTTTCATCTTTATTTTTGCTTTTCTACAATTTATTTTCAAGGTTTGAGAGTTATATATTTGATATATATTTTAATTCCATTATTCCGATTGTTCATGATTTTCATGAATTTGATTGTATTTTTTTCATCTTAGGCAGCAGATACCAATATGGATAGTTTATAGACAAAATTTTTTCATTGCCACCTGTTACCTGCCTAAGTAACCATAAATCAAACCCCGTAGTCAATGATCATTCCCTCCCACTTGTGTTGAGGACATGCGCAGAGGAACTTTCTGCTGAAAAAAGAATCAAGCCTATGAACAAAAAAATCACTTGTAAGGTTTTTCATTGGAACACGCTGTATACCTCCCAACAGCAAGCCTCATGTTTTTCATCAATCTTATCATGATACTATTTCAGGTTATAGCTGGTATACTGTAAAATATTTGGTTTCATCCTCGGTTTCATCATATCACCTACTGATGACTAGCAGTGTTTGAGTCATCAGTAGTCAAATCTATTTTAACGATTTCCTTCGGCTTGCGTTTCGAAAAAAAATCGAACCAGTTTTAATTTACACTGAAGTTGGGCGTAATTATCATGATTATCAGTTTTTCCTAAGTTTGGAGATTTCCTGATATAAGATTGAACTTATGAAAACGGTTGTTCTTGAAAAAATAATTGAAATACCTATCAAACAAGGAATCGATTTCGACAAATATGTTTAGCTTGTCCTTCATAAGAATTTTGTCGGTATCGACCTGTATAATTTGAAGTCACAATTTTTGTTGTTTGTTGAACGGTACTATTCTGCAGTGTGAAGGTAAAAAGCAGTACCAAACAAACAGCAATAACTGCAAAATCTTTAGTAAAACACAATTTTAGAGAATTTTCTGTTTTGTATAAAAATATAACATTTTCAATAACGTTATTCAATGTCTTTGTATTTGAAATCGAAATAATAATGAATTGTGTAGAGCAAAAAATGATTAAATTGGCAATAATTCGAAATTGTTATCATAGCTCTTACTGCTTTTCACCTTAACACGGCATTATTAAGGCTAAAAATTAATCGAAAGACCCCATCGAAAAACATTTTTAGTTATTATTATCATCACTCATTCACCTTTTTTACTTCCCAGTCTTTCACCCAATGTGCTTTCCATTCTAATTTGGATTTCCAAAGACCTCCCACGATGTGATTCGGTTCAACTGGCGCAGCCCTGGAAATAATACTTATTTTTTATTTTTGGGTAAATAATAATATTAGCATTCAATTCGTCGATCGATAGCCGAGAAAGCGCTTTCATATCTTTGTGCGTATGGTACGCTGGTTTTGAACCAATCTCAGGGTCTGTTCAGCAATATCTGTTCACCTTCTGATTATATGTGAACCATGGCTCAAGGGATCAACTAGATATCGTCTCACATCCAGGTTAATTGAACAGTTAACTAGAAGGTTGTGGTTCAAATGACCTAAAGATCATCATACTTTATAAAACTTGTCTTTAGAGAGAATTTCTCCTGCTGAGGAAGATGTATACTGCTTGTGAGGTGTCGTCTCTTGCAGCTGAAGAGCAGTTTGCTCAGAGCACTACCCAGAGAGTTTGCCAATGGAAAAACAGAATAAAGACATCGCTGAAATACTTTCTATGATAGATAGGAATAGGAAATATCACTAACTATTGTTAGTTCAACAACAATTTCCACGTTTGAAGAACTTGATTAGCGAAACGCGTCGAGCGCTACATTTTTCAGTTTGGTGTTACGGTGGTTAAACTCTGAATTTTAAACTTTCACACCAAAGTTTTCCAAGGTACTTACGATAAGAATATCCCGTACAGCTTGGGAAAGTTTATTTTATCTAATAAAAGGATGAATCTCCTGTGCCTCACCTGGTTGTTGCCATATTCAAACAAGAAAGAGAATAATTATCATAATCAAGTACTTCTTCGAATAGAGATGACTTGAACTCTTTTGTATTCATTCGAATGACGTTCTATACTTTACAAGTGTTCTGGGAATCAATCCATCTGAGTTGAAAACGTTTTTCACATTCGAATGACGTTTTATAATTCACAAGAAAATATTTCTGGGAACTCATTAATCTAAATTGAATAACAACGTGTATTAGTACTTTGCGAAAAACATTTCTACTGCTGATGAAAAAATATTAAAATTCCATCTACTCAAACACAAAACCATTTTTAATGAAATATTATTGTCTGTTATCAACTTACAATAATATTTGCCTGCCAAACCCGGAGTTAGGCATATAATGTGAAAATATCAAATATGTGAAGACCTATCTGTCTTATGTATCTTTGTTATGTGCTCAAATTGTGTATTTTGCGGAGTAATATGTCAATACCCACATTCATACAGATAACAAGGCCTTATAATCCTGAATAAATTCCTGAAATCGACTAGCACAAAATGTATTTATATTTTTTCAATATGCGTCGAAAGCTTTGAAAAACAGTCATCGAGTAAGTTGACTAATCCAAAGCATTTAACTCGGTTTACCGAAATATTACTGAGAAAGTTGTGACCATTTCGTTGATAAGGGCCTCTCTGAAAATGGTGGTCTATTCAAACCTAAGCCTGTTGAAAGTACGTGAAAGGAAAGAGGTTTGTTTTCAATGAGATCGTTCTAAACTTGACGGTTCCTCATTAATGACATCCAGCATTTTCTGCTATTTGCGAAAAACCTTAAGCTATTCGAATATTATAGTTTCCTATACCATTCTCCCTATCAATGGGTTTACGAAACCGCGACACGTGTTTCGCTATACAATAGCTTCCCGAAGCAGGATATAAAAATATTGTATAGCGGACCACGTGTCGCAGTTTTATGAACCCATTGCCATCTCAAGAAAATACAATCCATGTCTACCGTGTGGTTTGGCTTGAAAGGAATATTGCTCTTGTACACAGGGCCTAATTCTGTTGAAAGAACTCTGGACATCTGTTCTTACTGATAGCAACAAATTAACACCATTTTTGCCCTAATCTGTTGATTAGTGTTTATCGTGTGGAACTGAAGTGCCTTAGGAAATGAGAGAAAGTTATATTTCCCATATCTTTTCAAACATACGAGGTGGAAAGAGCATAATGTCAATTTTTACCTTTTTACATGTGATTTTTCGAAACTGGGAAATTTCACATTAATAATTTCAATAAAAATGTTGGTGAATGAAACATCCTAATTTTTCTGTCTTGAATTTTTCGGAGCTTGGATGGAAGCAAATTTTATGAAATGCAATCGTATTCAACAATATTCGTTGAACTTTAGAAAAATATAACAAATGCTTATAGATCCACTACATCATAAAGTTCAACATCCCTCACTCAAACAAAAAGGTTCGTCTCTTGATTTACAATTACGTTGGTGACAAACTTACATTGCCCCACATAGACCGGGAGGTCATGACAGGTGACGTTCCACCATTTTTTCGTGCATGCCTTTTTAAGGCTTGATAGCTAACCCTAAAATATCAAAGATAGTCGGGATTTTAGCCCCCCCGCGCGTCCTCTTCATAAGGAAAAACGCTTTTCTTTCTGTAGCGAATTTTCGTGTTTTTCCGTGATATTTTACTGCATGCCATTGTAATATACGGAAGAATTGAAGCTCTAATAATTGATGGCATGCACCCCGCAGCGGCCCAAGATGATCAAAGGGTTATGAAAACCTGAAAAAAAATTAAGGAAAATTCCGTGTTTTCAAATTACATGCCGATGTGAAGAATTGAAGTTTTTGTAATAAAAACACTATGAAAGAATTGGCATGCACCCCTCGTAGGACCAACGGTGAAAAATTTCCGGAAAATTCTGTACAGAAAAAAAAGCGTTTTTCCTTATGAAGAGGACGCGCGGGGGGGCTAAAACCCCGACTATCTTTGATATTTTAGGGTTAGTTATCAAGCCTTAAAAAGGCATGCACGAAAAAATGGTGGAACGTCACCTGTCATGACCTCCCGGTCTAACACTCGAAACTTTAACGTTTGCTCTTACGTTTCACCGATGCAATTAAGATATACTTTTGCCAATCCCAAAAATTATTACTAATGATCATTTAGTTCCGTTTGATATTTTTGAATACTGAATTTAATATATTGAAAGGCCATACGGTCTCAGAAATTATAATAATTCACTCTGCTTCTCCATTGGGCGTCATAACTGGAGCTGGGCATCAACAGAATGTAGGGAACGAAAAAAGATTGTTCATACAAAAGGCTTGAATCTAGGACCTTCAGACGATGAACCGAAACTATATGCAGTTATGTGCAAAACAACATGGAAGCATAAAAAAACATTTAAAGAGTGTACCAAAACCAAATATGGCGGCAGGATGTCCATTACATACTCCTCAATATGATATCCATAATTTGTTTGTTGAATAATGAATATATATTGGACGTCCTTTCCTTTTTTGGAATGCCCATGTGAACAAGCACTGGTGATTTATATATATATATATATATATATATATATACTCCGGGTGTCCTTCTCGTGTCCATATAATAATAACCGAAATTTGATCAGTGGAGGACATCCAATGTTTGTTCATTTTATGGCTATTTCCATACCGACTAATACTGGATATACAAGGAAGGCTGACGATCCCAAACAACTTAGACCAACCTAATCCTTTCACTGGCTTAACGACATTGTCACCTACGATATCTATCAGGAAAAACCTCCATCGCAACTTCAAAATGAGCTGGAATGAAATCACCAGTTGCAAATATCCTAATGGGATTTGAGCGAACCCGATGCAGAAGCAGTCAATAAATACCTGTGGTTTTGGACAAACATAGGGCTAACTACAGGTGTTCTCAGGCAGAATGGATGGGAAGGGTTAATAGAATGATGAAAGTGAAGGACATGTCAATGGTGACTGCCCTGTATACTCATCTAGAAAAAGATCTGGGTCCAGTGATTTACGAATAGACTTGGCCATATTGACAAACACAAACACACGCGGTGTCCGAACACGCTCTGTTGGAAGATCATGTTATTGACTTCGACGAAACGCAAGTGCTGGACACAGCAACAACTTCAACCACAAAGAAGAGAACCTAAACATCCACAGAACATGGATGCTAGCTGTTCAAAATAGACGGATCCACGGATGCAGACGAATCGTTAGGCCCAAAAACCTGCGGACCACGGCTCAGAAGCCTGGAAACTTCTAACAATTCATCAGTTGCCGGCCGTGAAAGTCTACAATCTTTGAAAAAACAAGAAGCTTTGATTTTGATGAATTATTTTTTCCTTACAATTAAATCTGTTACCATCAGCAATATATTGTCTGGTTTGAAACTCCACAAATGAAGAGATGTCTTTAGGGCAGGTAGGAAATGTGCCCATAGAGCAAGCTCAGTTGATCAAACAACTCGAAAAAAAAAAATGCTCAAACCATGAGTTGAATCGAGTTATTATTTGATTTCATGAAATTCTTAAAAAAAAGTCGAGAAGATGGCGTTCTGGTTGTGTCCGGCTTATGATAGACAAGTCATGGGTTCTATTGAACTTTCAGTTATCACCCCAGATCAGTCATTGAAATGGTCTCCACATATTTATATTCTCAGGAAAACGGTGGTTCATCAACTCTTTCTCACGAGAAGACTGAACTGAGACTATTTATTTTTCCTCTTGCATACTAACTTGTGGCCTTTCACTCTGGGGCAGTTTTACCTATTTTTCTAGAATTTTCATGATGCAGAAACAAGCTGTCATTCCAGTGACATTCATTCGAGTGACTACCAAAACCAGTCATAGGTATAATGATATTCAGAAACTTGAGTAGTTTCTCAACCCGCACCTAATTTTCAAGATGATTTTTTTTTCAGTTTGTAAATTTTATATTCGTGATCTACTGTATAGCTTTCTTCAATTTGATTTGCCTGTAGGAAAATAGCTCAATTGATAATGTTATCAATTACAATTAATCAAATGTCAAATAAAATCAATTCTATACTTTCTTCAACCATCCTTTGCCGTTACGTCATAATCGGTGACGTATTCTGCTGTTTTACGTTTGTCTTATATTAGTTGAATGTTATTTTACACTCAACCTCAAAATTATTATAAGTATGTACCTACCTGCAGAATACATCGCATACACTCGTGTTCTTATTGCATGTTGATGTATGATATAAATCGATGATCCTCGAGCAGAAACATGTCCGACATGAACTTTGATTTTGTAGTCTTTATCTGTTTTCATTCCACTGGTAGCTAGTTTTTGATTAGTTCTTATAGATATTTCTGGAGCATCAGCAACACGCTATAGAATTCAATAAAATCAAATCAATAAAAACTTACATTTTGCATAACATAGGTAGATACATACGGTGTAGACTGCATTTAACGGTAAAAGCGGCACTCCAGCATATATTTCTCTTAAGTAGTCAATTAACTTCAAAATTAAGCTTTGCTCTTTCTCATTATACCGGAAAGGCAATGAAAAATTAACTGAAAAAGGCGAAAATGACCAAAAATACTGAACAAGTCAAACTATGACAACTGAACTGTCAAAAATAACAAATAAAATTCACATCGACATCAGACATACGTTAATGACGTCATAATTCCGTCTCATCCATTTCATGAATGAGAGATAAAGTTGGACAACGTATGACGTAACGGCAAAGGATGGTTGAACAAAGTATAGTCTAGTCTAGTCAATTTGAAAGATATTTCACCATTTGTACAACACGTTAGACTCACCCTGTGCTCAAACCACTTTCACTGGATTGTATTGAATGGTGAAAAACTGCCAGAAGAATCAGTAACTGAAACCACAAGAAACTCAAATCAGTCCAAGCAACAAATCAACCCTCTTACTCACATAAATTTTCATTTTATCATCCACAGGATCATAGAAGAACTTGAGACTGCGGCACGATATATCCACATGAGCGAAAAGAAAGGAAAATGACTTCGAAACAAAGCATTCACCATTTATATGTGAAAGAGATTCACGATTTGCATTGCAGAAAGTGTTACAATTTACAATTGTTTGATTCCAGGTCATCAAACGAAAAATCTCATCAAAATTACTACCATGACATTGAACAGCTTTCATGGTCATTATTAAAAAACTGAAATTATTTCTAAATGCTCATTCGTCTGGAATTTTAATCAGATTATAAAGAAACCTGCATAGTAAACTGGTCAGCAGTAAAGATATGAATGAGTTGAATGCGTTAGTGGGTATTTAGCTTTTCACTTTCTTTTTGAGGGATATACGTATAGAATACATTGTAAAAGAAATATTTTACACAGCGACTTTCAGTGTTAGTTTTCATATATCTCTGTCTATCACCACAACCTGGCTGTTACAAATTCTATTCCGCTAATTTCTGTCACCTAATGGCCATATGATTCATTTATATTTTTTTCAATTTATTTATTGACACCTCTTGAAATTGTTCCTGAAGATGAGTGTTAAATGTCTGAGAACGCTGATCTTGCAATTGATGCGACATTGTTTGGTATTCAATGGCGACACTTTTACGTCATTTTTATGTATCATTCATTGTGTTTTTCTCAATTTCATCGCTAGTTGGCGCCAATTGCCAGCAATAACAAACAAGTCAATTGATTTGATGTTATTTAATTTTCTTTCTGAATTATTGGTCCCACGTCCAGCTGATTTTGAGTTCTCTTATTGTTCATCGTAGTTTTGAGTTGATTTGTTTTTTATAGTTCACTCCATTTTTATTCAGTGGCGCTTTCAGTTTTTGATTTGAAGTTTGTGAGATGATAACACGTATAATATCCCCGCTTTTTGTACTTACTTGAAGTCTAAATGAGCCACAGATGTGACTTGCGATGTGTAGTACTGAAGGATCTTATATGTGATCTATAATACATTATCATTCACGCAATGATCTTGAAATATAATGAAAACATGTTTGAACTTTGTTCCCTTACATGAAGTTAAATGCATCGCGTTTCCCTAGCTGAGAATTTGTTGCTTTTTGAATTTGGGAAGACAGGCCTATTCCACCTTTTCTCTGCATCATAAAACCAAAGAAGCACACGTTCCTCATAACCTTCAAACTTTCTTGCACATGCTGCGAACTATTCTTTCTACATTCCCATTTCTCATGGAGAGACTCCGTTTTGAAATTATTTTGAGTTAGGAAATTGGAAGTACATAGTTGATCAATCGATCGACCAACTATGCTCTTTGATTTGAGCAATCAACAAAATAAGCAAAATTTAATGTCATATTTATGAAAAACGAAATCAAATGAGAGGAACACATTGATAGGGAATTTGGCTGGTATTCTGAACAAATAAAAAAAGATGTCTGTGGATCGGTCAGCGTCCAAAAGTGAAATTATAGCCAGCTGGTGATATCAAGTGACCCAAAATTATAGTTCTGTACCACTACTCAGTTCCAAGATATTGCTTGCCTTAATCGTCGTGGAGCAATCTGTTCTTATTTTTTTATTGATATATTGCAGTATTTTATTAATTATTTATCCATTTAATTAGGTCAATAAGGCATGTGTGGATGAAAGACTAATAAAATATAGGTATGAGTGAATAATAAATACAATAAAAAAATGGAACATATGATGGTTGCCTTTAGGGTTTTGAACCATACAAAACTTTTTATAAAGAAAACATTTTTTTCGTATAAATAAGTACGTCGACAACTCAAGTAGACACACAGTGTAATTCATGTAATCGATTTTGTAAGGGGAGTGCTCATGGATTTTCCAATCAATATATAATGTTAAAACATTATATAATATACATCCACTTGCTATTTAATGAAAGGAGTATTCCTGTTCTGATTGATAAATCAATGCTACTTTTGTTGTTTTTTATTACTATGCTAAAAATACCGGATTTTTTGAAGAACTTTCAAACTTATTGTTCTCTTTCTTGCTGTCCACTTATTGGTCACCCACACCGTCATCGATATCAGAAACTGAAAAAGCAAAGGGAGTGGAGTTACTGGAACACTGAAAAATCGCAACGGTACCTAATCATTTTTGTTAGCTGATTATACCAACATCGATCTTCAATTATACCTATACAAATATCGTTTGATTGCGCCCGATATATATCAGTGCTATCAACACCACAAGAACTTTTGATTCGTTCAAAACATCGCCACAGATTTAAGTAATCTTTGACCTCGCCTAGTTCAAAACGCTTCTATAACACTAGAGATTTAATCGATTCTGCAACAAACAGAATCCGATATCTCTAAAACACAAAAGTTTCTCTATATGGTCTTTACCTATGTATTACATTGCAACCAAAGACCTCAGATTGCAACTCAGAATACTCACACAAGCGGCGTTGCCAAAATGTCTATTTTAATAATGTATAGCCTTAAAAAAATTTGCTGAAGAGCGCTAATTTGAAGATGTTGCGGGATTGTTTGGAAGTTGAAATTTCGGGAAAATGTTCCTTTTTTATTGACCTAAAACTGTGCAGAATCTTATGCCCAGAAAAGCATACCCTCTTTTCAACTTTGTTGATGAATTGAAATTTAAGGGTTGCGGCTACGGTTGCCAACTCCACCACGCAGTTTACTGCTCCATGGTTGCGTACGGGACCAAAAGGACCCTCGTTGCAAACGCTATCTGAGCTGAATTTATGGAAGAGGCCATGTTGCCTGTTATCATAGTAGGCATGTATCGCCAATTCTACCCCAAATTTCAATAGGTGTTAATCCCAAAACCAGGGTTTTTAGGCATCTCAGACGAGTGTATCGCCTTTAAAACTGTTGAACCATAAGTATTGATCAATCTGTTCACTAAAGTCAGTCCAGTACATGGAAATGGCATTTATAATGCAATTAAGACAATTTAAATCATGAGAATAAAAGTCAGAGATACTTTCAAAATCATCTTCAACTTTCATATTGACAAATATCCCCCTCATTTTTTTGGATTTTTTTCCAACCTAGCGATTTTCAACAAAAATATATCCGTGTTTTGAACTTCAAACGAATATCATCATCGTTCCTCAGTTTTTATAAGAGGGTGCCCATTTACTATACGGATATGGTTGCTATGACTCATATTGTGAATATCAAAAAGATTCCATATTATTTATTGAACTTCTTTCACTATTCAACGAACTTTTTGAAGCGAATAATGATTATTACGATTATTTACTTCCATTGAACGTTTTAAGCAGTATTTCACTGCAACAGTTGTAAATTAAGTAATTTTTTCTGACCCTGTGATCTTCAACAGGGGTATATTGGACAATACTAGAAAATTTCAATCTTCCGTAACAGATGTGTGCATGATGCTTTTTAAAACAAATTTCGAAGGGTCTACGACTTCGACTAATATATAATTATATATAAGTCTCAATGTTTTCATTGCCCATATATAGGTTGGGTAGCTAGTGGTTTTTCAAGAGTTATAATACAAACCTGTCTGAGACTTCATTTGGGGAATGACAAAGTTTCAAAAATTTTGAGTATTCGCATTAACTACTGATAGCATTTTTGAAAGGTTATCGCTTTTTCTCATTTGAATATCAAAACCACACATACAAATAATAATAATGAGGAATGTCGATCTTTTCCCAAATGATTATTCAATTCCAGTAATTAGTGATTTGAGATACCAACATAGATCAACATCATTTTCTTCTGTGAAGTAATACTCTCAATAAAATTATTATTCAATAATGTGTTTGGATTCTGAATGACGATACTGCAAATAAGAGAGTAACATTGAACGAACACATTACACTTGTAAACAAGATTTATATTCTACATATTCAATCAGAAGTTCTCGTAGTCTCGTAGAGTTCAATGGGATTTTGTTTTGTTCGGAAAGTCAGAAACATATAATGGTTGTTTTCATCTCTCTAACCATTATATGATGAAAAGGTTACAAGGTTGTCGAAAAATCATAAGAACCATGTATCAGAAATTGTGTTCCACTACCTTACTAGATCATATTGGAAAAGAAATCATCAGCTAGTTGGCACTTTTCATTTCGTAATTTTGATCTGTCCAGATATATCCACAGTTTTTCAGAAGTGAAGACGTTTTTGAATCAATTTTTAATGACAAATTTCATAAGAACTATCGTTTATTTCCAAAAGAAATTGGACGTTGTTCAAGAAGTGAATTGAAAAGGCAGCCATTGAACCCCTAAAATATTTGAATGATAATGAAATGAAGACCGTTAGAATGACTTGCACCCTTTTTGGTTGAATAAATGACTTACATATGTAATTTTTCATTATCGGTCTCTCGTCAGCACAAGGTAGTGCCATCATCAAAATGAAGTCGATGACTTCTCAATGATGGATGGGAAGTCATCGACTTCCTGTGAAGAATCCTGCACTAGCACCGGTCGGATATAATGTAACGCCCTTCGTGGTATTAGCCGGGGGGGGGGGCTAGTTATTTTCTGACAGGTGTCAGCCAGAAACCTGTGTAGGTAAATACGACTGGCCTGAACAGATTGTTCAGAAAATTATTTGTAAAGTGAGCTACATATTCAGAATGAGGCTGGATAATAATGTTATGTGCTGTAATTTTGGAGTATGTTGAAAGACATGGAGAAATTCTTGAGAAAAAGTTGAATTTTGTACTATTTTGTTTAGTCACCATTTTAAGTGAACAATTCTCATCCACTATGAGATTAAACTGATTCATATTGACGTTTTTTTTGTTCAAAAGATGTACTTAGGATCATTGCCTTCCATTTCCATCCATTGAGTTTCATATTGGTAGAATTGAAAAATATGTTCTATTTTGCTCAATCAAAATCATTTATTCTGTTGACAGTACCTTATAGATAGGTATTTGAGATTGCTAACAAATTATCATTCACAAACAGATTGAAAAAATGCCCGTCGTGATACTTCCCTGAGGTACACCCTAGACACAGGTAAGAGGAGTAGAAAAGATATTATCGACTTTTGTTACCTGTTTGCGATTCGACGAATAGTTTTTGATCCAGTTCAACCTTTACCTTTATGTATAAGAGTGTAACGACCGGTAGGGTTTGTAATTGTTGTTTTATTTTTTATTGCTCTTCTAGGTACCCACAATAATCCCTCAATATTTTCTTTCTAACACTGTACCTCTATTTCAACCTATCTGTATAAATTTATGTTTACAAAATAGACAACTTCACAATTTAAAATCCCTCCGCTCTATTACTAGTGTGGTAATTGCTGAAAGGGTATCATTTTTGTTAATGGCAGCGTGTCACCAGACGTAGATTTCTCTACGTCAAATTTTGGATGTTAAGGCAATTTCCGAAAGGAGCATGAATTCGGCCCTTTGCACGGAGAAAGGGTCTTTAGTGAGAAACCTAGGGTTTAATTTCTGCTTCCTCGTATACTCTGAAATCTGAAAATCGGGCGGCTTGTAGGAAATGAAATCCTCTGATAACTTTGAGCAATATATTAGCAACGAAATGAAAATAGGAACTTACAAAATAGATTTAGAGAAAAAAATATATAACAAATGAAATATGAATCAAAAACAATTTATAACAACAAAAAAACATTTACTGTACTATTTAGTTTAATCAAAATATTAAACAATGAATTGAGACCGGCAATGGTCTTCTCTATGCATAAGAAAAATGAAAATTCCTCAAATAGAAAAATGTGTACTCAGAACACAAAAACTTGAAGTACTTATATCTATAAATGCCTCTAAATTTGCCCTACTGGCTAAATGTTTATTATAGGCCGCCCTACGGCCCATCCCAATAGCTACTCGATGTCAGAGAGAGTCAGAAAGATTTCTCAACTTGTGATTCAAACAACAGATATAAAATTAATGATGGCTTTCTCTTCCCAAAGTGAATAAAATGGTTATTTACGTTAACACACATCAAAATTGACATACCAAGTCTTCTGTCTATCTTGCACAGCTGTTTCCATTCCATTCCATAGATTTTTTGGTATTCCAAGATATGGCACTTTGCACACGAATCAATTTGACATTATTAATTTTCCCGAAATTTTACGACCGTAATTAGATTCTCGTAATGAAACGCGCCCTCATAATTTTGGTAGGGGACAAACCTGAAAAAGGCCGTCCCCTCGCGTTCGCGAGTTTGTTTCTTGACAGTGTCTCTAGATCAACTCCCTAAGAGCGACCTTTTTCTCGTCCACTCTCATTTTTGCATACATTGCAAAAATCACAATTATTTCACGCTGGATGTATGTAACCGTTCGTCGGACTGATCCCACGCGAAGGCGATGTTTTGTCTATCATCTCATATCTCGTCTAGACTTAAACAAAAGACTTCTTTCATTGGGTGGTTCGTGAGAGGAATTCTCAAATGAAATTCCCATGCGTTTGATACATTGTATATGAAGCTTTCATATACAGGGTGCGAATACTTATATTCGGTTCACTTACAAATGCTCAGCATTACAACAGCAAGTATGTGATCCCCTCCATCAGTTGATTTTTTCATCTGGTTAACTGTGGTGACGCTTGATGATTCTGCCTGAAGCCCAGCTGATGAATCTTCAGCAAGATATTTTTATTCAGGAAATTAATTAATTGTTGATAGCTATCTTCATCAGTTGCTCCATACCTCGTGATGTATTAAATTTTTGGATCTCTCTGAGTATTTCGCACTTCGCATTATTTTTTTCAAAATATTCCCTGTAATCATTGAAATGACGATACTATTATGATAATGACAGACGGAGGACTGAATATGGTACAAATATATGAATATGGTCAGACGGCTTCCAGGAAGTAATAATATTAGGAAGAAAAAACATATTGACATTGGAACTCTCCGGAATTTTTGGGCTCCGCTCTCAATGATTTCAGAGAATTTCGGTTTGTTTATTACATTCTTCTCAACGATTCAGTCAACATTTTATCCTGACCTCAATTGACCAATGAAAACATTATTTTATCTATCTAATTATTTAGTAATACTAATTATACTCTATATTCGAGTGTGCAAGTTCATCAGTCATAGATTAGCTCAAAGTTATGTAATACAATTTTGGGCTGATTATTGTTTTGTAAACATTGAGTCGATATCAATATTGAAAAAATAAAACATCGATTTTGTCATACCAATCGAGGTTAATAGTTTGTGTCAATCGATATCAACTGCAGTTATCTCTAAAATGATATTGGAAATTCGATATATATCGAGTGAAAAATATATATTGGGTCAACATATAACTGATTGGTATACTATATAACTATGGTATTAGAGGTCATATATATAGCTTATTTCAAAATTATTTTCAATATCGTATACAATATGTTACAACTAAGATGCCTGAAAACCCTGGTGTGTTTACTTATACCTATAGAAGTTTAGGATAAAAGTGGCGAAATCTGGATTGCTTGATTTTTGGTGGATAATTGAGCTTTTGGAGGTTTCCGTACAATATGTACAGATGTCGCCAACACGCTCTTGTCAGTCTTGTCTGAAGCTAAAATGAAAATGTGCAGTCGGATTTTTCCACTTTTATTTGATTGGCTAGTGAGAAGAGATCGCAGCCTAAAGGATAATGGGTGGACAATGAGATACCAGTAACAACGTTTCGATATTTAAAAGCAATGAAATCAACAAATAAACACGATAAAAACATCGTAAACATCAAAATTTCAAACTGACATGACAATATGACAATTAACTTGAATCACCAGGATTTCTAGGCATCTTAGTTACAACAAACAATTGCAAAAGTGATGAAAATCTATCAACAATGGAAGTTCCATAAGGTTCAGTTTCAGCACCAATTCTTTCTTTAATTCATGTTGACAGTATTAAAACATTGAATTTATTTGGAAAACATTATTCTTTTGCAGACGACATTGCAATGCTATATTTTATTCTGGAAAATATATTGAAACTTTGGAAAATAATGTGACTAGTGATATAAAAATTATTGAAGAATGAATAAATAAAATAAACCTAACCATTAATTCAGACAAAACTGTCTACATTATTTTCAAACGAAAAAATATGATTGATATTGATCTAAGTATATATATTTTCACTTTTTTTTTATTAATTTATTTTTTTTATTGTTATAATTTATATTTTTACTTGTGATTTTAATATAAGTATAAAAATTAATGATAAACCTATAACTGAAGTTCAAAGTCATAAATATTTGGGCCTTGTACAATAAATTGAATTATGAAATACATATAAAAAAAATAAAAAATGTTTAATTCCGTTTTCGAATGCAATTAAAAGAATGCATTTAATAAATAAACTGTTCAAATCCTGATATATAATTCTTACATACTTTCTCACATCAGAAATTTAATCACGATTTGGTACTCTTGTTATAAAAAAAAATCCGTATATTGTTCAATGAATAATGCAATGAAGGTAATATTGAGAAAACTTTGGGACACTTCATCTTCAGAATTATATAAATTGACCAATAATATGACTTTAAACTGCCGAATTGAATTAGAAAAAGCCAAATTAATGTACAAACTAACAAAAAATATCCAAAACACTAACATTCCGTTCCTGAAAAATTCAAGTATTCACAGTTATCACCTGAAAGAATACAGGGTGATGTGGGTGTTGAAATCACTATTTCCGTTTCTACAAGCTAAAACTTGTGTCATTAGTCCACGAGAATATTAGTTTTTCATATGGAATACGAAAATTTGACCATATTAGCGGTAAATATGAAGAGTCTGATGATGGCTCGAAATGGAAAACTTGCGTAGTCTCCATTTCCTCACGATTATTCATAAAATATTGACGGAGCCTTCTTATCTACGAAATAGGCTGATCACTTTCTGCTATTTCACGAAAAAATACCTTGCTCGTAATACCTTGACATTCCATTGCTGCATTCACACGAAGTTTTTCGTACAACGCATCAAAGTTTTACAATCACCTTCTCTTCGAATTCTGGAACCACTTCCTCTATAATTTTAGGAGAAATATTGAAAGAAAATCCACACCTTCTCCTAACCTTCTCACAATAATTGCCCGGATCGCTAATAAATATAGGATTACTATTCATTTAGATATTGATGTATGGAAGCTTCAAGCAGATGCTTCAAAATGTTTTTTTTTCATTTACAACAAATGGTGTAACTGACTAGTGTTAAACATCAATATACTGACATTCGTTTACCTTGATTCAATTATATATGTTCTCTCTTTAATTTGTAGTGGCCTCTCCAGTTAAGCTGAAAAGCAGCTTTAGCTTACACTTCGCCCTCTCATCAACTTTACCAGTTCTTTATCTCATATAATTATGATGATAATATGTCCCTTGATGAATGAAGTCGATAATTATTATTATCATTATGTAATGACCTCTATCTCGTAAAATGGTCACGGATTCTTTTGTGGATGAAACATATTGCAACTCACTCGAATAGAATGATATAATTAATTTTCAGGTACTCGGAAAATATAAATAGAACGAAAAACAAGCTCAAAATACTAAATCCTAAACTTATAACATAACTCTTTTCAGTTTATTTGAAGTAAAGTTCAGTTCATCACCGACAATCTTGCACAAAATCGGAGTATTAGCCGGGACCCGGGACGAAGATCTGCTCGTTGATCTTCGTTGATTTTCGGTTTCCGACGAAGTTGAAATTTGAAGTGAAGCCCAATATTTCAATATATGCGGCGACAAATTAATAAAATGGTGGGACCATACCTTGCAGGTCGTTGAGGAATCTTCTTTGAAGCTAAGTTCTTCTTTGGATTCAAGTAGCTCTGGATTTTTCGCACTTTTAATCACTTTTGTTAGTTTATTGGGAATCTTCCGGCTTGACGCCTCGTTGTTGCGTCTCCCCTCTGACAGCCCCCTTGACAACCTCTTGCCTCCTTGATTTCCGCGTATGGCGTAATTGTCATTTAAATATCAAAAGAACTATATACTAAGTATTCACTATATAAAATAATAGTAGCCAGCGACAGAAACGTATCAAGGGATAAATTAAGTAGTAGTTGAAATACAAATGAACCCTAAAATGATATAGGCGCGGTACATATCCCCCCAATTGAATTAAGTTCCCTGTGAAAATTATTCAATTCTCAAAAAGACGATTATGGTCAGAAAGTTCGATAGGCTGGTGGTAAGGCTTCAAATTGACAATATTTTGAACTCCAAGGGATAAACCGGTACTGTCTTCTTCAATCTGGTAGGAATTTGGGTTAACCACTTTAAGGACAGTACAAGGTCCTCTATATAATAAGAAAAATTTTTTAATCAATCTTTCCTCTGCTACTGACTGAGAGTGAGATCGAACCAACACTTTATCTCCCACAACAAACTCCACTAACTTATTCTTAGATCGTTCATGTCGCAATTGTCGCTTTGCCGCTTTTGTTAGTAATTTTTCCCTTGCTAGGTAAATGAAGTCCCGCATTGGTGCAGAAGTTTCCGGAAATTCGATATTTTTGATATTTTGATTTCGACGTGATAAACCGAGTTGCACTTCGTTAGGAGTGAGGCCTGTATTTTCGTGGATGGCCTGATTCCACCAATCTCTGATTTGTGTTAGCACTGTAGCCCATTTTGTATGTTTTTCATAACAACATGCGCGTAATAATCTTCCGATTTCCTTATTCACACGTTCCGTTAAATTTCCTTGTGGAAAATACACAGATGTGTGTATTACTCGTACACCATTTTCTGATAGTACTTGTCCCCACGCGATACTTGTGAAGCATGAACCATTATCACTCAAAATAGCATGAGGTTTACCAATTGAATTAAAATATTTGTTCATTAAACAGTTGAGGATACTCTTCGTTGTACCCCTGCGCAATGGATACAATGAAACAAATTTACTGAATGCATCGATTGCTACCAGCAATACCGTTGCACCTCCTCGCGATTTTGGTAAAGGTCCCATGAGATCAACACATAATAACTCGTTTGGCGCATTAGGTAACACACTGTGCATTTTTCCATATGATATTTTACTTTGCTTTGACTTTTGGCATAAGTCACAGCTCACAACTACTTTTCGAATGAGTTTTCTCATTTTCGGACAAAAATAAAATTTTGAAAGATACGCATAACACTTTTGTGCTCCAAAATGACCATTATTATAATGCTCGTCAATGATCAAGGTGTGTATAAAACTTCGTGGAATACATAGTTTCCAACCTGGATTATTTTCAGTGCCTCGCCGGAATAACAATCCTTTATGAACGCAAAACCATTTACGAGCTCTTTCGTCAGTTCCCCCTTCAATTTGTTGTATTATTCGTTTACAAAAATCATCTGCATGTTGACTTGTTTCCATACCTCGAAAATGCCTTTTTATCAACTCAGAAGTAGTTTTGGAATCCACAGCAAAAATATGTATTTCTGCTGAGTCAGGTAACTCAATTAAATCTTTCCTACACGAGTTGATAGGAAACCGTGATAAGGTGTCCGCGACAATATTTTGAGAACCCTTACAATAAATGATATCAAACTCGTATTCCTGGATGAATAATATCCATCTGGATAGTCGCGAACTCAAGAGTTTACAAGTTTTCAAAAATGTTAAAGCCTTGTGATCTGTGATCACAGTGAGAGGTCTACCGAGTACAAAAACGCGCCAGTATAATTGAGCTCTGAAGCTTTCATTGTACGACTATAATATGCAACAACTTGCATTTCTTTCGATTCAGGACAGAGTTGAGATAAACAAGCTCCCAAACCATAAGACGAACTATCAGTATGAATGTAAAATCTGCGATTAGGGTCGGCGTGAACCTGCATCGTGACTTGAAGAAATTTTGTTTTTATGTCGTTGAATGCTTTATTTTCGATATCCCCCCATGTCCATTTATGACCCTTTTTGAGCAAATGCAATAGCGGATAAGTTATTTCTGAAAAATGTTCAACAAACCTCCTCTCGTAATTGATAAGACCCAAAAACGAGCGTAATTCTTTTACATTTCGCGGTACTCTAATTCTCTGTATTGCTTCTATTCTATTCGGGTTCACTGATATCCCCTCTGGTGTGATGATATGACCCAAAAAATCGACCTTCTTCGTCGCAAACTTACATTTTTTCAATTTGATAGTTAGACCAGCATCTTCGAACTTCTTGAAAATCATACTCAAATGTTTCAAGTGTTCCGACGGATTACTTGAGAATACCAAAATATCATCAACATATATTATCAGGAAACTATCGAACTCTTCATTCAAAATAGTTTTTAGTCCCCGTATGAAACTTCCCAATGCTGTAGAAATACCGAAAGGTAATTTATTAAACACAAAAGTTTCCCCTTCATATGAAAACCCAGTGAACTTACGATGTTCCTCGAAAATTGACACTTGCCAGTATGACGTTGTCAAATCTAAAGTCGATAAACACTGATTTGTTGAAAATGGGAATTGAAATTCATTTGGGATGGGTGGAACTACGTGATCTTTTATCATTCTTTTATTCAAATGTCGTGCGTCAAGACAAACCCTTACCGAAGCATCCTTCTTACGCACTACTACAAGAGGGCTTACATATTCTGTCTGGCTTTTAGAAATAATCCCCCACTCTAACATTTCGTCTATTTGTCTTCTAACTTCCAACTTGTAAGCATAAGGAATTGCATAACCCTTCAAATAAAATGGAGTCGCGTCCCTCAGAATTATTTTATGTTCGTAACCTTTCATATTACCAGGTTGATCAGAGAAAACAGAAGTAAATGATGACAACAAGTCGAACAATCGCGTTTTTTCGGAATCATCGAACATTTCCGACTCAAATGCAATTTCCTGAATTTTTTCTTTTGAATAAAACTTCTTTTTTGGTTTTTCCCTAATTTCCCCAGGAGTTTCAATTTCTATGGAAAGTTCACAAATGTCGGACTCTGTTTTTGACTCATTTTCAAAGAATTTGACAGTTCTGCGCTCATTTTCAAACAACCCGATTAGTTCAAGGCTCTCGGAATTAACTACGACTGCAAATTGGTTCATCCAATCGCACCCCAATATAACATCCTTCATCAACGTCGGAACTACAATACACACGTAGTCAAACACAATATCGTTCAACTCGAAATGCAGGTAAACTTGATTTTTCACTGCTTGACCCTTATTTTTCAGTGCCCCAAACACCGTTACCCCACTGACAGGCAAAAGCAATAAATCTGAATTCGAGACTAAGAGTTTATCGAAAAACTGCTGGCTAATGCAGCTCATCACTGAACCACTATCAATTAAAAGTTCAACTGTTACGTTCTCAACTCGTCCCTTGATAATCGGCATTCTATTAATCACCCTATCCGTGTTATCAATTTCTTCCAACAAATTTTCATAACTCTCATTGAAGAGAGTTGCTACAGTCCTATCCCCCCTATTCTCTGTATTATTATCATTCCTGTCCATTCTCCTATCTGGATTAGTTCGATTTTGTTGATTAAAGTTATAGCGAGTTCCATTCGAATTTCCTTCTGCGTACCTACTCGGCCTACTTACGTTTCTACCACTCGGAACCGATGCTTGATTCGACATGCCTATTTCGGTATTATCAACCCTTCGCAAATAATGTTCAACTTCATCTATAGTCTGAAATCCAGAAGACACTATTCCGCGTCTAATATCAGACTCAAAATGGTGAGCCAAAATATCTATTATTTCTGTTTCGCTAGGGGAATTGTCCAAGTAACTGGACTCTTTAACTTGCTTTAAAAAATATTCCGCGCGTGATCCACTTTCATAAAAGCCGAATTTGAATTTTCGAAACGCTTCTCTCTGGGTTTGTGGATCCCAGTATCTTTCTAAAAACAAATGTTTGAAATGGTTGAAATCAGAACATGTTTTGGATTTAATTTCTCCCCAGTCAGCAGCGGAGCCTCTAAGATTTCCTAGAGCCAAAATCAATTTTTTATTTTCGGGTACTTCAGCTTCCTCGAATAAGGAGCTCAGTTTTTGTATAAACATAACAGGATTCAAACCCCCACTTGGTCTGAATTGTAAAGTGTTGCCTCCCAACTCTTTCCAGAATAACAAATAATTACTATTGCAACCGGTACTAGCGCTTGCCTCTGCCACCGAACTATTCTGCTTACTAACTTCCTTTTTATTCTCCCCACCAAATTCTTTTGCGTTAATGTTAGGCGATTCCGATCTCAACAATGTTAAGGTTGACTGAATTGTCTCTATCCCACCGTTCAACTTTCTACTATTTTGCGCTAAAATCTCAAAATTTTCCTTCAAAATTTCATTATTTGTCATTAGATTTGTGTTCATTTGTTTCATTAACTTTGTTAATTCCAACATAATTTCATCTCTACCATCATCTGATTCAAATTCGTTTTTTTTCAACTTACTTTTTCCCTTTCCACGTCCCGCCATTTTGACAGCAATATTCTGGCTCAATGAAAGTTATACAGATACATGACAGTTAGGACATACAAATATCAATATCATTCCCACTCAATTGCAAATAATTCAACACCACAAAAGCCCCACGTTGGGCGCCAATGTAATGACCTCTATCTCGTAAAATGGTCACGGATTCTTTTGTGGATGAAACATATTGCAACTCACTCGAATAGAATGATATAATTAATTTTCAGGTACTCGGAAAATATAAATAGAACGAAAAACAAGCTCAAAATACTAAATCCTAAACTTATAACATAACTCTTTTCAGTTTATTTGAAGTAAAGTTCAGTTCATCACCGACAATCTTGCACAAAATCGGAGTATTAGCCGGGACCCGGGACGAAGATCTGCTCGTTGATCTTCGTTGATTTTCGGTTTCCGACGAAGTTGAAATTTGAAGTGAAGCCCAATATTTCAATATATGCGGCGACAAATTAATAAAATGGTGGGACCATACCTTGCAGGTCGTTGAGGAATCTTCTTTGAAGCTAAGTTCTTCTTTGGATTCAAGTAGCTCTGGATTTTTCGCACTTTTAATCACTTTTGTTAGTTTATTGGGAATCTTCCGGCTTGACGCCTCGTTGTTGCGTCTCCCCTCTGACAGCCCCCTTGACAACCTCTTGCCTCCTTGATTTCCGCGTATGGCGTAATTGTCATTTAAATATCAAAAGAACTATATACTAAGTATTCACTATATAAAATAATAGTAGCCAGCGACAGAAACGTATCAAGGGATAAATTAAGTAGTAGTTGAAATACAAATGAACCCTAAAATGATATAGGCGCGGTACAATTATGACTTCAATAAGGAGATGCGTATATCGGTATGGTGATTTGTGGAGGGATTGAATTCGAAGTATGTTGTGTCATTTGGCAGAACTATTGATGAATTAGCCATGCTAACATCACATTCTGACACAATTACCAAAACTAGAGTTTTTCAAAATAGCTAGAAAAAGGACTAGTGACTGAAACGTCGCCAAAGGGATGTATAAAATATTTTTTGAAACATTTTTATATTAAATCTTTAAATTCCTGGCATATCCACTTCCTTATAAAATATTCAAACAATATTAACATTTTTTTGCATCATTTCCCAAATATTAAACATACGCATTTTCCAAGATGGCGGCGTTAGCTTACACTCTTCAGTCGCGCCAATTGAAATGTAGACTCGGAATTACCTCTTATCATTTCCAAAAAAGAACAGACTGATGTTATTTGTTGGATCCCAAATATTTCCACCTGGGGTATCAAGTTGAGTGTCTGGTTTTGTCCCTTGGTATCAGTTATTGAATTCTTGGTATTTTTTTTTTCTTGAAGAACTATCGTCTGATGGTGAAACAAGGTTGGGATACACTTCTGGCCTAAAACATTCATCCTTGAATTCATTCAGATGGAATTACTTCAAAAACCTATATTTGAAAGGTAAGTTTGGTCGATTTGCCCCAAGAGAAAGTTGCTTCAACATGTGAATTAATCCAAATTAGATTTCTAAATTACAAATTTCTCATCATTAATTTGACTCTCAAACCGACATGATTTTAAAATGCATTGGAAAATCTATATCAACGCCGTACGATTGTACCAAAAATAAGGCATTAATAAAACTCTAGAAAATCAGTTCTATGTCACGAAATCGATAGATCAATACTGTTGAGTTTCTAGTTTCACGATAAAACTTGAATATGAGTCACATAGAGGTGGTAAATTTATGATTTGCTATATCTGCTATTGTGGAGAAAAAACTATCAGTTCAATAAAATGAATTGGCTGAGGTACTCATATGGGACCGTCCAGGTGTGATGTGAATGTTTTCACGAACTTTTTACAGAGGGATGTGATAGATCGGGACGGTATTGAAACTAATTTGTCTACCAGTTCTTGAAAATGACTTCAAAAAGTCGAAATTTCGAACGATACAACAGCCATGGCAGCAAAGGGTACACTAGTAGTGATTTCAATTAAGGTAGAGTGTTTGGAAAGAATGAGGCAAGAATCGGAGAAAAATTACCTAATTTTGGTGTTACGAATCACTCCACTCTCCCTTCCTATGAATCACAAAAGTTCAGTGAATTTTTTTTGGAAGAATGTTTTTTGAGACCATGTTCATAAAAACTTTGCATTTCGCTAGAATAAACGGTGTTACCTAGAGTATGTTTAACAGTGTGAACATGTTATTACAGGATTTGCATTTGAAATATAGAAATAATTTCTGTGAAATTACTGTTTTGTCAAATTGAGATAAACACCTAAAGCGATTGTGAAATTTCTGGTGATTACCCGTTGACGTAAATATTTGAACAATTGATGGCTTAGTACGTAATAATACCTGAACACAATTTTTCCTTATTAATTATGCTGGATTTCCGAGTCATTTCAAGGATTTCCATTGTGAAAACAGATCCGACTTGATCGAAAATCTATCTATCGATTTATGAGCAGAAAGCCGAATGTAAATGGTTTCGGTCCGTTACAGGCAAATTTGAAAAATCTGATCCAGTCTCCGTTTCTATAATCACAGAACACAGAAATAAGGTTAGGGACAACATCCACTGAAGGCGCTGTTGGCGGTTTTGTTCCACTGGGAAGTGAATAAACTGGATCGCTGACGTCTTATGATGGTGTCAGTTGACTTTGACGTATATCTGACATGTCATGTATTTTTGAAACTTTGAATAGTTTGAAGTACAACTTACAAATGTATTTTAACGAAATTGTTGTCTGCGAGTTATGAGCTGTTTATAAATCAATAATAGAAGACACCTTTAATTTTTTTTGTTTAGAAGATTGTTCTTGTAGCCGACGTGATCCCAACGAGGACAAACGTCGCGCCGTCTGAACGCATGGCTGTCAACGATCCTCGTGAAAGTTGAATGTGTTTTTTTTAAAGAGTCATAAAAAATTGTTATTGGTGTTACTAGTTGATCACCCGAATAAATTTCCCCCATAGCTGAAGAGACGAAGTACAAAAACCGAATGAGACTAATTGCAGCGTAATTAGAAAAAAATAACTTTCTGATAAGATTAATCATTTGCTTGGAGCAGAGAATTCAAAGAAAATCAGGTGGTGGGACGATTTGAAAACTTGCAATCAGGTGTGAGTTTTTTTCTCAGAAATATATTAAGGGGTTCAAAAGCTCATTTTCGTCTGGTCAATCTCGAAAAAAATGCTGAAGATAAAGTGGTTCTATCTCAGACAAGAGACAAACTTTCGATTTTTTTGTTTGCCTTTTTGCGAATGTGTACTTGCAACCCCTTTTTCTCCAAAGAATGAAACCCAAATATTTTCAGTGGGCCCCAAATATATTGGATTTTTTTCCATATCTCATTGAACAGAAAATAAATGATGAAATTTCAACAAATAATACGACATAACTACCCACTTGTAGAGAGAAATCTGAACGGAATGAAAAAAAAAAACAGTTGCAGAAATAAAAACAAAATGGTGAAAAACGATAACACAGAAAACGTTATTATCACAAAACAAAAATAGTAATAAACCAAAAAGTAAAAATCATATAGAAACGAAAGTACTTATTTGAAACATTTTCAGAAAATCAAACTCTCTCCCAGTTTTGGGTTGAAATTTACTGAAAAAAATTGAGAATTTCAACGTATAATGAAAGCCCACATGGTCTGAATAATCTGATTATATTGCAATATAAGTTCCAGCAATCAAGTCGATCATGAAATGATAGAAATGCCATATGTGGCTCTTCAGATCTATACACAATCAAAGTCATCCAAAGTACACGGAACACCCCTCCCGAGCCCTTTAACCCTTCACTTTTCTACTACAAAAGATTTAGGCGTATTGAGACACATATAATCTTATAGCCCTTGGAATTACCTTTCAAATTGTATATATTCCAATTTACACCAATATTCCGTACTTGAAAGGTGTAGGGTTCGTTTTTCATAATGCAAATTTAATATATTTCTCATTTTTCATCCTATAGAAACGGAAAACAACAGAAAACTTTGTAGAGAATTACCTCACATTTTGTATTTCTTGGGTCATTTTGAGTGATACATTTCTGCCTCCGGCACCAAAACTTTATAATAAAGATAACCAAGAGCAGCAAAATTAGAGTAATTTGATTCCGAGGTTCTCATGAAACATGGTGCAGGATGAATTCAAAGCACTTGGACAGATGTTTTGTAACAACTTCCACGCGATTCCCTTTTCAAGAGTTACATGGGCAACTACTATTCACTGTTTTGAAAGCGTCCTTCATTGGGAACAACAAACCAACATATGTAGGTACCGCGAAAGATGAAGCCAAATTGGAAAAAGTCCTGTGAAAAATATCGACCATCAGTCATCATCTGAGAAATAACAAAAAAAAAAACATCCGTAATGCACATGAAACTCCTAAATCCAAAGAATACGAGTTATCATAATCATTATTCATTGTTGTCGATATTGATTCATTTTAACTTTTATTACGTTTTGTAAGGAAATATATACGAGTGCAGGTTTTTCAGAGTTCTACCTGGACAATTGTTCAATAAAGGTCCTAGTAAGTTTCCCTCGAGTATTTCAATTGTTTTTTGTGGCTGACATGGTTACTGATGAACCAAACTGAAGAGATGTTCATTGAGTTACAATTTTCAGATAACAAATGCATTAAAATATAGGTAGTTTTCGACTTCGCCATATTAAGATGAGGAGCACTATGATCAGCCACTATGCCTTTTTTTCAGTTTGAGCCTTGAAATATCTTGAAGCCGACCCTGCCTGATAATTATGTATGGCATAACGAAGGGATTCTGCTCGTTTGTTTACATGAATGAACTATATATTCATGTCATACGGTTTCGTTGATCATATCATCTGAGATTTCTGTCAAGAGTATTTTGATTTTTATTATTCATCCTCTATCGAATAATCGAAAATGAAACTGCAATTAATCGTGTTGTTCGTAGTGGCAGTCGCTTTGGTTCAAGCTGCTAGTGTTGGAGATTGGAATAGTTACAAGGTGAGATAATTGCTGGAAAATTGTTAGGAATTTATCATCTGTGAAAACATAGCATAGCAGATGAATTTGTAATTGAGTAATTTGAGCTCATATCATTGATTCCTTTAGAGATAATCTCGACACATATATCCCTCTCACATCTAGATCAATCGACCAAAATACATAGTTTTGCAATTTTTGGTTTGTCAATGTTTTACTGAAACTTTTTCTAGAGATCAATTACCTTTACAACAATTTTTTTTTCCGCACTCGACGCGCGTTTCGCTAACAGGGTTAGCATCTTCAGGAGAAGAAAATCGATACTTGAGTTTTTTGGTCCGATATGGACTTTGTTTATCACTGTTAATTATTTCAATTAATTTCAACATTTCGATTTCATAAGGCGTATTTATACTGATGCAGGTAGTCTGGAGTGAACAGAAGTAATTAACACTCAAGACTACCTGCATCAATATAAATACGCCTTATGAAATCAAAATGTCCAGTTATCAGATTAATAGTCAAGATGAGCCAGCCTCTAAAGAAGATAGCCAATCGCGCTAGCGAAACGTTAGGAAGAAGTTCCAAAGAACGACAGCCTTCGAACCCGAAGAAAAGTAGTAATTCTATTCTGATTACTTTCTCAACAATAAATTGAAAAGCTGTTTTTACATTTTCTATTTCTAGACTCTCACATGCATCGAGTAGTCTCTTTGAAACGGGTTTTAATAGGTCGTCGGCTCTGGCCAATATATTTGTTGTTGCAATCTTGACAACTGATTTCGTAAAATCCCGACTTCTCCGAGTTTTCTCACTTAACTTTTGGGTTACCAAGAAGCTGTGGTAATTTGTAAGATGTTTTATATGTAACTTTCATATTCACTTTATCGAATACCTGTTGAAGTCCTCTAGTGTATTAAGGTTCATATGGGATTACTATAAACTTTTCATTTCTCTCATCTTTTTGAAAAGTCGAAGATTTTTGAAGTGTTTCCCTAAATTTACATTTTCTGATTATCTTATCAACTATCTCAGAGTTACAACCGTTCACTTCAGCTATGTACCTAATCACTATCCTTTCATTGTTGTACTTATCTTTTTTCAAAGGAAAAGTTATTAACCTATGGACGCGGACAACGATTAATTGCTTCGAAATTCAATGAATATGTATACTCCCAAGTCATTCGCTGAGCAAATTCTCTTACATATTTCACGCATCTCGACCGAGTGCATTCGGGTCATTAGGGGTTCAACTCTTTGACCTTTTATGTTGCCATGTCTTAATTGGAGAGATATGCATTAATTTTTCATCGGTGAATTTTTGAATTATGTTGAAATATAGGTATGTTTTCATTGAACTAGAACCACATATTCGTATATCATTGGAAATACAATTTCCAGAGAGATTGAACTCAATCTTTCCAGAAGGTTGAGGCATTTGGAAGGAGAGTTATATTATCTGAATAAATAAAATAGTGAGCACCATGGAGAACCAAGATTACCTGTCTATGGAAAGACTTAAAATTGAATATGAGATTAGTCCGAAACAATATAATCATCGAATAACTTGCGAAAAATTTTATTATTATTGTATAGTGGAATAACCAGGAACTAGATTCTAACTTATCCCTCTTTAAATCGGTATAAAAAATACAGGAGATTCATTTGAGAAAAGACATAATAGAAAGGAAAACATAATCCGTCTAACCTCAAAACTTCAATAAAACAAGTAACTCTCATAGAATAATTCTATACAACATGAAGGGTAATAGCTCAGATCAAATAACAATAGAGATTGCTTTGTGATTGGGTATATGCTGCTTTTTTTATATCACTTCTTTTTTGGAAGGTCTATCTCTCTTACATTGACTTATAAATCCTCGAAACATCATTCTTTCCTCAAATGGAATGTCTGAAGCTATTAATGTTCGTTTGCTATAGGATCGCAACTGAAAAATTTCATCATCCAGGTTTATGTTGACACCAAATTTTTAATGAATAATGAAGATCAACTGAATTTAAGAAATATATAGGTACAAGTGAATGTGTAGACTTCGAAGAATGATGATGGAAAATAATGAACTTTGAGACGTCGGCAATCATTTCCCAACCAATATACAAATCCAATATGATATTTATACCATGGTGATGTTTTGTTTGTTTCAGCAACAATACAATAAGCAATACAACAGCCCCGAAGAAGACGCAAGTCACCGAGCTATCTATGAACAAAACCTCAAAATAATTAATGAGCACAATAAGAAATTCAAAGCTGGACAGGAGAGCTGGGAAATGGGAGTGAACCAATTCACGGATCTGTCAGAGAAAGAAAGACAGTCCTACTTTGGACTCAGACCTTGAGATATTAGCATTTCAAGTGTGGTGTGAATGACCAATAAATAATTTTTTCTTCAAACGTCAAATAATGATGACATTACTTATCTAACTTGATCCTGTCAAAGTTTGATGTCTCCGCCGGCAGCAGTTTTTTTTCCCATTTCTTTACGGCGGAGGGAAAAATGTTGTCATGGCAACAATATGAAACATGTCACAAAGCAACAATACAAATGTCATTAACAACAAACATCATTTTTATTTATAGTAATATTAAAATTACAATTAGTTAATGAAGCATTTTCAAAATTGAAACCGTGCAAAAATGTTCCCGACTCTTGATAAGCATTGGTAACTGTTGATGATACTGATGGTCGAGCACAACTTTCAGCAATCATTCCCGATGTTGGCGAATCATGAAGGTTTAAAATTTTTTGAGCATTATCGTTCTTATTTCTTATTGAATCCTCTATATATCCTTCGGCAACCGTGCTTGATTTCCAGCCCCCATTTCGTTTGAGGCATTCTAGATTTCCGCCCCCATCAATTAAAAGTGTTGCTGAAGTTCGTTGTAAACAGTGACCCATGTATGCGCTTGTATCGTTTAAATTTAAATAACTAGCTACTTTTTGGGCTACTGCGCAGGTCGAATGTATTCCCATGACGCTTCGGTAACACTTTCCATTTTAGTACTTTTTAAAAAATCGGTTTTCTGTGAAATTTTCAGGCCGCAGTGATGCATACTTTTTATACAGTTTAATGTAGTTTTGACCAATTATCGTAAAAGATCTAATTTGTCATGTTTTACTGTCTGGGATTTTGATAATTATTTCATTTTCTTTATCCTCAATGTCCACAGTCTTCATTTTTACATATTCGTCGCATCGACAGGCGCCGGTAACCCCAATTACCAAAACAATCTGAAATATTTTTATAATTTAGTAGAGTATACTACATGCTTTGCAATATATTTTTTTTTACCTTTAATCCTAAATACAACTTATCTGGCGCTTCAAACAAAAATTTATCGAACTCGACTTCAGTGAAAACTTTAGACTTCTTTGTAGTATATCCTTCGCTTGTCTTTTTCAGAAAGGCACGTAATTTTAAAGATTTGCTTATATCCACATTTTTCTAATAACTAACTCGGATTTTATCATAGAGTATCGTGACCACATTGTAGAAGATTTACATTTATTTTCATTTTCCATTATATTAAAATATGCCAGTAAAACGTCTTCGGTAACTTGCCATACTCCTCTTGTATCGCACCACTCTTGGAAGTGCTTGTACGCTAACCGATACATAATTCCGGACTTGGAGGGCCCCAAACGTGCTACTGCATCATTAGCCACGGACTCAATTTCGTTTAGGTTTTCCATTTTCGCACTAAATTTGCGCTTGCGGTTGCAACAACAATAAGCTGTCTTTAATAACATAAAATAACTGTCAAACAACTGTAACCAGGGAGACGCAAATTCCACCGACGACTTAATTATTTTAATTTCTAACATCTAGACGACTTTGATAGTTGTCACAGTTAATTTCGAGTAAAAATAGCGTATGAATTGTACTATTTATGGTTGAAAATTGCTACGTTTGAAGAAAAAATAGTATACTTTATTCGGCAAAGAAGCGACTTTTCTTGACTTGCCCCTATTACGCGCCTCACTTCGTTCGGCGCGTAATATCGGGCGTGTCAAGAAAAGTCATGCTTCTCCGCCTCATAAAGTAATATACTATTATCTAGACCCATACTCTAATAATCCACTTATATGCCCACAATAATGAAATCCATTACGATACAAATTTTCAACCAATAGAAACCCATTATTTTTCGATCAAGCATGATGTGCAAGCTTTGCATTTTGACGTTTGTCAAGTCAAAATCGGTATAGGTATTGAACTTTTGAAGAATTCAGTCAATTTTCATAATCGTATGAAAATGTCTTATAGCAGTGATATAGAAGAATTACCAGCGACCCTCCACAGATGTCTAAGACAAGAAAAAAATACAATCGAAGGGATTATATTTTTCATTTGACAAATGCAACACATATGTTTTTATTTTCAACCAAATTATATGAGCTCTCGTGTCCGAGTGGTCAAAGGCGCCGTCAGTGGTCAGTTGTTACGTACGGGTTCAAGTCCTCACCTCGACAGAATTTTTTTTTTCATTTATTTCTTCTTTTCATTTCTCATTGTTATATTTTTTCCGTGGTTATACCATTAATTATAATTTTGTAGAATTTCTTTAAGAAATACGATTGATTACCTACTATTATTGTGTTCAATATAAATACCTGATAATATAATATTTTTAGTTCTTCATTATTCATTGGGTGTAGATAAAATAGCGTATGCAACTCTCATGTAATGGTTATTAATACACTCGCATAAACCATACGAAACTCACCTTCGGCTCGTTTCGTATCCGGTTTATGCTCATGTATTAATAACCATCATTACACGATCGTTGCATAATATACTATTATCTACAGCCGTACTCTAATAATACACTTATATGTCCACAACCCGTTTTATAATGAAATCCATTACGATACAGATTTTTCATTATGATACAGATTTTCAACCAATAGAAACCCATTATTTTTCGATCAAGCATGATGTGCATGCCCTGCATTTGACGTTTGTCAAGTCAAAATCGGTATTGGTATTGAACTTCGTATTGAAGAATATAGCCAAACTTCGATAATCATAACAAAATGTTTGATACTAGCGATATGGGAGAATCACCTTCGACACCTTCACCGACAGAAATACAGTTAGAATGATTAAATTTTTCATTTGACAAATGCATGATTTATCACTAATTTTTTCATCAAATTTTGTGAGCTCTTCGTAGCCGAGCCGTCTGTGGCGCTGAGGTTGAAAACTATAGTTGGCAGAGACATTGGTTCGACTCCGGCCTCGAGTAATCTTTTTTTCTTGAATTTTTGATCTTCTTTTCATATCTCATCGTTTTATTTCTCGAAGTAATACTATTAATTACAATTCTTTAGAATATTTCAAAGAAATTCGTTTATCTAGTATTATTGTGTGCAATACAAATATAAATATAATATTTGTAGTTCTTCACTATTTATCGGGTGTAGATAAAATAGCGTATGCATGTAATGGTTATTACACGATCGTTGCATAATATTATTATTATTATTATTAACAATTGATACATAATGTTTGTATTATATGTGTGCAGTATAATGCCATAAATTTTTCTCTCAGAGAATAATGGCTAGGGATTAATAGTAATAGTCTTTATTCCCTCTTGTCGTCCCATCACAAATTTTCTCGAATTGAATATTACCATGGAAACGATTTAGCCTAACTCCAAAGTGTCAGTATCAAACGCGTAGGTTGTTTATCTATTCGAATTGAGATGAATGAAACTGAAGAATCATTTATTTTATGTTGAATAAATTAGTCGTAAATAAAGTAGAGTGTAGTATTCGCAATGATGACTATTGTTCTCAAGAAATATTACTCCCTTGCCGCTGAAGCGGCTCGGTTAGTAAAAATTTCTCGAGAAATAGCTATCATTATTGACTCGTGCTATAATATACTGATAAAATTATTGTTGGCTGAAGACTACTAATTAGGGCTGAAAATACTAATAACCATTTCATCTCAGATTCATAAGGAAGGCAAACCCTTTTCAGTCTGAAAAAAATCGCGTTAACTGAAAGATAAAAATGGAATCAGTTTCACCTATTTGAAAGTTGTGGTTTTCGAAGAATACTCTTTCGGCAATGAATTTCAAGCTTTTCCTTGAACTGCCAAAAGGGGATCGAAAGGGAAGCCCTGTAACAAGGAACATTCATTTTGAATTCTTGAAGTTTTTAAGCCTCAGGAAAACCTCTTTTGGCAAGGAATCCCAAAGTTCAGCTGTTCTATTGGAAAACGATCCCCGAGCAAGAGAGGTTCCACAGGTCTCCAAATTCACGACAAAGGGGTGGGAATTCTGTACTCGTTGAGTCATCCGTGTAGAAATTGCCGAAGGTGTAACGATTGATGACAATTCATTATAAGAATATAATATTTTTATCTATGGGGAGTTACATAAAAAATCAACAAACACTCTCTCTTCGTTATTTGTATTCACTACTGTCACTAGGTACTGGACATTTACAAAAAGGAAGACGAATTATATGAAACAGCTACTCCTCTGCCTATATGGCGCAAAGAGCGCCGAATCAGATGAGAGTCACCTTTTCATACTCACTTTGCAACAAACAAACATTGAAATTGAGCAAAAAAAGAAACAGTATCACAAAGTCAAGGGAAAAACCGTTTGAGGTAGATTACTTTTCATAACTTTTTTGTTGATGAATCATACATCTATGAATGATATTCACATATCAAGCAGAGATAGTTTCCCCAATTTTGTCATCGTCCATAGATATTCTAATAAGTCCGCTCACTCTCAGCAGCGACCCGAATCATCACCGTCCGTCCTCGCGCGTCCCTTGCCTGGCCGGTCGGTCGTCAGTGCCCGTCTGACGGGGGAGCCAGTTTAACAGAGTGTCTCCGATTGAACAGTTCGCATCGTTCCGGCCGGTTAAACTGAGTGCGCGAAATGAACATTCTCTTTGAACTTTTATTCTTGTAGTTATTTGAACATTTTTAGATGAGGAAAGAAAGTTACGAATTCTCTGAAATTTATTTTTGGTTGGAGGCTTACTATCTCCTCCGTTTTGAATTTATGGAAAATAATGAAAATTGAAAATTATAAATTTTTATTGACAAGTAATCTCAATCAGGATTGTCTCGAGAATTACTTTGGTCAAATCAGAAATGCTTGTGGAAACGCTAGAAATCCAACTGCCATTCAGTTTACCAGAGCATTTAAAAAACTTTTTGCTATAGGATATTTGCACGAGACAGAAGGCAGCAATTTTATGGAAGACAATACCGATATTTTGCTTAATATAACATCGGAGTCATTGAAAAATATTGAAAGTTTTCAGGAAAAAAATTAAAAAAATATTTCTCCAATTATAAAAATAGAATCAACCGATTATAGGAATTTGATATCAGAGGAGGGAAATGCACTGGTCTATGTTGGTGGATATTTTTTACGTAGATGTCTCTTTGAACATTCTTGTTATATTTGTTTGGAATATTGTTCATCATCCGAAAGAGACAAGTCTACTTCATTTTGTGAGCTCAAAGCTTACAAAGGTAGTAAAAATATATTTGGTGGCTTAACAGTCCCTCCCAATGATTTTTGTAAGTATTTAATACAATTAGAAAATATTTTCGTTTCGAATTTTAATGATTGATGATTTTAATGATGATTACTGCATACATGATGGTGTAGGAAACATATTTCTGAAAGAATATTCCAATGTAGAATTCAGCCATCCATGTAGCAATTTTCCCAGAGACTATTTACTTTCATTGTTTACAAGAGTTCGAATCTATTACACAATCAAATTTGCAAACAGGCAAATAAGATCTCAATGTTTAAATGAACAACTGAGCTGAAACCACTAATATCGTTGCCGACGTTTCGACTTTTATAAATTCATCCTCAGGGCATTACAAAGTTGCAGTGAATCAGATATAAATACACACATACAAGTGAAAAATTATTGAAATTTGCGACTAGAATCACTTCTGCGAACGAGAGGTCAAGATTGAGTAAATTTGGTACAATTCAATTGACAGTAAAAATGTAAAAAGAGACATGAACAACAATTTCAAAAATGTAGGAAATGGTAGAACCCAATCTCTGGTTTCTTGTCTATTAAAATAAAAATAAAAGGACATTTACATAAAAATTCCCAGTTTTTGATACTGAAATATACATATATATATATATATATATATATATATATATATATATATATATATATATATATATATATATATATATATATATATATATATATATATATATATATCGAAAACTGGGAATTTTTATTTTTATGTAAATGTCCTTCAATTTTTATTTCAATAGACAAGAAAACCAGAAATTTATGTGAGTTCAACCGTTTCCTACAGTTTTTAATTTTTGTTTATGTCTATTTTTATATTTTTACTGTCAATTGAATTGTACCAAACTAATGTACTCATTCTTGACCTCTCATTCGTAGAAGTAATTTTTGTCGCAAATTTCAATAATTTTTTACCTCGTGTGTATGTAGGATATCTGATTTACTGTAACTTTGTAGTACCTTGACGATGACTTTATACAAGTCGAAACGTCGGCAAAGAAATAATAGTAGTTTCATTTATTCGACCTAACTCCAACCAACTCCCAGCTAAATATTTGAAATGTGTCTAAATATATATGCCAAAGTACTGAATAGATTATAATTATACTATTAGGGTATACTCAAGAAAACAACAAATCACCATTCAATTAGGTAATATGTAAATAAAGATTATTCATCTTCATTTTTTCTTTATTGTGAAGTCCCTTTATAAGTATCTCACCTTTTTACCTGCCCATAATTTAAGAAATCAGGTGATTCATGCCAGTTATTACAACGAAATATTCCTCAATTTATTGTTATTAGAATCTCATATAATATAATCATCTCAATGAAGGATCATGCAAAAACATAAATAATATATAATGAATATGATCAACACTTGACGCCTGACCCTCGTAGACACACTTTCGAGTAAACATATTGTTCGCGCTGCTGACTGACCCTCGTATAACGTATTTCTGCTTGTAGCCCGCATGATTTACGACCGCTCGCAAAAAAAGCGGCATATTTCACCCACATCAAAGGAGTTACCAGACTTATTAGAATATATATGGACGATGATTTTGTGATATTACCCTTTCATAGAAACGTTATATATTCTTTACATTGGTTTGAAAAAGGCAAAGTAAAAAAATCGGTTCCCCAAAAGTTCCTTCCATCAACAAAAATAAAGATGTTTCTAAACATTTGAAATCTTCCTCGCAGGAGGAGTGGAAGAATTCGGTTCATTTGTATCGCCAAAAGCAAATGAAGGATTCTCTTCTGTGAAGAAACCTGTACTGGCACCGGTTGGACGTGATTCAATGCCCTTCGTGGTATTAGCCAGGGGAGTAGTTGTTTTCTGACCAGGTGCCAGCCAAAACCTACAGTGTTGGTAGATTTGATACTGGCCTGAGCGACTTGTTCGAAAGATGAAAGATTTTTCTGACTGAACATGTTGATTTTTACAAATTATTATTCGAATTATAATATCTGCATAAGTTTTACAGCTTCAGGGCCAGTTACATGAGTTGAGGTTGAATACCCAGTGGCAATGGGGGAGAATCTATCATAATATGCATGTATTTCTGAAACTTCGCGCTATGTTTGAACTGAACCTATTATGAAACCCTTAAGAGACTTCAGTTATCATAGTGAGAAGACATCACGTCGTTTAATCTATCTCAGTGGACCTTTGAGCAATACTTCGTCAGTTTTCAATCGATTCCGTCAACCCTAAAAGTTATCTAGCTTTCTTTGGCATATGATTGAAACTGGTGCAGATGGTGCAAACCTCCAAAGAGCAACGCCATCTGCTGGACGACCAAAGTCTCAAACTCCCACTGTCCATGTCAGAACAGACCTCTTACAGCGGGCCATCGTACGGCGAATCCGCAACAAATAGCCCGCCGCGATCGAGAATCGACTTTGGTCAACTTGCAGAAAGCTGCAACCCTTCACAAAAAGCAGAATTTCCATGTTCGAAATGATCGCATTCACAAGTCCAATGCCAGACAGCTGACTCGACCCACCAGGTCTCATCAGTGACACTTGGCTGGGCTGTGAACACAAACATTTCGAACTATCTACTACTAAATATCTGAAACTAGTGCAGATGGTGTGGCTCTCCAAGAAGCAACGCCATCTGCTGGGTGACGACCACCAGCAGGTGCCACATGTTCTTATCGCCATGTAGAGTCCAATCAAAATTCCGTTCTACGAGAGAAACGAATAAAGTGAACTTCAAGATTTGCTAACCCAGATAACATTCATATACTAAATATGTTCTATGCATAAGCCGTAGAAGTTTGAATTCACACAGTTATATATGAAATAATTTAACTATATTTTTGTTATCAATCTCATAATGAAAGGATATGTGAAGGTGACATAAATATGGCCTTTCATTTTGACTATATAAGAAAGTTCAGAAATATCCAACCAATTTGAAATTTGGAATATAATTATGATATTACAAGTCAAGAGAGTTCAAGGTATCTTGGCCATTTTCTTATCGAAATCAACATGCTGACTCATGAAGCTATAATAGTATGCATTTTTACAGTGGAATAGTATGAAAGATGAGATTGGAAACTTTGGTGTAAAAGATGAAACTTTCCCTAGAGATTACTTTTGCACCCGACGCGCGTTTCTTTAACAAGGTTAGCATCTTCAGGAGAAGAAAATTGATACTAAATCTAAAGCCTAGGTTTAGCTGTTTATATACCTAAAGTCATTCGGACCGATATGGAATTGTCATACACACGCTTGATCAGTTTCAGGTGCTGTTGTAATTTGTAATAAGTTTCATATGCAACTTTCATATTCACTTTATAGTTCATAGAATATCTGTTGGAGTCCTCTAGTGTATTGAGGCTCATATGGGGTTGCCATAAACATTTAATCACTCTCATCTTATTGAAGAGTCGAAGATTCACGAGGTGTTTCCCTAATTTACATTCTCTAATTATTTTTTTCAAATATCTCAGGGTTAAAACAGTTCTTCACTTCAGCTACGTACCTAATTACTCTCCTTTCATTGTCGTACTAATCTTTTGTTAAAGGAAAAGTTATCATCCTATAGACAAGGAATTGCAGTGCCGCCATTTTATGTTTATGAATCGAGTCGTTGGGAATATATCTGAATATATCTGTGTCTTTTCTGTAAATTTCAAATTCTACTTCATTCTGTTCGTTCCTTATAACCAATACTTCCAGGAATGGCAACTTTCGTTCTTTTTCTACTCCGTACGTGAATTTATATTCTCACATCTACTGTTTGGTGCTGGAAAGACATTTTCAATTTCGGTAATCCTTGTATCCACTACAGCGAATATGTCATCAATATATCTGATCCAGACCCTTAAGATGCTAGAGAAGAACTCACTTACTTTCCTAGGGTCTGGATCACTGTGGAGGGAGAAACAAGAAAGACTGTGATGGGTTTCAATTGTCAAGTTGATGAAGAATCGGTTTCTTTTGGAAGATTTCGTTATGAACACTTCTTTCTGTGGAAATCAATTCTCATTCCCAATTTGTGGTGTCCACATACACATATACGGTTTGATGCCAACCCTGACCACTTATTAAGTTATTCTGCTCCTTTGTTTACATAAACAAACTATATATCCATGATCATCCGGCTAGTGAACCAAATGAGAATAAACTTCTGGCAAGATCATACTTAAAATAATTCGTCTTCGATTGAAATATTGAAAATGAAATTGCTATTGATCGTGTTGTTTGTAGTGGTAGTCGCGTTGGTTCAGGCCGTTAGTGACGAGGAATGGAGTAGTTTCAAGGTGAGATATTATTTAAAAAAACGCATTCTCAATCGGACAAACTGTTGGGAAAATTCATATATTGTACTAGCAGAACAATATAAAGAACAATATTGAATATTACGTTGTATTATCTTCATTGTTAGTTCATTGAGATTCGAGAAAGTATGTATATCTACGTTGATACAAAAGAGTGGAAAAACTGCATTCATCTATTGCTGTTCAAAAAGTTTTTGTTCCGCGTCAAAGTAGAAAAAATATTGTATGAAACTTTTGCAAAGGTATTCACAGAACTCGACGTGATGTCAATTTTAACCTAAATACTCGTTAATATTTTTTTAGATCGTGCAATTGTAATTTCACATCTCTACTTTCAAACCAATAAGATGCCTCGATTTCGACTGCTTACCATTGCAACTAAAAAAAATTCCGGAAATATTTTCGAGGCGCCACGATATTTAAGTGGAAATTTTTTGTCAGTTCAAAAAATAAAGATATGATGTGCAACCCTTGAATAATTTTGATATACCTGTGAATAATGCAAAATACATTTCTACCAACTTAGTGACCTAAAATTATGAAAGGGCGATAGACCTTCATTTGAAGAAATATGATAAATATACCTACAAAGGTATATTTTCGCAATTGCGTAATGTTACCTTCAGTTTGAAAAAAATTATCAATGTTATAATTTATTCCTGCTCTCTAGAAAATTTCCTGAAATAATTTAGGCTCTCGTGATGTTATAAGTAAAATAAGTAAAATGTCTGCAAAATTCAGCGTTAATTACCTGGAAATCATTTTCATTGACGATTCTAGGTAGATTGTTTCTATTCCGAAATAAACCCAGGTCTTCATCTCTGACTGTTTGTGACATAGCTTTTCGAGTATTGAATATATGAAATTTTTCTAGTAACTTATCTGAAACAACAAAACGCTTCTTGATTTCCAAACAAATCACCGATAAATTGAAAACTCTCGAAGAAAAATCTTTCTTTAAAGATCCTCCATGTCAGCCTGGCTCAAAAAGGATAATACTTCGACTACTACATAAAGTGAATGTTCATTTCTGAACTGGCCATTTTTGCATGGATCCATGTTGTGATAATAACTTTGTCTGATTGGAAATATTGTGGGAATTTTGGTAGCACCAATTTTGAAAAAATAGAAGAGCTTGATGATTGAATCATTTGAATGGTGAAATATATTTGTTCTGCAACAACCAAATTCTCCTCAAGCGTTGACGAATGAAACTAGTGCATCCCACTGTTTTACCATCCTATAACAACTGCAAACAAGATTTGTTTGAGAAAAAATGATTGAAATTTCACGAAATGGGAATGGCTTTTCTAACTGGAGTGAAAAAAGTTGTATACATTTCTCGCCAAATGTGTAATTGTTTATGAGCTAAGCACATGAATGCACATAATTGCAAAGAACGACAAATGTATTTGTGAATTGCTATTCCTGGAAAATTATTACTGAATCTGCTGGACACAGAATAGTACTCTCCCGTCATGGTGTTGCATCCATCTGAGGCAAACTCAATAACATTTATTAATGGTACATTTTTTTTATTGAAAGCGTCTATAAGAACATCATAAAAATGTTCTTCACTGACAGATTCTACTTCACCAGTTCCATCAAAAATTTGGGCTAGTACACAAACTCTGCTAGCGTTTTTTTTTTCATGAAAAAACCTGAAACAAAAAAGATTTCCTGAAGATCGAGCATCATGTCTGTGTATGTTTTCGAAATGTACCCCACTACAAAGCTCAATGTCTGAACCGACAATATAACTGTGGATTCATCTATTAGGATAGTAAATTAGCTGGGTATTCAAATGCAAGGCTAAATTATCCTTGAGCTCTGCAGCTATAACATTTTTCATAATACGAAGGTAGTAGTCCATACTCAAAGTGGAAGACCAATTTTATTGAAAAAGGAAACACAAAGTCATCTCCACAGCATATTTAATTCTTACAGGAACTAGGATATTGTTTCTATAGGAATTAAATATGTTGTGGAGATGACTTCGTGTTTCTTTTTTCAATATTTTTCATAATATTTTTAGATTCAGTGCATTTCACTCTCATTTTTTTCTGTATTAGAATCTGGACAAATTTGCTTAATAAGATCACCTAGATGGTCCATTTATTTAAAGTATACATTGTACAATGTTCAACGATGAAATCACTCAACTTTATTTCGGCTTCGATCACAAATTTTTTCTCACTATCTTCTTTTCTTGATACAAAATTGTCTAGGATTGAATGTGATGTTCCAGCCACATATTTTTCTCTTTCAGAATATGTTTCGATGTTGTGTTCAATTTAAGATATGTCTGCTTTCAAAGAAATATTGCATAATTTGCAAAAAGCCTTGTGAACATCTCCGGTAGGTGATGTCGATGAAGCAAATGCTTTCAATAAGTGGCTATTCTTGAAAGCATTTGCTTCATCGACTCATTGCGAAATTTCCGTATTTGTTTCTGTTTATATTTCCTTTTCTCATCGCAAGTTTCAGTTGATTCGGATGACGAGGAATCTGGTGAATCTGAGTCCATTTTCATAGGATTGAAAAGTAAATTAGATTGAATTTGGCAAATTCATTGAATCAAGAACTTTTTGAATTTGAATTTAGAACAAAAACCATTGGAGTCTTCAAATAATGATGATGTGACAGTCGAAATCGAGTAAGACGACATTACCCTGGCACTAGTGTCATTATGGTATCGGAGTTGTCGTTCCCATGTTCTATTATCGTCACCACAAAACAAAGAACTAAAAATATCTCAAACTCAGAGTTCTGGTTCTGAGAATGGAAATAAGATACATGCAGCATTCCTTGTTACTTCGTAAAGGTACAAGGTACATCGACGTAAAGGTAAATGTAGCCCTTTGCAGAGGTTAGGTTGCCAACCCTGGGTATCAGTCATATATGTATGTCCAATATTCTTGAATTTGCAGTGTTTTTATATATGGCCATGGCATATATTTTACTAATGAAAATAGCAAATATAGTGGAAGACTTGCATCCAAGACAATTCCAGGAATGCTGTACAGATACAGGGAGTTTTTTCAAAACTTTGCTGATTAAATTTCTCATAAACTATTCTTCAATAAATGTAATAATTCCTGATTATTTATATTTTCCAACGTCAGTTGAATCTTTCTATAAGTATATATCAATAAGAGATACTACGAATTATTTCTCTAGAGAAATAAATAGGTCAATTCACATTTTAATTTGTTGATGTAAGCAGAGAGGACAACCAATAATTTAAAACTTAAGGTTTTCAAGACTTCCCACATGGAGAACTCAGTTGATACTATTTTTCAATTTTTATCGGTATTGTTTTATTACTGAAAGGTTGATTATTTTCACAAGATAATGAAATGTGTTTGCCGAATTCATTAGTGGTGTCATCCAAATTGAAATGATGCCTATTGTACTGACCAGTGAATTTCTATGATTTGCTGAGGAGTGTTTTGTTTTTGGCATTTTGATGAACTGAATGATGATGTGTTCTCTGATTTGTTTCAGCAAAAATTCAACAAACAATACAGCCCTGTGGAAGATGCCAGACATCGTGCCCTTTACGATCTAATAAAGGGGGAAATCGAAGCCCACAACAAGAGGTTCAGAGCTGGACAGGAGAGCTATGAAAGAGGTGTGGACCAGTTCACTGATATGACATTTGAAGAAAGTAAGTCATTATTCGGAACCACACCTAAGGCTGGACTAATGCCAATTGTTATGTGAAAAAAACAATAAATATTTTGTTTCCATAATTGCCCATCAATTTATTATAACAACCCACTTTCTCCCTCATTATTTTAGTAAATTATGTCGATGTAATGACAGATACAAACAATAGAGTGAGACAATTCGAAAACTTACAAATGGACTATATCACAGAATAAATATAATGTAAAAAATGCTCAGAAGAGATTTCAGGATAGGAAGAAATTGATAAAAAGACATATCGGAGAAACTGACCTGTAACTGGCCCATTTGAGATTCATTTTTTTCTGAATTATGAGAAATCGTCCTTGTTCTGCTTCCATCGGCCCTCCCTGGATATATCCTGAGTTTTTCAGATTGTTCTTTTTCACAGCAGTAAAACAAAAAAAAGTTTCTGGTCTTCCTCTGCTTGTTGTTTGTTTTACAATTAGTATTTTTATTGGATTCAGTACCCCGATAAAGCAATCCATACATTCAGATCTTTTGACAACTTTGAGATCATCTGCCCCATTATTTGTCGTGTACAAATCTATGAATTGAATCAGGAGGTGGTTTCAGCAAATCAATGGAATGCCAGAAATATGTGGTAAGGCCAACGGCTACCCGTACTTTCAGGTGGAAACTCATCAAACCTAATAAAAGTCACCAGTTGAATTCTGGCGATAGAATCTGTATTGTCAATCATTTGTTATTCCTACATAAGGTTATGACTCATAACCTAATATTCTATAACTTATAGGAGCTATGGGTTTGGGTACCTCTTAAGAAATCATTTTTCCATAAAGTTTCTATTCAGAAGCAACAATTCCTATAAACAAATCTGTGATCTTAGTTACAATTTACAATTTGGTACGTCCCTCGTATATAAAAATTTCAAATCATGGAAAAAAGTTTTTCACCCCCAGCTTCAATTTACATTCTTGCACTTACCTCGTATATGATAAACAATATATGAAATCTGACTGAAATTTTTCCGCAAATCGTTCAAAATTCGACAGATATTAATAGGTACTGATAATTTTTTTCATTTGACAAAATGTGACGTTTTTGGCATTTCAACCAATATTAGCGGGTTATTCTATGGTTATTCTAGCCAATCATTGGGTATTATACTGATAAAACTGCCTGGTCCTTTGTCCTTTCGATTGTTTCGATGAAACTTTGTTTACCTTTGAAGTGTCAAAACTATAAGGTTTACCGCGTCGATTCTATTGAACTGGTTCATATTTATATAAATTATCATGAATGAAGAGTTACCTTATTATTAATAGTCATTAACTTTTTCAGCATAATAATAACATAACACATTTCAATGAACACTCAAACACGTAAATAGCTCATAACCCCAACTTTATGACAGATATAGCGAACGACCGATTCAAATATTTAAGGTTTCCTTAATTCAAATGAAGATGACGTACTATTAGTTTTCATGAAATACAATTCATTTTTTGTTATATGAGAAGAAACCGTTGTATGAAGATTTTGATACAACGACATAACGAATGATTTTATGTTCCTTCTGGCGCGATTTTCATTTCATAAGAAATTTTCAATTATCAACCTTGTACAGTGAGATGTGTGACGCCATCTTTTGGTATTGTCGGCAAGCATTATCATATTCAATGCGTAAGCATCATATCTCTTCTGGATCATAGAGGGCATACATCGTTGTTTGACATTTCACATTTGTAAACTTTTCACCTATTCGCCGTTCCTTCTTATATAAATGAAATACTGATCAATTAAATTGTTCTTACTTCTATTTGTTCAAAAAATAATCTCTCCACATACAACTCTTTCTTCAAATTTAATAAGATAAATTTCCATTATCGAAACACTCAAATTTTTTTTATTTTGAGGCAAAAGCATTCAAACAAACCGAATTAGATTAAATCACTCGTCCTATGGACTCGTGATCTTATCAATCGGTTTGTTTTCATACTTTTGCCAAATAAAAAAGTTTTTGTGGAAAATGAAAATTTATTGATTAAATTTGAAAGAAATTTGAAAATATCCCGAATAATTGTATCCACAAATAAACAGTGCCTTGAGAGTCGTAATAAAGGTACTTGGGTTACTATGAACTGTTTTCAATCATTTATGTAGAACACTAACAACTGTGAGGAAATATCATTTCCTTACAGTGAGGAAATCTTCACTTTTTCTTTATGAAATTGTGACATTTGACTTAGCTACCTTCACAGTCGTCCAGGAATTACCATTCCTGGCTTGTCCTACCTGGCAAACAATATACTATTTGTAGATTAAACGACTTACCTGTAAGGAAGTTCAATCTAAATTATACGAAGCAACACGTCCGAAGTAGACCACATGTAGTTACGCCTCTGGTGTAACACGAGCCACTGTTTTTTCACAAGCAAAAAATTTTCTTTGCATGAACCCGCTATCTCATCCATTGTCAAGTCATTACTTTCGAAGTGCGAGAAGAGAGAAAAAAAAATATATATACATACATATATACATATATACACACATATACACATATCTACATACATATCCACATACCAAAAATTTCTGGGGGGATAAGGGGTAGGGTGGGGTGGTCTACTTCGGACGTGTTGCTTCGTATAATTTAGATTGAACTTCCTTACAGGTAAGTCGTTTAATCTACAATTATACTTCATCAACACGTCCTTCGTAGACCACATGTAGATGTTTAAAGTGTTCACATTTTATATATTCATATATACATATATATATTTTTTTTTATACAAAATTCCATGTAATAACATAATTTTACATAATAACACACCCTGTAACATCTAAGTGAATAATTCACAGAACTATCAATGTTCAGTTTCCAAACATAACACCTTTAGCATAGACTGAGTTATCTATCAATGGACGATTATAGAATTTCGCAAATACGTTTGATCTACTAGTCCAACCTGCAGTATTTCGAATCGTTTCGATATTTATACCGGAACGCAATGCCGCTGACGTTGATGCGTGACGTGTACTGTGACCCGAGAAAATAGAAGTATCAATGCCACTACAAAATAGAATCTTTTTGATCCATCTGGATAAAGTCTGGCATGACGCTTGTCGAAAGGGCTTTTTATGCGTGAGAAAGAGATATTCTATGTTGCCTCTTGTATTGTTAGTGACCGTCAAGTAATAATTTAATGTTTTCCAAACGCAAAGTTCGGGTTTTTCATGAAACCTAGGTATAACCAAGACAGGTTGTGGTTTGCCAGGTGCTGATGACTTTAGCATGTCAGATATAAAAATTTTTATAACATCTTGTTCGAATACTATGTTTTTTAATTTTATCAACGCCAGAGTTTGAACTCTGTGCGATGATATAAGAGCTAACAAGCTGCATAATTTCAAGGTTAGCATCTCAAGTGATAAGGTCTCTAAAGGGTATAAAGTAGCTAAGTGCTCTAGAACTTTCTGAGGATCCCAAGTTACAGAATATTTAGGAAAAACTGGTCTCTGCCTAAAAATCCCTTTCATGAAACGTTTCAGCAAGTTGTTTTCGTCTTTCACTTGACACAAAAAATTAATAGCTGATCGGTGACAGTTCAAGGTATTATAGCTAGCCCCTTTCAAAAATTCATTATTTAAGAATATTAAAATCTGATCAATTTTAGGGTCAAGAAAACTGATCTTATTAATTTTACAATATTTCCACCATTTCATGAAAGTACAGTTGTACTGTGTCATTGTATTCGAGCTTAAAGAAGACTCATAAACTCGAATAAGCTGAAGTGGTACTCCCTGCTTTATGAAGGCTTCCCTGACAATCTTCCTGCTACCAGGGTAATCTGCCTCCAGATTGGATGGCTCTGCCTGAAAGGAGATAAAAGAAGATCCTTGTGAGGACGAAAATAAATTGGCTCGGACGTAAGAAGTTTGAGGAATAGAGGGTACCATGGTTGCGTAGGCCAGGATGGTACCACAACAATTCCCTCAGCCTCTTCTGCAATGATCTTATTCAGAACTCTCGAGATCAGTGGAAATGGTGGGAAAGCAAAGAAAAAGTAGTTCGACCATTGTATGGTGAAGGCATCTACCGCTAGAGATCCTGGGTCAGGTTTCCATGAAATATATGTATCGCATTTTGCATTCGAGTAGGATGCAAAGAGATCAATTTCGGGTTTTCCTATCTCTCTAACAATTTCCTGGAAGGCATAATCACTAAGACAGTACTCGGTTTCGATTTTGGTCGAGCGGGACCCAAGATCTGCCTCAATGTTGTCTTTGGATCTGATATAAGACGCGAATATCCACAATTTCCGAACTTCGCACCATTTCCAAATATCTCTAGCGATTGAGTCTAAGTTTGGGTATCTGGTACTACCCATTTTGTTGAATCAAGTAATCGCAGTAGTATTATCAACTCTGAGTAGAATATTGCAGCCAACATAATTGATTGCAAAACATTTCAAGGCAATGAAGACTGCCATCAATTCTAGATGATTGATGTGAAGCTTCATGTCCTCTTCACGCCAAAATCCGTGAGCAGTCTTTCCATTGCAAAAAACACCCCACCCTGTGGTAGATGCATCGGAGTTTATTTGCAAGTGAAACTGGCTGCGTTGAAGATTACTTCCCGAATTGGGGATATGGCGTAACCACCATTCGAGGTCCTCCCTAGCTTGACCATTTAGACACATTTTTCCATCATAATCATTATGAACCCGTTTCAGAGCGCTACATTTGAGTCTTTCCAATCGTTTTGTATGGAGCCAGCCATAGGTGAAGGCAGGACAAATCGAGATAATATATCCAATGAGACGTGCATATTGTGAAATTTTAAATGAAGGTCTGACTTTTATGAAATTAATGTGCTCAATGGCTTTAATAACTTTCACATCCGGTAAATGTAATTTGAGGCTAGAACTATCCCAAATAAATCCCAAAAACTTGCAAGAGTGACTTGGGACTAAATTACTTTTGTCGACGTTTATCAAGAATCCCAGTGATTCAAGAAGATTCTTTGTAATATTTGCATTTTCAGAACACTTTGCATGTGTGTCACCCAGTAGCAATAAATCATCCAAATAATTAACAGACAAAAGGCCCCGAGATCTGAGGTAATTCATGACTGGCTTGAAAATTCTACAAAAAACAAAAGGAGATGAACTCAGTCCGAACGGAAGACAAGTGAACTCGTAAAGACTACCTAAAAAGTCAAATCGTAAATATTTCCTACTTTTTTTATTGACTGGTACTGAGAAATAAGCGTCCTTCAGATCGATGGTACACATAAAACAATCCTTAGTAATTATCTGTTTAACAACGTTAATATTTTCTAATTTGAAATGTGTGGACACCACATATCTATTTAATTTTTTTAAATTCAATACAAATCTTAAACCACCATTGGGTTTTGAAACCAAAAAATATGATGATAAAAATTCATCGGTTTCATGATGACACCGACAGATGGCGCCAATGTCCAGAAGGGAATCAATGACAGATTTCAAATTTAATATGTCGTTAGCAGAAAAAATATTCGTGCGTGGAGGCCGTTTTTGATGAGGCTCACTAACCAGTGGAATGGTGTAACCAGTGACCCACTTCAAAATGACTTGATCATCAGTGATTTCTTTCCAACGATTTAAAAATAATTTGATCCTACCTGCATAATTACATGTTTTCATATATACCTCTGCTGAAGATGTTAAAGTAGTTGGCGTTGTCGCTGATATGATCTTGGAGGATTCATCGGTCTTCTTTTGTCTCGTGGATTCTCTTGAAAATTCGGTTTCATTTTCGTGCGATTCACCTGACGCTTGAAGTTTAAATAATTTGAATCAGGTCTGCTTTGAGGACGAGTAACCTTTTTTGTGGGCTTCGGCTGCAACTTCAGTTCACGACTGGCTTTTTGAATAGCTTGCACAGATTTGAACTCTTCCTGGAAGGTTGATCCAAATAGAAACGTGTCATGTTTGGAATCTTCCGCTATCTTCCTAACAGATTTGTCAAGTGCCGGAAGAAACTGGTGTTTTCTGTGGTTGGATATCAGGAAATGAACTTCGCAGAAAAGTTTCCCTGCATCCACTAAATTTGGTGTAACATTGGATAGTATGTCGTCTGATACTCCCCTTTCCAATAGCTTATTCAACGCCGAGCCGAGAGCCGCTAGACCCAAACCCATTTTATCTTGGATACGGGCCAGAACTGCATCTTTTTTCTTTTCTAAAGTTGGGAGGATTCCATCCAATTCAGGATTCACTTTCGGGCCAAGCAAGGTTTGACAGTTCTCTGGAATCAGCCACTTAGAGGAAAGTTCCGCTCTTTGTCTAGACCACTTGCCAAATAACAAGACCATCGCGTGACTAATCCCTGGTTAAGGGGAGGACCCGATGCCGTTACCAGTGTTGGATCATCCCCCAATATGTTAGCCACCAAATCTTCAGTTGGCCCGGTCCCCCCCTCCAAAACTTCTTGTTCCGAACATGCAATAGGGTGATGGACTTGGGCTACCGTTGTTGGAGATGTATTGGGCACATGATCTCCTTCCGAAAAATCTTCATACGCACTGCCACCTAAAAAAGGTGACAGATCAACAGTCATTCGGTATTCGGTAAAGGTACGATGAGCCATAAAAATACCAAATACAGAGACAGATTGAACAAGAAGTCGAAAACAGTTTTTTTTTTTTTGTATTGCAAACCGAAATTGTATTGCATAACCATGATCATCTATCTTGTGTAACAATCAAAATACGTTAACACTGCGTCATCAATGCACGTTCCTTTTCTATTGCTATACCTGTGAAAACAGGATGAAAGGAAGGGCCGAAATAATGTCTGCAAAAACAGAAACATTATAAAAGAACAAAACACTGCAAATACAGTGTCGAGTTCACCGTGCACACAAAGTCGTCATGCCTGCACAAACAAGCATTATTGGAGACAAAAAATAGTATAGCCAATGCCTGCAAAAACAAAAACATTGCTATAATGGACCTATGTGCTAGTACCCTCGGTGTATTGGAATTGCGAGATAGAATTGGGAATGAAAACGCTGCAGAAAAACCGTCTAGGTTGCGAGAAATAGGGCATGCGAATTTTCCACTTACTTGAAGAAGTTTCCGAACTGGATACTGATTCCAACATCTTTTCCAACTTTTTCATCTTCTTTTTTATTCGTTGATACGTATCTACATCAAGGGCACGTTTGGGCATTATGCACAATTACACACACACACAAAACACTGGAGTTTATTTTCTGAGATGTGACTCGTATTGCACTGAGAAACGTAATGACTTGACAATGGATGAGATAGCGGGTTCATGCAAAGAAAATTTTTTGCTTGTGAAAAAACAGTGGCTCGTGTTACACCAGAGGCGTAACTACATGTGGTCTACGAAGGACGTGTTGATGAAGTATAATTCACGATATCATCAATATCGTGTAGGTATTTTGGCGAGTACTGCATATGACTATTCTTGGTAATAGAATTGATGATAATGAGGAGAGTGAATAAAGTTGGGGCAAATGCTCGCACTCAAATTTTTTGGAACAAACTTATGCGGGCTGATGAGATATGACAAGGACGGATCTATAGTTTGAACTCATGCTCACTTTTATTCACTTCCTCCAATGAAACATCTCAGATTCAAACCGTTAGTGGCATCTGGCGATACATGCCCCACACCATCATTTTAAAGTTTTCCCGTAGCAGTGAAAATAGCTGTAACGCTCGGTCACTCCTCCATAGATGGCAGCAACAACATGATAGTTAGTAAATTTCTTATAATGAACCAATCTGGTTGAAAATGAGAGTGGAAGATAAATTTATTGCCTGTACTGATAAGAAATATGCATAATTTTTTGTTGTCATAAAATAATCATCATCATCATCATGACGTAAAAAATATACATATATATATATATTTATATATATATATATATATAACCGTCTAAATTTAATTAACCTTGGGGTTGCAGTCATAAATTAAGTTTGGCCTGATATAGTGAAACTCTTTATTAAATTGTCGAGCTTTCGAAAATCTTTATTTTCTTTCTCAAGACATTAATGTGAGATTAGATATAAAACAGCAGAAGAAAAATCCTTGTCCATTACAAACAGAAAAAACATTTCTTATCAGAAACATTCATAAAAACTAAACTGGAAACCATGTCTCCGAAAATATCACTGGGAAGAAATGGAACCATTCATCCAAATTACATTGAAGTGCACGAATTACCTAATACATGTGCATAAGATTAACAGAACAATTTGGAAAAAATTTTTTCATTTTACATTTTTGAAATCTGTGCTCACACTGGGCCATGTGCTCTGTCCACTCAACAAGTCGTTATTTTAAAAATGTAAAATGAAAAATTTTTTCCAAATTGTTCTGTTAATCTTATGCACATGTATTAATTCGTGCACTTCAATGTAATTTGGATGAATGGTTCCATTTCTTCCCAGTGATATTTTCGGAGACATGGTTTCCAGTTTAGTTTTTATGAATGTTTCTGATAAGAAATGTTTTTTCTGTTTGTGATGGACAAGGATTTTTCTTCTGCTGTTTTCTATCTAATCTAACATTAATGTCTTGAAAAAGAAAATAAAGATTTTCGAAAGCTCGACAATTTAATAAAGAGTTTCACTATATCAGGCCAAACTTAATTTATGACTGCAACCCCAAGGTTAATTTTCATTTCATGAGGATTTTTCAAATTTAGACGGTTTTTTCAACTAGTCCAGTCAAGAGACTACCCTTCTCTCTCGAGAATATTCGAACTTATTTTCACAGAATTTCAAAATATCGAATAAATTTGAGCCGCTAAAATGTGATCATTTAGAGCGAGTTTTAGATGATGTCAAGTGACATTTCCCATGTTTGTCAACACTGAGCGTTTCGGTGCCAATTGCTATGCAAATCATGGAAGGAGCTAAAGAACTTGTTGAGTACTGTATGCCATGGAAGTTGTTGTGTCTTTCTAAAATTGTTCGTTTCCGTTAACCAGTTGACGAACGTCAACCCTCAGAAGTCGGAACTTGTGCGAGCAATGGATAAACGAGGCCTTACCTTTTTACGTGCGATTACCCAGCACGGTGGTCCGGCGAGGATTCGAACCAGGCTTTCCGCTTGATAGGAAGATATGCTAACCACTACACTACCGAGACCACGGTGCAAAAACACTTCCGTAATATACTTGATAAAGTGTTTTTTCGTATTTCAAGCAATGCGAAAGTACAAAAACAAGGGTGTAAGATCATGAGAAGGGACAATGTATCTCCCAAATTGTTTTTATATATTTGTGAAAATCATTTTGATGTAAAGGCGGATCCAAGCAGGCCAACTCAACTCATAAGCAACTTGACTGCTATCTTCACAAGTGGATGATAAATGAAAGGAACTTCCCAAGTTTAGTTGAGAAGTTGTCTGAATGTCCTTATTATTAAATCCTGGCGATTTATTTTTCTGAATTGAACAGTTGAGTTGGCTCGCCTGGTAGAAATATCGCAGCAACTTATCGGTTTAGATTGAAAATCTGCCCTTCTACACTTCTTGTATAGATTCCAATTTTATTTCTTATTTTTTTAGATTGTGGTAGGTTCAGCTGCCAAAAAATCACGTAAGAAAAACCACCACAAAACAATGACATTCAGACAGTTTCCAGTTCAGAAACTTGAAATATAGATTTATACTATACTTACTATACATCTCTGCTGTGGGCTTTCATGAATACTGATATATGTTTCGGACTCAAATACATCATATCGCAGCTTATATCTGAACTTGTTTATTCTGAGGAGTATGCACTGTAGGCAGATTGAGACCTTAGAGGAAACTCGTGACGATACCTGGAGGTGATTGAGGACCTGGCGTCAAGTTACAAATCCTTCCTCTTGTGACAACACCTGAGGAGTAGGGAGGTTGAGGCCTCAGCGTGAAATCACATCAACTCCTTGAATATGGCTCCAGAAACGTGGAATACAAAACTTTAGCGGTCTAAGTCTCCTTAAGCCCCAACTATCATCATAACAAAATGAAGACTGGGGTTTTGTGGATGGAGGAATGTTATTTACAGCGCCATATGAGGGTCCGACCCAATCGTCGTATCATTTGTAAAGGTTCAAGAGAAGGATTTTTTCCATGGGGAAGTGATGGTTTCCAGAAATTGGAAAACCTTTGTGAGTCGTTTCGTTTGTTGGGGCATTCATGGCGTTCAATTTCTATCTCTTTGCGAATTATTATAGACTCGAGGGTTTTTCTTGTGGCAATGGTTTCGTGTTGTTGAAGTCAATTTTGTGTCCGGTTTCTTGGTGGTGTTCGAAGAGAGTCGAGGTCATGTCCGAATCACGTAGGTACTGCAAGTTCGTGTTCGTATGGCTTGTTCCATACACGTCTGTCCTATGTATGTTCTCGGGTAGTCATGACGAGGAATTTCATATATTCCTTGTGATTCGTTTGGTATTATATGTGTGGGTGAGCGCAGAAAAGAGGATATTTGATGGTTTGCTGTCAAAACTGTCTTTTTGTCGTGTTTTGTCAGAATTAAACTTCATCAGTGGTTTGGGAGGAACTGGTATCCTGACAGGAGCAGTAGAGAGGCATACATTCATATGGTTGAGCGACATTTATTGTAGTGAACCTTACTACCTCCACCAACCCTTTCCCACCTGAACTCTTTGGAGAGTAGTAGTATGCCATGTTCGAAAGGGCTCAAGTAGAACATTTCTGTGATATTTTATAGCAAGCTTAAGTTTCGTTGCGAATTGATACCGAAAAATACGTTTCTGGGACCTGTTTCCGAAGTTCTGGGAATGATTGAATCATTCGAAGAATCATATGAATTTATATAAAATTACCGCTGCTTGTCAATGAAGTTGTCGCTGTGGTTCTGTGATTGGCTCTTGATCGAGAGGCCGTGGTTTTGATCCCCAAACAGGGCAGAGAGTTTCCAATTGGAAATTGCTCTGTTGTCATGAAAACGACTCTGAAATGTTTCATGATTGACGGGTCCGCGAATAACCATGCTCCTCCTGATGAGGTATGGCGTAGGGAGTTAGTAACAAGGCCTACTTGGTGAGTGATGAGAAAATACCATAACTACTACCACTCACGCTGCTATTTTAATTTTTTTGTCAGTCATTCGAAACATGGGAAGAGCGTTCTATCTATTAATAATGTGGTGAATAACAACTTGCAATAGTTTTTAGCATGGCAGTTTTGAATGATCTCGAACGTGAAGATGTGCATCTAGTCCCTGCATGGGGATACTACTGGTATCTTTTTGATCGTGGACATTTTCAATATTTCCATTCGGTATCGTTCACCTCCAGTTAAACACAGATCCGTCATTTTGTTTGGGGCTGTATTGGGATGATGGTACATTTCAGGAAGGTAATCAAATTGATACTGCTGAAAACGTATAAAATTGGTTTTCCTGCCAACTTTGAGATACGAGTTTCGATAATTTTCAATATTTGCATCTCTCAAAGTATATTATGAACACTTTCTGTCTGAACACCCTATAATGGTTGCTTTCGAAACGGAGTCATTTACCTTGACAACCTGAAGTACTCTTCAAAAGAGTAGTTGTCCGTAAGTCTCCTATATAAAAATTGCATGAAAAAGGTGAAAAACTCATGATTTATGATCACACATATTTTTTTATATTCTCTACCACTACCGTGGAATGTCTCATCATATCTGTGATGTACATAACAAGTTTTAGAAATATTGTAATGGAAGGATGACTTGGCATGAACATTATTCTTTATGATGTTTTTTTCAGATTTGAACCCAAACGATGCAATTTTTCAAAAATATACTAGAATTCTGGGGACAGTTTTCTCAACAAGAATCTATGAAATTCCGTATTTCTACAAAAATTCTCTCTCTACAAAGAGATTTGGGAAAACTCAAGAACTGGGCGAGATAATAATGAGAATGGAAATGTTAGTGAAAAATTGTATCATTTCAATGTCGTTTCCTGAAGGTATCTTATATATTTCAATTTCTTTTCCAATAATCGATCATTTGAAATCGAATTTAAGGCAGAAAGTTCCATAACGGGCTGAAAATGGGCCTTTACATTGAACAACTGAAGTCTTCTCCACCCCAGTCATCAGTCATTTATTTCGACAGCTTGTTGAAAAAGTGTTGAGACTGTTTTTCAACAAAATCTACCGTCTCTCAGTGGACATTTTTCACTGCTACTGTTACATCAAGCAACATTCTCGTGAATTATCATTTTCACACGAATCAAAATATGTGTAATTATATTATATGTACTTCATTATGAACAGTGAATATTGAGATTCACTGATGAGATCGTGACGATAGTTATTTATCAGTGACTGATGGAATGGATTAAACTGACTGAAAATTTCCGTATATAAATAATTTATCTTCTTTCATGAGATGTCAGTAACAGATTTTATCTAGGGTCATACTCAACCTGAGGAAGCTTGTAATTCTATTGTCGGCACATACAACATGACATTGATCAATATATTGAGCTGTATAGCTAACTACACACACGGTGTTGGAAGTTCACATTAGCATTTTATATTAGAAGCTAATCTACTATATAATAAGTACAGTTCTCCGTGGAATGTTCAACAAAGAAAAAAGTCTTATTCTGATTCTGATAAAATATAGCATTCAGATGCTTTGCCAAAGTAAATGCCTTCTATGTATTATTATGATAATATAATCGACGAAACACATCAAGAAACAAATATATTAATACTTATACCCTGATTTTGATTTCTTTGAATTTCCTAGTTTTTGAATACTCTACAAGTGCACCTAAAAGGCAGACCCTTGTTATCATTCGGTAGCGCGTTTGATATTTGAACCATACGAAACCCAGAAAAAACTACAGTGCTACCGGGTCGGTTAGTATATTCGATATGAAGACTTCACCCACCAAGATTTATATCTAGTTGCAGCAGAAAAAATTCTGAGGTTACTGAGTACCGATACCGAGAAAATCGGAAGAAGAGAGTCAATTCATAACAATTGACGCCTAGTCCGCTCAAACAACGAAAAATCGAGTGAGTAAAGGCAAAAACCTTCTACAAACCATACTTTTCACTAACTTTTTTTTAACACCCAGATCTTGGTTACAATAGTTTCCTTCAAGTGATAGATTCAATTAATCCTGCTATTTTTTTTAAACATATTCACCCGAAAGACTAGCACTGTAATTGTTCATCGAACACTGCGTGAATCAAAGGGCAGGAGTTACGAACTAACATTTATTCAACTTATTTGAAGTTTCTGAGCATCAGGAAAAACCTTCGGTAAGGAGTTTCAAAGTTCAGCTGTTTTATTGAAAAAATATCCCTGAGAAGAGGATCGACAGGTGTCCAAGCTCACAACAAAGGGGTGGGGATTCTGCACTCGTCGGGTAATCCGAGTTAATACTGCCAAGGGTAGAACGATTGACGACAATTCAGAAGAGCACAGACCGTGAAAATATCTGTAGAAGAGAAACAAGTCTCCTGATTCTTTTACGATGCTCCAACGACATCACACAATGGCAACAGACGGTTCATGATTTTTTTCTTGGAACATGATGGTGGAAACTGATTATGAATTTTTGTGAATGAACCAAACGTCTTTGAATGATATACACTTACCCACCAACAAATAATTTATTTTTTTTATTTTTCTCTGTTCCTAATTATAAAGTTACTGTGCTAAATACTAAATCAAGACAAAACGTCATCATGAAAAAAGAGACATTGAAGGTTTAGGTTTTGATAAAATACTGAACTTTATTGAATATGAATGATTTCAGGAAAATGAAGGATGCTCTTCTTTTACTTTTTGTAATTGAGTGCTAAAAAGTGATTCATTTCATAAGTGATTGTGAAAATGAGCGTTTTGACAATTCCTTCAATTTCGGAGTGTGCCATTTCATTTATCAGAATTATAAAAATAATTGATTAAGTTTTCCAGAGTTATTCAAAATATTTCAATCCTGTTTTCGAGAATCGATAATTTGAATTCAGTTCCGAAGCAAAATGTACTTGAGGATCGAAATAAGTTAAAATGGGGCATATCCGTCAACCAACTAGCGTTTTCTTACGACCGTCAACCCTCAAAAATTGGAACATATGCGAGATATAACTATTAATGAGGACATATATTTTAATGTGTTATTCCAGCAAGAGCAAACACAAAGAGTAAAAGGTTATAAGGTAACTTGCTAACATTTCAAAAAGATGAGTAAAATCACTTACTAACTTGAGATTGTAGTAAAAGTAACGCGTGAAAATGAGGTACAATCGTCACATCCTTATGATTTCAAGTTACAAATTGGGAAAATACATTAAAATCGTTATAATAAATTTAAAAATTTTGTCTTTACCTAAAATTAGGAGCACGTGCTCCACTCCGAGGTTATCGATGAGAAAAAAACAAAAGTAATGAGAGAGGAAAACATTTTCGGTTGTCATTTTTTGAAAATGTTTTTCTCTCTCTTCACTTTTGTTCTCTCTCATTGATAATGAAATGAATGTATGAAAAATCACTATGGGGTTGATTAGAGTTTTGACTAATACATTAGTTTACCATGCATTACTGAGATCACACCTGGACTTGCCAGAATTTTTAGTAACATGGATAATATGAAAATAGCCAATAAAACGGTTCTCACAATTAATTCCCTTTTTCCTAATGTTAAAGATGAAGTTCCAAAATTATCCCAGTCAAATGTGGTTTACTGTATTCCTTGCAATGATTGTGACTCTGAGTATATCGGACAGACAGGAAGACTGTTGAAAGATCGCATTTCTTCACATAGAAGCGATTGCGAACTCCATCCTGAAAGGTGTGCTCTGAGTGAACATGCTTCCAAGGAAGGACATTCAATGAATTACGGTCCCACAAAAATGTTACCAATTGAATGGAATGTTTCGAGGGGAATGTTCTTAGAAATGGCATTCATCTCCCAATTTTCAAATTGTTCAAATGAAAGAACTGATCTCAGTCATTTTAGTGAAATTTATTCATATTTATTATTGATTGATAGGAATTCGAGGGTTCTCGAAGGCAATTCGAGTGGCGTTACCTAATTAAAATTTTGAATATAGATTTTTTCACTAAACTAATTTCATTTTCGAATAATTTTACTACTATATTACATTTTCCCACCTCTTCTTTTGTAGCACCTGTAATTGTATTGAGGTTTCAGCGGCTTAGACCAAATTGTGACTTGAGAATTTTTCAGTGACATTTGACATTTTCGACAAATGAGTTTTGGCGCCTTTATAACCACAAAATTTCATGCCCTTTATCTTTTCCACATGGTGTTCGTCACTAAACCTTTTCATCAAAAAAGAAGATAAAGTTGTTGACGTGTTTATGTGTTGTACGGATACGTATCAATGTTTTTGAAATATTTTACTATGTGTCATCTGACTTTTCTAAATTTCTCATGCGACCATCCTCACTAACAATGTGAGCAAGGAAAAAATTTTGTTTCAAACTTCCAATCATCAACATCAAGAGTACACTTTCGCTTTTGCTGCTGTCCCAAATATAATTCCCAAGTTTTGTTCTTAATTTGTCAGCAAAGACTTCCTCTCCTCTGTTCTCTCTCTCTCTCTATATATGTATATATATATATATATATATATATATATATATATATATATATATGTCGTTAGGTGTTTTTTATTTTCTGATGCAAGTATATTGTGTAGTTTTTAGTACTAAGTTTTATCAGTATCGTGACAGCTCTGCTCTGGGTGCGCTCAAAAGAGCGTTCGAAACAAGTTGAAAATGTTATAAATCCCCTTTTTACCCCATTAGAAAAAAAATCAATAAAATACGACACACATCTTCCATCTTTTCTTTTGAAGAATATTTCTGCAAAAATTCAAGTAGATTGAAGTACGTTGTCTCATACAAACTGTGACTCCGTTTTTTAGCGCCTTCGGGGTAGAATTTCGGAAAACCTCTTCTCATCGGATGACTACGTCATACAAAGAACACGCCTTCAATTCTCAGATTTCTTCTGGTTTAGACTGTGCATTGATTAACCCCTAAAATAAATAACTACCCTTTTTTAACCCAATTAGGTGATTAATTTAAATAAAATACGAAATACGTATATATAAATTTTTCGAAAGAATTCTTATCCAACATTGGTAGTAGATCGAACCAAGGCATCACGTTGTCCGTTACAAATTTGGCGCTCGTTTTTTACCAGAATGTAAAACAGGATAATAAGTATCCTATGTCATGTCCGTCTCCTGGTTCTGAGCTAACTCCCCATATATATAAAAAATTATGCTTTATAGGTTCGAATCATCTGTTTTCCCTAGCTTCAAAATCTTGTATTCTACCTATTCAATTATTTTATGGAATCCCACTGATTTTCCCCTCTGATTACTCATCTCATCCTTCACATAGCGTTCAATTTTTTCGAAACCAATACATTTTTCCTGGTTTCCACGAAAATTATCTGAGCTCTTACCACGATGGAAGGAATGAGATCTAGTATTCCCAACTTCTAACACAAAGACTTACCCATGCAAGCTTGGGAAAACTTCTATGAAAATATAAAATATATACCCTCCTAGAATAATATCCTCGGTTCATTTTACAGATGTTAGGCATCCCCATCTTGATTTATCGATTTCCACTGCTGAAGTTTAAACCGCACTTAATAAATGTAAAAACGGCAAGTCGACTGGTTCCGATGGTATACCAAATGAGTTTTTGAAAAATTTGCCACATATTTGGGTAATATATTTAACTTCGCTATTTAATAATATTTTTGACACTTATATAATACCTAGATCTTGGTCTACCATTATATTCTCTATGTTACATAAGGGTGGCCCTTCGAATACACCTGATAACAACAGAGGTTCAGCTATGGTGAATTGCTGTCTGAAGCTTTTCACAACCATTATTCTCAACAGATTATCTTGTTGGGCTGATGAATGCAATATATTGCCGGAATCCCAGTCGGGTTTCAGACCCTCCCTTGGATGTATTGATAATGTTTTCACTTTAACGTCTGTCATTCATCTACACATTAAACATAGAAAGCGTAAAATATTTGCTATTTTTGTCGATTTCAAGAGAGCCTTTGACTCCATTAACCACAACATACTGTGAATGAAATTATTCAATACAGGAATATCCTCAAAAATTATTCGTCTACTGAAAACATTATATCATGATGAAGGCTTGACAAAATTATACGAGGTTACAAGTGGTGTTTTACAGGGTGAACCTACGAGCCCTCTACTATTCGCTCTCTTTATAGCGGACTAAGAATCTTGTTTTCATAATAATGGGGCCCAGGGTGTGAGAAGGGATGACAGAAATGATGTTTTAACACTAATGTATGCCGATGATCTCGTCAACCTGGCACATTCTGAGATCGATGTTGTGAGAAAACTGAAAATTCTCGAAAAATACACATCATCAAATGAGCTCATTGTAAATCTGAAGAAAACTAAGATAATGCAATTTTCACGTAGTGGTTTCGTCAAACCCAATTTCAAATTTCATTGTGACAATCAGCCGGTAGAAATCACCAACAAATATATATATTTGGGCGTGACATTTACCTCCTCTGATCTTTTTCATGAAATGTCAATCCTGACTAACACTAAAGCGAAACAAGCTATTGGTTCTATATTACTATCATGTCTTCAGCTGAAATTGACACCTGGCCCCCTATGATGAAGTTGTTTGATTCATTGTGTTTGAGCCTCATGTATAACTGCATTCCTACTTGGGGACTCAGATTTCCTTTATTGAAAGAATACTTTTTGTTCCTACCAATACACCCGATTCGATCGTTCGATTAAAAGCTGGAAGAGTTGAACTCACTTATAATAGTTTCAAAATGACCATCAACTGGTTACATAAGATACTTTTAATGGAAAATAATCAATACCCCAAGCTCTCTTTCGAACAGCAATTACGTGTGACGAACAATGCGGACCCTGAATATAATTGGCCATTGCAAATAAAACTATTTTTCTCCGATGCTGACTCAGTGCCTTTATGGAATAATCTCAACGAAAACGATTTGTTAAAGCATAGAAAATCCTTACTATCTAAAAACTACCAATTTTTACATGATTCTGATCTAGTAATAACATCTCGTTATCATTACCCATTCATGTATTTTTATAATCTATTTAATATTACTGTTGAAACAAGCTCATATCTTTTGCTAAAACTGCCCATCCAAGTCACCCGCACTATAGCTCAATTACGTTTGGCCAATCACTTCAAACTAAAATTTACACTCGATGGAATTTCCTATACTATTGATCCAGACCTGATTTGTCCAGTCTGCAACACAAACGAAACGGAAACACGTTTCCATATTATTTTTGACTGTCCCATCTACACATAAACAGAATATTTCCTGTCTATAGAGTTTGGAAACATTGATTGTTGCTTTACAAAACTTATCAGTCCTTGAGGCCGAAAAAATTTCCGAGTACATTTGGAATATTCTAAAACTACGAGCATTCATTTTGAGCGAGTAACTGCGGTATTTTCATTTTCTCTGAACTGTATTACTACACTACTATCTATGGAGTTGACTGATTTGTTTCATTACATCAATTGAAAAGTGTTAGCTCGTATAGTACGACAATGGAATTAATCTTGGGATAATTTTGACAATGAGCGAGATTTGAACGTTTTAAATTCAAATTCAAAGAAGGCTGCTGTGACAAGTGACGTCACCTGTTCCTATCACCATATGAGGTTCATACGAAACTCCGTTTAATGAGTAATAGACCTCACCTAGTTTTTTTCATTTAAATTTTTTGCTAGAAAATCAATACTATTTTATATTTTCTTACGCAATTCAGCGAATTATTATAACGTTTTATTGCCATATTGGATGTTACATGAAATGTTGATGATGTTCACTAAAACTGTTGTTTCACATCATTCAGCTATGCATATAATGAATGATCAACTCTTTTGTTCCGTTATCCAGGAGAGAGTTGCATGAGAATCCATTTATAATTCGTTGACTGATGAATGAACGAAAACGGATAATCTGCATTTTATGATCAGCCCACATTAGCGAATCTGCATAGAAAGTTTTCATTTTGTACCTTTATGGTTGATTTGAGTACCAGCATTTTGCATATCACCATAACGATCGCGAAATTAACGCAAAGAAATGCTTGTTAAGAGGAATTGCCTCACATAATTTAAATTTTTACATACCATTTCGGTGATATAATGACCGTGATTGTTTATTAGGATATGATAAGAAAAATTACGTAGTGATTCTGACTGTTTCTTGATCTCCTCTTTTTCTTGTTTCAAAAGCTCTAATGAAATTTTGCCACAGTTTGTTTTTTGATTCTATCGGCTCAAGAAGAAATTATAGATTCGTTTTTGCGAACTCGAAGTCATGTATTTTTTTTATTTCCGAAATATATAATATGATACTGTAAACATTGTTGAATGAAAGGAAATTATAGAGACTAGTATCCAAAATCATTTTCGGAAAATAGTGAATTCAGTTTGATTCAACTATTCTTACATTTTAATATTAATCTGAATAGAATATCATCTGATTTCTTGCTCATTTACATTTCTGATCATTCAAGTTTTTTGAATTTCATTGTTTGCCGAGAATTAATTTAGATTTTTTTTGCATTTCGGTGCCTTATTTCGATTTAGTACTTTAACCATTATTATTTCGGTTGATTTTTGCTCATTAGTTTCAATTACCGAAATTTATATATTTCGATCATTTTACCAACTCTGCATATCGATTCTTCTTAGTTTATTGTTTCAGATTGGATTTTTCTGATACTGAGTTTTTCCATAGGTTTCTTCTATGAAAGAAGTGAAATAAAAAAATAAAATAGAAATACCCTCTATTTGCATTTGTGTAGATATTTCTTAGGCATGCTATCTATTCGATTCAATTTTCATATGCTTGATATACAAATTTAGCAAGGAAAAATGTTCTCTATGTAATACAGTGCCCGTTGTGTCACACAGGCAGGGGACTAGCTGTTTCAGATAGACTCTTTCTTCATTTTTGTGGATGAATCAAACGTCTTCGGACTATATAAAAGTACCTATCGAAAGAGAGTGTTGGTAAAAAAAATATATTCAATTTTTTTCATAGTGTGTAATTTATAATTCCGACTCGGACAAGAAGAAAGTCAAAAAAAAAATCCTCAAACCTAATGTTCTCCACAAGGATATTTCAAGTTTCTAATTAGAAAATGTAGACAATGTGAGTTTTAACCAATATCAGTAAGCAGGGAATATTGATCCGTGAAATATCTACTGAAAAAGTGGATATTGGTACCGAGGCCACCAAGGGTCCCGAAAAGGACGTCGAAACATCTGCAAAGATGACAGACGACGACCTGACGGAAGGAGGAGCAGATGAACCTCGAATAGAGTCTCAACCCCAACGACCTCGCAATGGGCAAGGACGTCGGAAAAAAGATAAAAATAATACAATGCAACCTCCAACACAGCAGGACGGCTACGGCAACACTATGTCGCCGCCTTGATGTGTTGGAGGATGCAATAGCTTTGATCTAGGAACCCTGGATAATTAAGACCAGAATTACTGGTTTCGGTAACTTGAGTGGTCAAATTTTTAGCTTACCAAGCAATCAGCAACCTAGGACAGCCGTTTACGCTCCCAGGAAATACAGAGCCTTTCTGATGGCACAATTCTGCACCTCAGACCTTACTGCGGTTAAAGTGGAATGTCCAGACGGAAAGGGGAAATATACGGCTTTGATACTCGCATCGGTGTACCTAATACATAATTAAGAAAGACCTAGCAATCTTGAACAGAGGCACGGAGCCGACATTCATTAACGCCCGTAGCCAAACATTGATAGATATTACGCCGGCGACAGCCAAAACATCAAATGAAATTCAAGACTGGCAAGTGTCTGATCATATTTCTATGTCTATGTAGTATACAAGTCCTACTAACCTTCAATAGACAACGTATTATCTCAGAGTTAGCACTAGAGTGCCACCAAGATTTAGATAACGCATCGGTAGATAATAATATCGTACTAAGGTGGGTGAAAGGACACGACAGGAGCATTGCCGATTCTTTGTCCAGGATGGCGGCTGGACTGAAAATTTTGGGACCAGGTGACACCCATGGCTTGACGACTTCGACAATTGCGGAACTAGCCAAACGATATACCCATACTCAATCCCTCAAGAGATGGGATGAAACCAAAGGATGCAGTTTTGCTAGGATCACCCTGGGCGACCCTGGGAAGCTGGATCCGAATAAATATTTCTGACTGGAAACTGTCAACGAAGGAAACACCTCCATATTATGGGGCTGGTGGATACACCTCTATGCAGGATGTGTGAACAAGAAGATGAAACTGTCAGGCATGTCTTATGTGAATGTCTGGAGCTATCGTCGATAAGAGAGTGTGAGTTCGGTGAGTCTTGGCCTACACCTGCCGATATTAAGGAGATGTCCCCTGGTGACATGTCCTCTTTCCTGGATAAGGCAGGATGGACAATGTCCCAGGAGGGAGGATGTACAATGGGCCATATTGTGGCCTAAGTGTGGGTCTACACTCACCCTCCCTACTCTACAGATACAGAGATACAGATCTACTGAAATTATTTGATTATGTAGTTATATCAATTGGTATATGTATCGATCAGAAATTCATGAAACATACTGTGCCAAATTCAGGATTTTTTTTCCTTAAAACTTCGGAATATCAAAAAATTCTTCCATATTTTCAAAACGTCTTTGTAACTTCGATATCATCTGAAAACGATTTACGGATAACAGCAATCGAAACGTCGTGGAAAAACTTGGTTTCAAACTTAGTTTCAAAATTTGTCCGACCTTTCACGCTTGTAGGTATAGATTCCAATATGAATTCTCGATTTCTTCAGATTGTGGTAGATTAACTACTAAAAAGTTGATCATATTGTTTCACATTTCTCCATTTGAAAGTTTGCTTAATTTTACCATTTCATATTTTATTTTTCATCGCAATATTATTCTTGAATTCATTAATATTGATCTTTGACCTGAATCCATTTGAATATTCTTCTTCTTTCTGATTTAGTTTTTTGGCCCAATTATATGAGGATATTTTCATTCATATCATTTCGATAAGCTTTCAACTATTCAATTTGATAAGTTTGCCAGTGATATATTTGATTGTTCTACCATTTAATAAAATTCCGCTATTCGCCATTTATTGTTTTGATTTTTCCGAAGTTTTCTGCAACATGTTTCAATGGAGTAAAATAAAGACAATAGAAGTCCTAACCAATATCATGAAACATAGTCAACTACATTCAAGCAAACGTGAATATATCTTTTCATGACAAACAATTATACTTCTATTCTATTATAATACAATAACATATGCAACTGATACGTCCTTCGAAAGCTATCAGAAGCAAGAAAAACAAATATGAAAAATATTGAGGAGAGAGAATACATTGAGAAAAATATTCAATCATTCAAGTTGGGTGTTTTCACAACGTTTCGATTGCTGGTATTCTCAACTGTCTTTCAACAATTGCTATGACTGGAACCATGCCACACTTAATAATAAGGAATTCATGTGAGTAAAAATTCATTGAAATATCTACGAAGAAAATCACGAATATCTCAAATGATGAGATTGCTTTCTCTCGATTGCCTCATTTGCCATCCTTCAAATCGAGAGAAATAATAGCATAATTTGTCTTCGTTCCAAGAGCAGTAACCTTCCAACTGTCTTGCTGTCTTGAGTGACAGAGCATCGAATCAGTCAAGTACTGTATTACTATATGAACACTGAACTATATGGATTCGTTTTCGAAATATTATCTATGAAAAGTTGAAAAAATGGAAGCCTTTCACTCGTGATATCGCACGTGTCTTAGATCTTATTGTTTGTGTTCAGGGATAGAGAAATTTGATTAATCTAATTATAAGTTTTCACCAAACAGTAACAATAGCTCTGTTATAACATTCAAAATCAATAATATCCATGTTGATCTTTCAAAAAAACATTAGGCATTTCCGGTATCAATCTTTGCATTCTGCAAATTTTCTCTGCTATTGGTTGAACGCGCCTAAATAATCTGCACCAAATTGTTATATGAACAACAATGATACCAGTAGAAACGTGAATATGGTAAATAGTTCTCACTTCAACGTCATATTTGAAAATACAACTATGTCCATAGCTGACAACAGGTATTCTAAGTTCGCTAGTTGAATATATATTTACAGAAATCTATTTCATTCATGTATGTACACAAAAATATAGCATCAGCAATAAATATTGAATTCGCATCAATGTGTGTTTCATAATCATTTGATTTTCAATGAATTCCACAACAATAATGATTTATTATCAGAAATAGTCTTCCGAACCCACTGTAATTATTCACAACCAATTATTTTATCGCCCATTCCACCATGAATTACAGTACCGTTAGAAAGTGTGTTGTGATACAATAATAAACTCATCCTTGAACTTGATGGGAACAAGCTGTCGGTACCACCTCTATCAATGGAAGCGTGGTACGAAGTGAAAGTGTGAGTACCCTCAGCTTTGGCACAATCAAGCACCGACAAGTGCTTATCCGCATTATGACGGTGGCCGCATCTTCTATCTTATATAATGCAAGTGAAAGCAAGAAACGTTGTTTCAAGAGCGGCTTCACCCACTTTCGTAATGACTGAATAACAATGAAACAGTTGATTTGATTACCAGAATTTATTCTGCTCGCTTACGAACTAAAACAAATGTAACAAACAATAATTACAAAATCTCAAATCTAACGAGAAAACTCACTGGCGGCCTGATATATACAAAGTGTTTGTACTAGAAGAACAGAGAAAGAGACTATGTACAGAAATAGATTTTTTCACTTTTCAGTCCCAACCGTGGTGGTGAGTAACTTTCACCCACACCTTCTCCCAAACAGGTTTAGAGATCTTCTTCCACGCAGGCACCTCTCTTGTCTTCCAAATTGGCACCCAAATTTGCTTCCATTCGTCTTTCCAGATTTGTTTTTTCTCAGTCACCCATTTCTGTACCTTCTCGGTCCTCCATATCTGCACTTTTTCTTGCTTCCATATCAGTTGCTTCTTTGGTACCCAGATTTCCTTCTTTTCCGTTCTCCAGATCTGCTCTTTCTTCGGAATCCAAATCTGCTTCTTTTCCGTTCTCCAGATTTGTTTCTTCTCGGTTCTCCAGATTTGCTTCTTCTCGGTCTTCCAGATTTGTTTCCACTCTGACTTCCATTCCATCTTCTTCTGCGGCACCCAGATCTGTTTCTTCTCGGTACGCCAGACCTTTTTCCAGACAGGTTTCCAGATCAGTTTTTTCTTCCAGAGATCGTGCGCTGTGTATTCATTGCCGTGGTGATCTTTGCCCAGATAGTGTTCTCCATGTATTCCTTCCTTGACCCATTCAGGTACGTGTTGTAGTTTCCATTCAGGTATTTGGATTTCCTTCCACGCTGGTACTTTCACTTCCACCCATACTGGTTTCCAAATCTGCTTCCAAGCTGGAACCTGGATCTCTTTCCAATCAGGAACTTGAATCTCTTTCCAGTCTGGAACTTGGATTTCCTTCCATGCCGGTACTTGGACTTCTTTCCAGTCAGGGACCTGGATTTCTTTCCAAGCTGGCACTTGGATTTCCTTCCAGATTGGCTTTGAGATAACTTTCCAGTCAGGTACTTGGATTTCTTTCCAGATAGGTACTTGGATTTCTTTCCAGATGGGAACTTGAATTTTTTTCCAGTCGGGTTTCCAAATTAGTTTCTTTTCGTGTTTCCAGACTTTGACCCATTCTGTTTTCCAGGTGAGCTTTTTACTCCAGTAACCCTCGGGTTCATGATAAGACCTTTTCGTGCGGGAAAGACTACTAATAGGACCACTCTGAGTAGGTACGGCAAAAAAGCACCCTACAACGATCTGAAAAAAAAAAGTTGTCACTATCAAGTTTGCAATTCAACTGTTATAATTAGAAACCACTTTTCATAGATTATACGAGAAATTGCTATATCACATATCACTGTGGGATGAAAAATTCAAAGGTGAATATAGTAAGGCGGAAGTTCTCGTGAAATATATGGATGATGTTTCATTGAGACTTCAAATACAGAATTCAAGAGCTTCATAATTCAGTTTAGGTTTTCGGATTAAGGATCATATTGATGAAGAAAATATATTCAGAACAATCCGAATAGAGCAAGCCATTCTTCCTGGGAAAGTATGTTTGAGTATGCAATCCTCGGTTTATATGTAATCGTCCTAGTGAGGTATGACAACTTATACACTTCTACATCTGGTCTTAACGAACCAACTGTCCATATATTCTTCAAGATATGCTCAGAAGCTTCTTGCTTCTTCTGTACTCATTTGAAATTGAATACATTCAATGAGATGAAAAGTTTCTTTCTTCGAGGATTCTCAGTTATTTTCACAAGCAAATAATTCATCTACTTTTTAGCTCGCCTTATGAAGTGGGGCCGTAAAGAATCTCTCTCTTTTAACTTTTCAACAGATCAATCAGGGTCTGACAAGTTTGAGTTTAATGGCATTACTGTTGGTATTTCATATTGAGAAAATATTTATATGGCGTCACTGTCGCTGAGAGGTGGTATCAACTTTTTTGAATGAAAAGAGGCGGATTGCAACTGATTAGTTATTCAATTTTCTATGCAATATTAATTCCTTTGGAAAAATCAGACTAGCTATTTCTGAGTTCAATCTACCCATTTCAACAATTGTTTTCCTCGGTTTGTAATCCATTCCTTGGTTTCCTCTTAACAAGTGTTGAGTCACTTATCGAGTCAACAGTGTATTTACTCTATTTTTGATCTATATGTCCTTATAAGCTCAAACATTTGTTTGTGATATGTTTGTATACCTTTCAAACATTTTTTTGGAAATTTATACTTGTAACATACACACTCTTTTATCTTATTCCTGGAAATAAAAATCGAATCAGTTTCAATATACGCCGAGGTTTGCCCTAATTATCATAAAGTTTTATAAGAGGTTACTGACTTGAGATCGAAATGAACTTCCATTGAAATAATGATTTTTCATCAGTTTGAATGCTTCTCTTCAACTTGTTGTTCTTCAGGAAAGCATGCCCAGGCATTGGGCAAGGTCCTGGGGTAGATTATGTATACGTCGACTGCCCAGTAGTGTTTTTCAAATATGATAGAAAATCCATAGGGTATATGATTGAAACCCAGTAAAACCCACAGTGTTACCGGGTCGGTATATTCAATCCAGATAGCGGGATTGGTATCTAGGCAACCAACAACTGCCTATGGCACCGAGCCAGCCAGAAAACTTCTTGGAAAATGAAGGAGTTTTGCAGAAAAATTTTGTTCCGTCCGCGGTTTGAACTAGCTGTGAGATAGTCAAATTGATTATACAACATTGACATAGACCGCTAAGCCATAGCACACCGTTGTCGTTGATTGTTCATTTTGTTGAGTTCACCTATTGAATTATCTAGAAGAGCTGTGTCTTGCGTCTATTCCCAGTTCGCTTATCATTCACCGTCTGTTTCGAATTGACCTTAGTTGGTCATAGGGTAGAGTATGAGCTCAGTAACTACATGTAATCAGCATTCCCATATAATGACACAAGCTCATGAAGGTTTTTTGAAAATTACTGATATGGATTGCTTGTGAGAGAGCAAATGATTACAGGAGGTGACAGAAATGGAATTACTCTCAAAATAACTTCATAAGTGAAGCATTGAACTTCAACTTATCTCAATTCTTTTAGTCCTTGTTTCATTCTTATTATCCATAGGAATCACACACCCTCCCAAATCTATAATTCTAATTCATCTTCTACTGAACAATATCTTCATCGTTCAGATCAGAGACTGGAAATCGTCCTGGTACAGTTTTAGAACCTCTTATACAGTTTTATGTGCAGGTGACAACGTTCTGTAGCGTGTTATAACTGATTTCCAACTCAACTGTTTTACATCTTAACCTGATCCATAACCTGATTTGGGTTCCGTGATGGGGAAAATATCACTGGAGATATTTCATGCTCTAGAAATATTTTATGTAATGATTTGATGAAGATGAGAAGATCTTGATGTGCCATTTTTTTATTTTGTTTTTTTTTAGCTGAATTGGTTAAGAACAAAGCTTGGTGCTTTTGTTCGCGATAATACCCAAACTTTTCGCACTCATGAACATTGATCATTTTCAAATTGCCTATTTTTTGTATCACACAATTTCTCGATATACTTCAACCTCCACAATTCAAAATGAGTGTATGATGAAGAGCTGCCTGATTTGAGAGAACAGAAAATGCTGTAGTTTGTTCTGTGAAATCTGTTTGTTTTGATATTTTGGAATAATGTACTATGGTATCTAGTCTAAGGAGTTTTGTTTGAATTCATAAAGGTAAGTACTGCATATCATTTGTAGGAATTTTTGAATTATTTTTTAGATTATTATTCCATTTGAAACGAGTGAGAAGCTAACAACGGACAGATACAAGTAAGGAAATTCAAATTAATCAATGTTAAGAAATTTGTGTACTTTGAGAATTGGACAAGCCATTTCAGTGTTATTTCCAGGTCTGATTCATCTCAAATAATCTTCAAAGTAACGAAAAATCATGACTTCAGTCGAGGTTTATTTGAAAAATCGCTTCAATTAACCACCATGATAATAACGGTTAGTCTATTTTCAAAAGTAAACCGATGTTGAATTGAATGACATCTCAAACGAAACAAGAGCCCCTCCTTTCTGTTTGAAGATGAAAGTTGATAACACTTCCTTAACAAGAGGGGGTGGGGGGGTTCACATCCTTTCTTGTTGCCATTATTCCCACCTGCTGAGATGAATATTCATATGAAATGACAATCCTGTCAGAAATTCACAACATTATTTCGTGATTTTGGATAAATCAAAATACGTGTTTCGTTATCGCTTTATCACATGGACTCAGAAATCGTCGCGTTTTCACCGATAGAAAAAATATTTCTTGAAATATTCAGAGAACATTCAGTTCAATCTTGAAAATAAGGGTGAAGCCCTCATGAATTTGAGAGGTATATAGGGCATTCAAAAATCAACGATATCCTGGATATTTTTTGAAAAGTTAGAATATTCGTGAATCTGAAATTTGAATGCATTGTTGAAGTAGATATTGTCACGTACGCACAAAATTGGTCTGAACTTTGTTTTTTTCGACTTTTTGAACCAAAAATCTAGAAGTAAAATTCAAAATTAGTTTGCCATTTTTCATAAAGAACTTGGCATATAAAGGACATATGCTCGAACTTTTTATGAACATGTCGTACAATAATGCTGGTTAACATATTCATTTATGAAAATTTTATGTTATTTTTGTAGTCTTATCTTTACAGATATTAATAATGATAATAGGTCAGGTGTTTTTACCCATTAAAAATAAATAAATGAACAATGAACAAGAAAACGTTAAAAGGTCGAAAAGTGCCAAAGACCAGAGAGTTTATCCTTTATCCTTCAGCGTGACAAAAGTTCTGAAGGAAGAAGTCTCTGATGATAATATACTATGACCTCTGTTCCTACAAAAAATCTTTCGAAACATCGAGAGAATTGTTTCAATGCAATTGATGACGTACACAGTCGAATGGTGGTAGCTTATTGGCTCAATCTATCAAATCAATCAATTTATCAAATCGAAAAATGAAACCAAAAGATGGCAATGAAAATAGAAATAAATATGATTGGAAAAATAAATTATTGAGTGCCAATAACTAATTCTGAAACTTCCTTCTCAAGGTCCTTTCATTACTCTTTATATTGCATATTTCAAAATTGCATTTGAATTTCTATTTCTTTGTTGGTTGAAGGATAGAATTTTATGACAATGAGTATATTTCCGACAGAAAAAAAATTCAAAAATACGAGACAAGCCCTATGCGGGGCACTTGGCAAAGTGACCACGAAAAACCACTCGAGTCCATGTGAACAACAACAACGAAACACCACACCACAAACACTGTAAATCCAAAAGAAAAACCACTAACCAGGAGCGAGTAACACCTCATCGTGGATTTAGGACCCCGCTGCGAGGGGTACGAAGGCTGTTAATTTACTAAACTCCCTATCGAAGAAGTCTGGTTATATACCGGGCGATATTTCCCCCGATGCATATTGGAGAACGTGTGATGTGATGTACCTGCCAAGGAGGGCTCTTGGATTTAGCTTTCTTCGCGCGTCCGTGTCTCTCGTCGAAGTGGGATTGAAGATTATCGCGGTGGCCGCTTCCTGATGGTTTTTTCACCGGCGCGGCATCTTCATGTCACTCGGTGCGGTTCAGTCTGAAGCTGGCAGCACGTCGATGGAACGTCGGACATGCTTCCACGAGGGCGGTTTCCTAGACGGTAAGCTCAAATTAGGCAACATGTAGCTAGAGAAAACATCCCCTGTGCTCAAATGTGGTTGACAATGTTTCTTGCTGGTGGACAAAAAATCAAATAATCAAAATAAAACAAAATATTCAGGAATTATAACTGATACACATTTTAAATGGGACCTATTAACTTGAAACAAAGGGAATAAGATTAGAGGACTTTTATGACAATTCAAATAGTTGAAAAGTTTTCTCGACACCCAACAACTGGAAACATTATCCTTTTCGTTGATTCAGTCCCAAATCAGCTGTGGCATATTGGGATGGGGAGGTGTGTGCGATACATACCTGAATGAATTGGGAATAATTCAAAATGGATCTTGAAAATAATTTATAATAATAACCTTGGATATTCCAGTGATATAATCTTTGAGATCAGTATAGTCTTGGATGCTAGACAATTGAATTTCTGGACTTTTTGTAAATGTAAAGAGAAATTCTGACTCTAGCAGAACTGGAATATATCTAAGATTTTCTACCTACCTAGAAGAAACAAATCCATAGCTAACATATCTGGCATCTAGAATCTGTAATTCAATACCAGAAAAATTTTGAAAACCTAAGACCCAAAACGATTTTAAACTCTGCTTGAGAAACTGACTGAATAATCAAACAAGAAATAAAATTCATGATATGATAAACCAGAAGTAAACTCAATAACACACAGATAGCTCCCATTTTCTTTTTTCCGATTGGAATAATAATAAACATCACTGTACTCGATTTTGGATTATTTTATCCAATTCTGTTCAACTGTATTCACATTTGAATTTACTTGCATCTCACCACGCACAAAGGATATTTTTGTTAATATTCCTTCAGTGGTATTTTCTTCCTGTTTAATAGCGTACTAGAGTTTGTTTCTATTTTCAAGTAAACATTATTATAAGGATTATCAATAACAGAAATTGAATGCGCATTCTGTGAAATTATCGAAAAGAAATTTGACAAAAAATAAATAAGATAAAAGCACTCGAATCTATATAAAACATTGGAAATGTTTCTTTTATATCATTTCTATGCTTTTGCTATCATTTCAAACCGGCATCTCCAAATACAAAAAATACATTTACAACTATTAATGTGCCCAACAAAGGGCATTAATAGTTGTAATAAATGTATTTCTTGTATTTGGAGATGCCAGTTTAAAAAACATTTCCAATGTTTCATTTAGATTTGAGTGCTTTTTTCTTATTTTTTTTTGTCAAATTTCTTTTTGATAATTTCACAGAATGCACATTCAATTTCTGTTATTGATAATTCTAATAATAAAAACAACGTTTGTCTATTACAGGGTCTACAGGGTTATATCAATACGAAAGTAGCAGTAGTAGTAGTGGTAGTTTATCAATCACCAAATTACACGTGTTCATGAAAGTATACAATAGAAAAAATGGGTGATTAATATATGTAGAAAGAAAGTATTATGGAAATACAACAATATCGAACTATACACAATAAATGTAAAAATGAAATATTATGTGTGAAAATGAAATATGTAAACATAAATTATTATATATAAATAAACTCGAGAAAATGATTCAGAAGCGGGTGTGTTAAGCCTTGAGTAGATCCAATGCTGTCAGAGGTGCATTGTTTACAATTGATGCTTGTAAATGAAATGTGGTGAAATGTTACAATTTAGGAAATTTAAATCATCTGAATTGTGAATGAGAAATTACACGAAAATAATATTTGAATGAATATAAAAGTGTAAAAATATTCGGGTCAAATTATATTCACTATTATGCGGTGTCATTTGCGGATACCAGTAATCGAAACGCCGTGAGTACTCTCAACTTTATGTAACTGTTTCTAGAATTTTATACTCTATATTCATTTAATTTGTTTGATTTTGTCACGCAACATCAAGAATGAAAAATTCACTCATTTGTCAATGTTCCTTGCTGAATGGTATTTGTTCAGACTTCAATTATATATATGATTGGCTCCTTTGAAACCTGTTGCATTAATTTAAAACGATAAAATCACGGAAAGTGGAATTGAATCACACCGTAAGACATTCGAATATATATCTTTCAAACTTGGCAAATGAAAGAGTAGAAGTTTAACAAAACGGCACTGATAAAGACAAAAACAGGAAGACGAAAATGTGTCAAATAATTGGGTCAAGGATTCAATCGAGTAGAGCATTCAAATCCAAACCTAAATTGCAATTGATTTCGGTTAATTGATTGAAAAATTATGATGTGACAAAATATTCAATATGAATAACTCAAATCAAGAGGAATTTTTTCGATTATTTTTTTCACTTGTCAAAATGTGACGTTTTTGGCATTTCAACCAATAGTAGCGAGTTATTCTATGGTTATTCTAGCCAATCATTGGGTATTATATTGATAAAACTGCCTGGTCCTTTCGATAAAACGTTGTTTGCCTTTGAACTGTCAAAACTATACGGTTTACCACGTCGATTCTATTGAACTGGCTCATATTTATATAAATTATCATGAATGAAGAGTTACTTTATTATTAATAGTCATTCACTTTTCACTTTTTCAGCATAATAATAACATAACACATTTCAATGAACACTCAAACACGTAAATAGTTCATAACCCCAACTTTATGACAGATATAGCGAACGACTGATTCAAATATTTAGGGTTTCCTTAGCTCAAATGATTGAGGCAAAAGCATTCAAACAAACCGAATTAGATATCAGATAATTATCAGTCGGTTTGTTTTTATACATTTGCCAAATAAAAAAGTTTTTGTGGAAAATGAAAATTTATCGATTAAATTTGAAGGACTCGTGGTATTACCTTTGGAAAAATATGAATCGATAAGAACAAAAACGCAATTGTTTTCATCTGAAGACAATGGCTCATACCAGCGGTCAAAACGTCGTGGGTGAACTCAACTTGAAACTTGGTTTCAACATTTGTTTGATTCAAATTCCTTCATTCGTTCCGATTTGAATGTCTTATTTGATTAAATTTGCCATTTTTCTCTTTTTATTGTTTCTTTCGTAAAATTTTGCTCATTGATTTTGATAAGTTCAGAGTTATATATTCAAGTGTCTTACGGTAAGTTGAAGTCCACTATTTGTAATTCATTATTTTCATTTGATTCTATTTCATTTCACAACTTTTTGCAACAAGTTTCAATAGAGTTGATTACATAGACAACCAACCACTCAATACATCCCTTATTTTTGTCACGTACTCCGGTACCAGTCATGAACAATGACCAAATTTCACCCCTGTCTCAGGATAATTCAACCTGAAAAAAATGTTAGTGCTTTGCAACTATTCTCTCGAATAACTTTGGAGTATGTACTCCCAAGTAGCACACATAAAAGACCAACAATGTTTCAGTGAAATCAGAACATTGCCGTTTCAATATCCGGGGGTCACCATTTGAAACGAAACAGACAAAATATGTGATTCAACTTTTATTAAAAAAAATCGGTCGTACACGTTGTTATAATTAAAAAACAGTTCCTTCTGAATGGAACGCGTTCTATCAATCAGCAACTTCTCGTATGTCTCAAATTTGCCTATCAAAAAAATACAAGAATTAATTTTTATCAAAATACCTATGGTTGACGCTTTGGAAAACCAAAATCCTCTTCCGTGTTCAAACCCACACATATTCTCTTCTAGGTTCGTTAAATTTTGTAAATGTCAAATCTCAAAATTTTTGACATTCACAATTTTTTTTTGACATTTACAAAAAAATTGACATAACAACTGTTGTGGTTCTATAAAACTAAAATAGTACTTCCTGTTTTATTCAAAACGATGATTAAGAAATTTATTTATGAAATCCAACATATATGTAAACATCCTCAACAAAGATTCTCCCTGATGATGGAATAAAAACATTCCGAAAGCTTGGAAAAACTTCAAAGACTCTTCTTTTACAACGCTGCAGACCCTACTATAGTTATACTTTTATATATATATATATATATATATATATATATATATATATATATATATATATATATATATATATATATATATATATATATATATATAAAACTAGGAAGAAAGAATCCTTCCACCACAAAATAACGACATTCAAACAATGACTTGTTGTTTTTCGATATTTTTGTTGTGATATTCACTGCAATCTGTATAATTGTGCGTGTGTTAATGAATTTCGTTTATCTATGGGTGCGTCAAGCAATGACCAATATTGTCAGGGTTATAGTACTCTTTCATAATTCATCCGAATTCAGGAATTTCACAATATATCGTAGTATGCACGTACTGTGTGACAATCAGTCATTGGGTTTATTGAAAATTCCAAGCTTTCAGGTGTATTACACATCACAAACTGGGTACTTGTGATTTTATGAAAGAATGAGTCATAAACGACGGAAAGATCCTTTCTGAAATTCTTCCATCATCAAAATTTATGACATCAATTTAAAATTATGAAATTAGCGATACAATGAATTTTTCAGGTGAGTATGTTCTGTATGATGTGTTATGCATTATTGATATTCAATGCAAATTCATCTTCCTCAGGCGAATATAATGAAAAAATGTTGGGAGAGATTGCTGAAAAAAAGGCTGGAACAATGAGAATGTGACATTAGAGGTTCTTGTTCACCCACACCAAACATTTTTATATTCAAAATTACGAAATTATCTATTAGGAAGACCTCCAACTATCACTTTCATCAAAGTATTCAGTGCCTTGTCGTATGAATGCAATGTTTGATGTTTCTTTATCATTTTTATTGCAGTTTTATGCAAATGTGCATTCTCCAGGGGCATGTCACAATGTAAATAAATTCTTGTATGAATTGTCGGAATGAAATGTAGTGATGTTACCCGAGCTACTTGTTCACCTTCAAGAATATTTCGAACTTTTTTATTTGAAACTACAAGAACAAGACCTCCAAAAAATACCTATTAATTTATTCAGGTCAAGTATCAGAACTCGAGTTGTGTTATCCATATTTTATATGATACTAGCTGGCCCGTGCCCACTTCATTGGGTGTTAAATATTTTTGTGATGCAATTATATTGTGTAGTTCTTAGTACTAAGTTTTATCAGGTTCATCACACCTCTGCCTTCGAGGCGCACTCGAAAGAGCGTTGAAAGAAGTCGAAAATGTTATATATCCCTCCTTTTTACCCCATTAGACAACGAATATCAATAAAATACGAAACACGTCGTTCATCAATTCTGTAAAGAATAATTTATGCAAAATTTGAACTTTATTGGGCCGAGGCATCACGTTGTCCCATACAAATTTGACCACTTTTTTCACTTTCTTAGGCCCGGTTTCACCAACGACTTTAATCTGGATCATCTTGACAACTGGAATTTCTGAACGCATAACTGAATAAAAATATTTCAGTTGGGAAGATAATCCAGGTTGAAGTCGTTGGTGAAACCGGGCCTTAGAGGTGGAATTTCCGAAAACACAGTAAAACTGAATTAAAAGTACTTTCATCAAAATCGGTTCAACCGTTCTTGAGTTATAAATAGTGTTACTAAGACGACATTCTATAATATAATATAATATAATATAATATAATATAATATAATATAATATAATATAATATAATATAATATAATATAATATAATATAATATAATATAATATAATATAATTTAATATAATATAATATAATATAATATAATATAATATAATATAATATAATATAATATAATATAATATAATATAATATAATATAATATAATATAATATAATATAATATAATATAATATAATATAATATAATATAATATAATATAATATATAAAAATATTCCACTGAAAAAATATGCATATTGGAGAATGAAAGAATTCAGGTATTTTCAGGTTCTCATTTGAACAGTAATCCGTCATAATCATTTTCTGGAAATTTATGTATGATATATGAAAATTTTCAAACTGAAAAATTGGGATTTCTATCACTTCTTGATTCTATTGTTGAAAGGCTTTGGAACACATACCTTCCTTGAAAAAATTGAAAACTCAAATCGAACTATGAAATATTTCTTTTTTAAAAATTCGGAATATGCAACTGATTTGATTTTTAGATAACCAAAATCTTTCGGGGATTCAATCATTGATTAAAAAATTATAAAAAATTGTTCCTTGTAATTTCTCATTGTGTTAAAAAAAAGCATTCGTTATCTAATTTATAATGAACAATAATATAGGAAAACTCATTCCCTTTCGAGAAATCCATTGTATATTGCTCTTTCATATTTTTGAAAATACAAGTTTTGTGCAATCCTGCTTTGCTTATTCAATAAACAAATTATTAACAAATACATGTGGAATGGTTGAAAGAGTAATTAAAAATTCAGTGTGAATATCTTTTCGTAAATTTCTCTCGTGGATATTCGCATGTCTTGAATTTTGTTAACCATGAAGACTGTTTTTGTAATTCTGATTGAAATTTGTTTATTTAATGAACGAATGAAATATGCACGAGAATTTATTCTTTTTTCTCTCAGAATATTGAAGAGCAATGAAAATGAGTATTCAAAAAATCATGATTCCTTAGGTCAGTTTTTTTTACAAATGTATATTCAAACAACGAAAAAAATTCAGAAGCGATTGTTTTTGTATTGTTGCTACCGATGATTAAATTCCTTAAATTTTTTTCGAATATACCAATTTCAATGATTTTTATAATGGAAATTAAAAAATCATGCGTTTTCTCGCGATTAGAAAATAGTTTTTAATTGTACCTTGAATTCTGAAAGCCTTCCAACAAAAGACTCATGAAGTAATAAATAACTTAGGTTAGGTGGTGAAAAAATATCACGACTCTTGTGTGAACTTTCAAATTGTGAAAATCTCTCACTTAACAAGCATATATTACAAAGAAATGGCAGGAAGATTTCAATCAATATACATAATTTGTGAGTTGAAAATGTTTTTAACGATAATTAGAAACTTCATTAATTCAATGATCCTTCTGGGAATGGAGTGAAAAACTACCAAAATAATTTGGTGTATGATTTAAACTCTTCCTCTGCGATGTATGCACATAGTCATGCAAATTCTGAGCCTTCACGTTATCATCACAGTAAGGACTGCGTTCATTTTCGAAAAAAAAAGCCATGAATAGTGCGAATATCCCTTTCGGAATTCTTCCATTTACCTCCATTGAATGCCAACGTATATAACCTCCATAAAATTAGCAAAACCACTTGCAGTAAAATCAATGGAACACATCAATAACTGTCGATTCATTTTTTTTTATTAGGGGTGACTGTGGTAATTTGATATCAAATTAGCACAGCCAATCTAGTAGAATTTTTTATGAAACTCAATTATGGACACTGTTGTGATGGATACTAGTAATTGTAACTCTTTTCATATGAGAAAATACTATGCAACATTTTTTTTTCTCTGATTGACAGCAAATATTCATTTTGCAGACACATTGTCATATCAATCACCAAAGTATCACTTTGCTGATTGATATGTGCCTGTAGGAGTGAATACTTCTAGTCACTTTCACTATCCATAATGCTGTCAAACTATATTACTATGAACATATCAAGAAAATGAAAGATGGTGAGAATTTTAGTAATTTGCAAATACAATATCCTACAAATATAATTATAAACGATTGGAGTATACGTTCAACTCGGCAGCAGAGATTGGCTGCCTTTTAGGCTACTTGCAAACACACCGATATTGGACGGCCGATTTTACACCGCTCGTCCAAATTCCAATGGTGAACCACATGTGGGAACGGGACGTGGGGTGCTATTCTGCCCTCCTTAGCCAAAACGCCGTATCTGCGAAATTCTGAAAATATTTACTTATTACACCATTCTGGTCGAAATACGAATATCTACCTTATTTGCTTGGTAAAAATGCCGTAAGTCAGGCCAAAATACATAAAAACCTTCACATTTTATGCCGTATCTGCAGAAATGTGCATCGGTATTTAGGATAAATGCCTTATCTATAAAATCCTTAGGCAAAACGCCGTATTTGAATATTACTTGCCGCGTTTTTCCTAAGCAGACTGTGGATGCGGCGTTCTGGCTAAGTATCATGGCAGATATTCAAATGATATCCGTTTGTTGGAAGTTCTCAACGAGAACGGGCCGTTGGTTAATTGTTTTGTATGCAAAATTATTTCGAACCGAACAAAATTAATATTACAGAAAGCAATTCCCTCAGAAAATTCTGATAACTATGTCAGTGAACAAAAAATGGTGTGTTTGTCTGATGAAAATAATAAGGTATAACCAGATGAGAAAAATAATGGTGGCATAACTGATCAAATGCTGCCACGAGTTAATACTTTCAAAAAAGTTATTTTCACCAAGCGCCTCACCGTGTACAACGAGAGTTTTGTGCCAATTGGAAAAAAATCCAGAATAAATCCTATTGCCGTCCTATGGCATGAGGGTGTCAGTTGAATGAATCAGGAAGACATTGTGAGCACATTTTATGCGTTTTTAAAACGACAGCAAGACTCAATTTCTCAAAGGCTATATGGCTGGACAACTGTTCCAGCTAAAATAAAAAGTGGTGATTTATAGTTTTTGCTGACAATATCAATATATATTACTGTGAACCCGGCCATACATTCATGTCGGCGGATAGTTTCCACCATCAAGTGGAATTATCTTCAAAAAAGCAAGGAAAAACTTACGACTTCACAGATTTTGTTCAAGCAGTAAAGTCTGCAAATAGTGGAAAAGTTGAGGTGAAAGAAATGAAGCACAGTAATTTCTTCAAGAGGGCAAATCATTCTTCTCAAAAAAAATTAAAACAAGAAAACCGCACATATTTGAAAAATATTGTTCAGGTAACTGCGACTCGTGGAAGTTATAACTTACTTTTTAAAATGTCTTACGAAGAAATGGAACCTGTCAACTGTGAACCTCGATTTTTCGACTGTAAAAGTCACAAAAAATGGTTTGAAACCTCCTGATCATTTAAATCAGCCTTGTGGATTTCCCATAGAAAAACGAGACATATATTGAGAAATCTTGAACAAGTTCTACCGCCAAATAGAAATGGAATTCTGGATGAATATACCCGTACCCCCCAATAGATGGAGAAACCTGGATTTTTGCACAAGTCTGAAAATACAATTCACTTTTAATTTTGATTTAATTATGTTCTTTACTTTACTTCATCTCGTAATGAAAGCTTCCATTGAAAAAATAACATTATTCATTCTATTTCTTTTTTACTTAGTCGATCACCATAATAAGAAAGATATTATAAATCAATGAGATACTTAGCAAAAATGCAGTAATGCATTCTTCCTAAGCAAAGAACAATTAATATATACTCAATAAGTAAAAAGAACGCAGTAACCAACATTTCTAGAGTAAGTATACAGTTTTTCGCCCATATAATGTGTCAATATGAATTCTATGATCTCAATTAACCAAATAAAGCAAAAATCGAAATAAAAATCCAAATAGTTTACAACGGTCAGCCATCTAAACAAAAACTGATCTCACTGAATTTCGACTTTTCTGCAGATACGGCGTTTTGGCTAAGGCTACTTGCACACACACCGATCTTGGACGGCCGATTTTATACCGGTCGTCCAAATTCCAATAGTGAACCACATGTGGGAACGGGACCTGGCAGACACGCCGACCGCTGATCGGTGCCGGTAAAATATCGGTTAGCAGCCGTCCACTGCCACTGCATGGCCGGCATTACCGGGAGGTAGTGGCGTACGTAACTGAATACACGCTTGCACACCCACCGATTGTTTACCGGCAATTATACATTTTTTTTCAATAACCTCGTGTCACGACAACAAAGCAACTGATTGTTCGACCGGTAAAAATCCGGTGAGTCTGCAAGCACCCGCTACCGATAAAATATCGGCCGATTTTATACCGCCCGTCCAAAATCGGTGTGTGTGCAAGTAGCCTAAGGAGGGCAGTATTCTTGACCGTTCGCAAACGGAGCATTCGCATTAATGATCACATTCTAATATTTAAACTGTATAGTGGAAGCTATGACTGGACATTAGAATGTTCAAATACCAACGTGAACTTTTTTGCGAAGGGTCAAGAATAGAGCCCCTGACACACAAGCCGACCGCTGATCGGTGCCGGTAAAATATCGGTTAGCAGCCGTCCACTGCCACTGCATGGCCGGTATTACCAGGAAGTAGTGGCGTATGTAACTAAATACACGCTTGCACACCCACCGATTGTTTACCGACCATTATACATTATTTTTCAATAACCTCGTGTCACGACAACGAAGCAACTGATTGTTTGCCCGGTAAATATCCGGTGAGTCTGCAAGCACCAGCTACCAATGAAATATCGTCCGATTTTATACTGGCCGTCCAAAATCGGCCGATATTTTATCGGTAGCGGGTGCTTGCAGACTCACCGGATTTTTACCGGTCAAATAATCAGTTGCTTCGTTGTCGTGACACGAGGTTATTGAAAAATAATGTATAATGGTCGGTAAACAATCGGTGGGTGTGCAAGCGTGTATTTAGTTACGTACGCCACTACTTCCTGGTAATACCGGCCATGCAGTGGCAATGGACGGCTGCTAACCGATATTTTACCGGCACCGATCAGCGGTCGGCGTGTGTGCCAGGTCCCGTTCCCACATGTGGTTCACTATTGGAATTTGGACGACCGGTATAAAATCGGCCGTCCAAGATCGGTGTGTGTGCAAGTAGCCTTAGCTGAATTCTTGCTACTTTTCTGTCTGGTAGAACAAATAACTTTTTCTTGGAAATTATTGCATTTTTGAAGATCTAGATATTACATTGGTTAAATTTTTTTTTCTCAGTAATATCATGAAGGAAAACGATACTAACATTTGTCGAAGGCTATGAAACTCATCAATACGTTGTATGTTGAAAAAATTGTTAAGCGACAGAGATAACTGAAGAAAAACCCGAACCCCGCAAAAAAAGACTGATTTTTCCACAATTGCTCGGTACCCTTTGAATGAAATATCAAGATTGTCGTATTGCAACATTCTTGAAACACGAGGTACAACATTAAAAATGCAATCATTCAGAATAAAAAAATGTTTGATATTGTTTAAATGAAATCAATTACGAGATTCATTCGACAACTTTTGATGAAAAAATTGTCAAGAATCGAGAGTTTTGAAAATTTCACTGGGACTAATGTGCTAAATCAATATAAGTTTGCATAGCCACTTTCTTAAAAAAAAACATATAGCGCGAAAATGCTTTTTTCAGTGAACAATTGTCCGGAGTTTTGAAAAAAGCAATTACTCGACAAGAATGAAGTTTCACATTGATACCTGAAAACATTTTAGAATTTATCCCTTCATATCAATTCTGACCTCTGAAATTATACGCCATTAATTGAAATGTGTTTCAATAATTACTGCTAGTGTCCTTGCTAACTTCATGAAAGTACGTACCCAGTTGAGATGGAATTGTATATGCCTCTCGGTTATGTTCTATCCTATTTCAATGCAAATTAATACTTAGAAAAACACGATAAGAAACCAATTGATGCTGTTATGGACTGTCAAAAAAGGTGCGGACAATTAAATGGGATATTCTTCTTCACCTACACCAAAAATGACGCATTTCTATACTTGAAATTATGAAATAAGCTATTAGGAGGACCTATAATCCGCAATTTCATCATATGTTTTATTCGATACTTCATCGTAAATATATGTATGCACTGTTTGATGTTGATTATTTTTATTGCAATTTGATGCAAATGCCTACCTTCCAGGGTTATGTCATAATAAAAATGAATTCTTCATGTATTGTTGAGAGGTGTATATTATTTGAAGATTACATTCACCTACAAGGAACATAACGAATTTAATTATTCAAAATTATGAAATTATGTTCATGAAGACCTCGAAAGATTAATTTCCAGTATTCCGAAGGTCACGTGTCAATTTATTTGAGTAGAATATAAGAATAATCAGGAGCTCGGGTATATTTGGGAGATAATGGAGTTTGATGAATTTTTTTTGTCTTGCTTCTCCGAATAAAAAAATAATAATTAGAACTCCTATGAAAGATATAAAATGAAAATATTTACGATCACTCTCTGTTGATTGGTACGTGTATATCGTTCAAAGACGTTTCATTCATTTACAAAAAGTATCTAAAACAGATACTTCCTTGCCTATATAGCACGACGGACACTGATTTTGACAGTTTATAGCAGGGTTTCTGTACCAGGGGTCCACAGTAGGTCAGTTAAAAACAGAAAACATGAGTTAATTGAACAAAGATTAAACTGAGCAGGGTTTCTTAGCAGTGCAGTTGTTTTATGTTTGTTTCTGATTGTTCATTTCCATCTATCCATTCCAGAATTATAAAAATGTCGTCAAATGTTTTGAAGCAAGTTATTGAGGAACTGAATGTTCACCATTTCCATTCAGTGTGCAATTGGATGAAAGCACAATGCAATGCAAATGTTTCACAATGCAGCCAACTCTTGGTGTTTGTTCGTTACGTCCACCATGACACACGTAGTATCAAAGAAGAGTTTTTTTTTGCGACTCGCTCTTAGCGACTACTGAGGATTCCGACGTCTTTGAGATAGTTGAAAGATTTCTCAACGAACATCATATCGATTGAAGAACTAAACTAGGTAGCATATGCTCCGGGAATGCTTGGTTACACATCTGGTTTTGCTGATTTGATCAAAAAAGAGATCCCTCATGTCATATAATCACTCATTATTTTTTACATCGACACGCCTTAGCTTCACGAACTTTGTCCGCTTATTCGAAGGAAGTTATGTCGATATGTGTGAAAATAATCAACTTTATCAGAGTAAGAGCCTTAAACCACCGCCTGTTTGAAAGACTTCGTCAAGAAATGGAATCAGAACATGAAGTACTGCTTCACTACACAAAAGTTCGTTGGCTGTCAAGTCTTAAAGCCCTCATTCGAGTTGCGAGCAGAAGTGTTACTTTTTTTGAAAGATGAAACAAATACACTTTATGAATATATCAAGAGCGAAGATTTTTTACAAGCGCTAGCGTACTTAGCAGATATTTTTTCTCATTTGAACGAAATCAACCTGTCTTTGGAAAAAGAGGACAGCATCTGATAACTTCGCAAATTTTCCGATGTTACAGAGTTGGTGACACAAGGTGACGGGAACATGACGAAAATTACATGAAAAATTCAAAACGAAATGTCTAAACATCTGGAGATATTACAGACGTCTTTTGGTTATTCCAGCTCCGAACAACTCAAAGAAACATGGTTGCGAAGTCCCTTTTTATTTTTAATAGAGATTGACAGCATCAGCGATGAAGATCTCATCAAAGATGACTCAATTGACATGAGATCTAAAGCAGTTTTGAAGGCTGAATTTCATGGAAAAGGTTTTGGCGAGTTTTGGTGTTCTTTGGGTGAAGCTTACCCTCTTCTTGTCAAGCGAGCTATGTCCGTTTTGATACCATTTGCTACTACGTATTTTTGTGAGGCGGGTTCTCGGTTTCAGTGTCGAGAAAAATAAAAAGTCGAAATCGTTTGAACCTTGCCGATGACATGTGCTTTGCTTTGCCGAAGACAACCCCACAATTTAACGTTCTTATCGAGGCCAAACAGTAACAGCCTTCTCATTAGCTTTAGAAAAAAGAATAGTGCCATTATCACTACCAACTAATAAAAGTGATTTTTTGATATAAATTGGCTTGTTTTCTTTACTTAAGATCAAGATATTCTTTGAAGTGGTCCGTGACTGCAAAAAGGTTAAGAAACCCTGGTTTATAGAGATATAGTTAGTCAATGACGGTGTAAAAACGATTTGAAGCCATTCAGTTACGCCATCTACTGTATAATGTCGAATTTTACGTTTACTTGACAATATCAGTATCACTACTTTTGTTCGGGTTTGAAGGCCGTCGTTTTTTGGAATTTCTTCCTGACGTTTCGCTGGCTCGAGTGGCTAGCTTCTTCAGAGGTTCATTCATCTTGGAATTCACTCCGATGACTGGAGATTGTTTCTTCGCAAGTAGTATTTATGCCGATTCAGGTAGTTTGCGGTGCTAATTATTCCATTCGGATTCGGGGAATTGTCATTAATATTGATTACCTTGTTTACCTCATGTGGGTTCGGAGAATAATCATCATTATTATCTGAAGAACTACCTGCAGTTATTATCGATTTTCTTAAAATGGGATTCCATATTCGGTTGAGGTTGACAGCTTCTTCTTTTCTATTGAAATTATCCGTGTGTTTGTGGATTTCTATTGCCTCCCGTACCAGTCAATAGAAATCCACAAACACACGGATAATTTCAACAGAAAAGAAGAAGCTGTCAACCTCAACCGAATATGGAATCCCATTTTAAGAAAATCGATAATAACTGCAGGTAGTTCTTCAGATGATGATGATTATTCTCCGAACCCAGATGAGGTAAACAAGGTAATCAATATTAATGACAATTCCCCGAATCCGAATGGAATAATTAGCACCGCAAACTACCTGAATCGGCATAAATACAACTTGCGAAGAAACAATCTCCAGTCATCGGAGTGAATTCCAAGATGAATGAACCTCTGAAGAAGCTAGCCACTCGAGCCAGCGAAACGTCAGGAAGAAATTCCAAAAAACGACGGCCTTCAAACCCGAACAAAAGTAGTGATACTGAAAACCTCGGCCGCGAAAGCCTCAACTATTTTACTTGACAATGTACGACAAAGTGACAAAGAGGGAAAAATAGGTGCAGAGTTTTGCCCGTCATACAGTATGAATAGTAAAAGTCATATGGATTTTTTTTATTCCTTCATACAAAATCAAACTTTAGTAGTCAGGTGATTTCCATCAAATGTCAAATTGATTTTTCCCGAAAGCGAAAAGATCGAACGAAATTATTGAAAACAGTTCCTTATAATAGAATTACTAGCTCGTTTGCGAAATTTAAGCTAAATAAGATTATTTTCACTCCTCAACAATACTTCATGAATTTCAAAATAAGATGCGACTAGCCTTCTCTGAACCTTTTTCAATTTGCTCTATGAGGTTATATTAAACGTGTTCTCAAATCGCGAAAAAAATGTCAGTACGATAACGAACATCATTGTTCAGTTCAAATATTCTCTATTCTCTATAGTTTTCGAAGGAGATAGGTACCACGCAAACTACCTCCAAGATGGTCCAATGAACAAATTTCAACAGAGGAACTGTATTTAAATATGCTGGAAACTACTGTTGATCCTCTAATCACCCAAATCGTCGAAGTGAATCCTAATGAACTCGATATTGATATTATTGAAACCAGAATGGGCACCACCACATCACTCCAGAACAGTAAGAAACTTTTTGGATATTAATGGTCGTTGTATTGGCCATCGTGGTCCAATGGAATGGCCAGCCCGCTTGCCAGATTTGACACCTTTAGGCTTTTTTATGCGGCTATTTGAAGCTGAAAGTGTACGAATCTGAACCTGCTTCAATATTGAGTATACGGCAGAGAATAATGAGTATTTGTGAAATATCGACGTTGCTGTATCAAGGAGTTCAAGGCAACCATTTAGAAAATCTTCTGAACTAATGTATCACGAGACCCCCTCTCAATTCAATTTTTTTTCCAGAATGCAACCAGTCGTCATCTTGAAATTTTCATGTGTCAATTCTACTCCAAAATATAGTATTCATGCATTTATTGAATTATCCCAAGTTTCAACTTTTTGAGTTCAGCCGTTCAAAAAATTAAAGGGGGGGGACATTATAGAAAAGCACTGACTATATGTACTACTCATTTTTAATTTTGTATTAATCTCCAAAATGGCGTTATCTTGTTAATGAATGCAATAAATATATTCCATTTCGATATTTGACAGATGACGTGAACCACATGACGATTTTGTTTTGTTTTGTTAATTTCAACCGAAGTGGGAAATGAATCCAGAATCTCTTCGAATAAAGCTACTGATGAAGAAAAATCATATAATGCGGTCTTTACTGGTCACATTGTGAAACCCTTCATACGTTTCGAGAAGGAAAAAACAAAAAATAGTTCCTGAAAATGTATTTTTCCCGAGAAAAAATATGAATTATTTGAATTCCTAATAAGTTGAATCCATATACACCATTGAAGATCGAAAAACACAATAATAAACCACCACCTTTCACTGCTAACTCTACGTAACAGATCTCCACAAACTGGTTGGTACTTTTTGCTCTCACCCACTGATCTTGATATTGTATGTTTACTGCACGTATAAAAATAATGAGAGTCATAACAAAAGTAAACCAAGCGAGCGTACGATGTTACATAAAAACTACGTTGAATAACCACGTATTTAGATCCGTTCTGCTCCAATACACGTCAGACTCCTAATTGATGCCTAATAAAAGCAACGCGTGCGATTCTGCATACAAATCGATCGGAAGTCGAAGAAAAGTGGGTCTCAAAATGCGGATTAGGAAGGCGCGTTGTTATATTATGCGAAATATTCAAAATATGATCGAGCCCAACCTTGATATTCTATTTTTGGAAACTTTCTATTGCGAGACGACAATAAGAGATTGGTTCTAGTGTGGGAACGAACATGCAATGACCAGTTGAAAATTTCAACACTCTGTAACAAAATAGGAATACAAAACGGGATGCTAGGAGAAACAAACGAGTGATATTGATAAATTATTTAGCATTTCAAAAATTATCTATAAATAACGAGGAAGGTTTAAATAACTAAATGAAACCACGTAATCCAAGTTTCCGCTCAGAATGTTCCTGCTTATGATGCAACCAGTAGAGAATGACAATTCAAAAATTGTATGCTACTACTATTATTGTAGACTTCTTTAAACTCAAACTCTGTATCTCCTCAAAATGGGCTCGATATGTTTGGATCCGATCTACCTAATCAATATAGGTATAGTTCAGGGATGGCGAACCTTTATGCATCAACGTGCCATTTTTTCTAAAAAATGTTTGATGAGGTCATAGACGTGCCATCAAATAATTTTGACTTTCTGGTTATATGGAAAATAATAATAATGAATACCATCAAAACTATTTATTTACTACATTTCACAATGTTTTCATCACACACATAATTCAAATTGTTGTAAAATCAGTGATTTATGTTGTTGTAGGTCCGATGACAAATAAGATATATTGGGGTTGTAAGATGTCACTTCCAGCAAGATGCATGCTGAACTGGATTCATCTGTCGAGCGGTTTCTAACCGAGCTTTTAATGTTATTCATCTCTGAAAATAATGACTCGCAGGCATAGGTAGATGAAAACATTGTCAAAATAGCATGAGCCAGCTTCTTCCAACAGCTGAATGTGTCTGGTAACGCATTCCATGTTTCCAGAATTTTGTTATTAGCATTTTCACTTGAAATTTTTGTCAATCTTTTTGTTTCAATTAAGTCCAACTCTTTTCTTGTTTCAATAAATTTTTTAATCCATATTGAACTAGACTGGAAATCAATCAGATGCATTCTTCAATTTCCAACCAATCGAATTGAGAGAAGTTCAGTTTATGAAATGATGTCACGTCAAAATCTCGCTGAATCACAGAAATGAATTCTTCAGTGAATTTTTCTTTGTTTGATATCTCGTGAATATCAAAATCGTTGATATATTTTTTCAAGGAAGGAAAATACTCGTAGTTCCTTGTGATAATATCGTTCCTGAAAACTTGCAGTTTAGCCTCGAAGGCGCGAATGAGATCTATCATGACAATAATTGTTTTGTTTGTCCCTTGAAGTTTCACGTTGAGTGCATTCAAATGTTGGCATATGTCTGTGAAAAACATCAATTTTGAAAGCCACATAACGTCCAACAACTATGCCGAGCAATGACATTTGCAGCCGCGTAACTTGCCGCGTTCGTATTACAATTTTTGCCAACAAATTTAGTCATAGATGTTGACTGTTTATTTCTACACCCGAACACTCCGTAGCGTAGGGTAGGATCACTCGCGTTCGATCGTCATAAAATATAGTTGGACTGTTGAGGCGTGAAGGGTTTGTCTCGAATATATTTACAATACTTGAGTGGGTGACTATCTCGAACCGTCCTGGATGAGTATGTATTACGAACCCGAATACGGCTGTTGTGAACCCGAACTCACCCATCACTTTTTATTAGATTTGTTCTAGCAACACATTTGACTGTTTGGAAATTGGTCTTAAGCAGTCAGAGGCATGCGCAAGATGAATATTGGAGAGCGAAATTAATTTTGCGCATGCCTCTGACTGCTTCAGACCAATTTCCAAACGGTCAAATGTGTTGCTAGAACAAACCAATTAGTTCATAATGAATTTCGTGATAGGTGACGTGCCCAAAATATTGTGAGGCGTGCCATCAATGGCACGCGTGCCATTGGTTCGCCATCCCTGGTATAGTTGATTCCATAATATATAGGATTGGACTTCAGATTAATTGTTCATTGTCTCAATTGTCTGTCATCTTCACAAGCCACCACTGCCCAACAAAAATCAAATATATTTGCAAATATGTTCCCCCGAATATTCATATACCTGAAATAGTTTTGTCACCAACAAAATATAACAATATTTTAATGGACCTGTAGACGAATAAGGGTTGCGGATCTGATGGAATCCCAGCAAGTGTTCTGAAAGCATGTGCCCCCGAATTGACACCAGTACTTTGTGAATTATTTAACCTTCCATATAACTTGGGGGTTTTTCCTGAGTCCTGGAGGACAGCAAGAGTTCAGCAGGTTCCTAAAAAAGGGAAGAAAACTTTACCTTGTAATCATAGACCAATTGCATTGCCTTCTATCATTTCCGAAGTCGTGGAAAAAGCAATCAATATGAAGCTTATCGAATATCTAGAGAAATCAGGAATAATTGATGATCGACAATATGGATTTCACCATCAAAGATCAACCAGTGACTCATTGGCTTATGTTTCTTATATTTGTCAGCATTCAAGCGGAAAATTCGGAGAAACGATAGCTGTTGCACTCGATATTTCAAAAGCGTTTGATCGAGTTTGACATCGGAGTTTTTTTATCTAAACTGCCGTTTTATGGTTTGCCTCCTTAGTTGTGTGCTTTGTTGAAGAGTTTCTTGTCTGATAGGTCTATATATGTGGTTGTTGATGGACTATCATCTGATATTCTCCCAATGAATACAGCTGTTCCACAGGGTTCAGTTCTGGCGCCTAATTTGTCTCTGCTTCATATCGAAAATTTACTCGAGAAAACATCTTGTTCACTACATAGTTTTGCGGTCGATAGTACTCTTCATACTACTTTTCCTTCCAGAGTCCCCATACCAGCTCGAGAAACAAAAATTCAAAAAAACATTCACGTCAATAAAATTAACTGTGAGTTGGTAAAAATAATAGAATGGGGTGAGTTGAACTTGGCGGAATTCAATGCTGAGAATACCCAGGCATGTTTCTCCTCAAGGAAAGCCGATCTATCAAGTTTCACGGTGCTAGGAATCACGATCAATAATAATCTCTCATGGAAAAACCATGTGAGATCTATCGCTAAAGGTGCTTCCCAGAAACTTGGATTTCTATTTTGTGCGAACAAATACTTCACTGCTTGTTAGCTTCTAATGAGCTACAAGGCTCAGATACGTCTCGGAATATAGTTCTCATTTGTGGAGTTCGGCACCAAAACATTCATTGAGGCTTCTCGATTCTATTCAGGAAAAGGCAATCCGTCTTGTTGGTGATTCTTCGCTCACAGACTCACTCACTTCATTGGAACATCGTAGAAGGGCCGGAGACTTGTCTCTCTTCTATAGATATCTTCACGGTCGGTGCTCTTCTGAATTGTTATCAATTGTTCCACCCTAGGCAATATCTACACGGATGGCTCGACGAGTACAGACTTCCCACCCCTTTGTTGTGAATTTGGAGACCTGTTGAACCTCTCTTGCTCAGGAATCATTTTTCAATAGAACAGCTGAGCTTTGGAACTCCTTGCTGAGACAGGTTTTCCTGAGGCTTACAAACTTCAAAAACTCAAAATGAATGTGAATTCGTATCTCTGGTCCCTTGATTTACGCGTGTACTTTGAACATTACAGGGCTTCCCTCTCGTGTGAATCTGCATATAAAAAAATTTATTCTCCAAGTGGAGGATGGAATAAGTGATGAATGAATGACAAGTAGGGTCCAAAGAAGAGTGCAGGTTTATAACCCAGCTCACTTGGCAGCACACAGGAAATTCAAAGTTACAACATTTGACATGTTCCCGTGAAGTTAGGTTTTTCAACCACTTTCAAACATATCTCGTCATGAACTAGAGGGTGAATTAATTCGACTGCATGCTATCGAATTTGATAAGGTTTGTCCAGATTAATATAGTCATAGACTCACTTCCTGATTGTGTGATCCAGAATAAGATTAGTTCTCTTCATATTCCCCAACAGTAGAAGATACAATTATTATCATTCTGAGAATATAGGAAGACATCCAATCAACAAGCCAATTGGTTCAGAAAAGATAGAAAGTAGATAATGAATATATCAAAATTCATTGGGATGAGTTTTTTTTTTTTTTTTTTTATTAAAATATATCAATAATCAATACATGGTAGAATACAAGCTCCATCTAATATCTATAATCAATAATTGTGTTCATATAAACAGGAATTATAGGTATATAATCTAGAACTAATGTTACTGTCGACAAACTGTTCGTATAATCTCAAATAGATTGGAATTATAATTTGTAAGGGATTTGGTTCCCATGAAAAGAGCTTCCTTATAATCAGCTAATGTGGCTGGATAGGGGGTGTTGATAATAAAAGAGATAGATACTGCCACACAGCGAATCACAAACATATTCAAAATTTTACTGAAGGTGAAGTTGAAATCTAACAAGTTAGATATCTCACAACTCGAACCAGTTAGAGTTTTTATCAGGTCGATCAAAAAAACCGCAATGTGTCGTACCCCGTCATAACATGAAAATCTATGATGAAGAGTGTCGATATGTATATTACAAATTGAGCATTTATCGGTAAGAGATTTCCCCACTTTCAGCAAGTTTTTCTTAAGCGGGTAAGCATCATGAATGAGAAGGTAAATTAAACTTTTATGTTCATGGTTGAGAATTGAGTTATTGATATTCGTGAAAATTTGAGTCCAGTTTTTGTTTCCCAGACAAGCTTGTCTTTCGATTGACGGTAATTTTTTATTCTGGATCAGTATTGTATGATACAAAGATTTCGAATTTATACTTTGGTCTGTTATGGTCTGAATATCTATATAGGCGCCTTCAGTAAAACATCGTCGAAGATAAGGGAATTGATGAGGGAAGCTGTTTGGAAAAGGTGGGTTGCTGAACTGTGATTCGAATACAATTTTATTAAAATAACGATAGGTATCGTTTATTTGAAGATTACCAGGATAATGAAGCTTCTGATAACTTAAAAACGGCTTGTTCCTTACTAAATAATTGAATATAGTTGCTAAGAAAATTGATGCGTTATGTCACCGAAATTTCCACCTAATGTATATGTACTTTTTTTCTCTCATTCATCAAATCTATCCATATTTCTATCTACATCCTCCAAAACCTACCGACATGAGATAATTTCTTCATAAACATGAGTTGAATCGAAACCAAGTAGCACACATATATTAGAGCAATATTTGTTTAATTTTACGAAAACATCTTGGCCATAGAAAAAAGTGATCATTATGCGATATTCGTTCAATATTGTGAATGACATATCGGCAAAAAACTAACATTCGAATTCATTTACTGATGTCACTTCTCGATTTTCATCGAAGTTTTTGATCGTTATAACCGCATAACTTGATTCTTTTTCAAACAGATGTATTAACCGAATACCTACCTGAGAAAACTGTGAGGCTTGAACTCACTGTCTTTGGTTAACAAAGTTTTCTTCAAATAGACATAAAATTTTGACATTTCAGACAAAAAATTCTTGAAGAAAAAGTCAACATTTCCTTACTGTAAGTAATTGATATGTTTTTACATCCACCCGTAAATATGCTGATTTTTAAAAGTTCACTAAACGGATCAGTAGGCGACTACAGACAACTGAATGTATATGATTTCATATCCACACAATTCATCTCTGTTATTCGTGGTATTGACTCCGCTATGTTTCACGATTGATGGATCCTTACTCAAGTGGACAAAAACACAGACATTTTTTCAAATAATGTCAAATTGGTTAGTGAAGAGAAACAATTTTTTCTTCCCCACCCGTGAATATACCTATTTCTTCATAATAATAATAATAATGTTTATTTCCGAAATGTTCACAAATAAGTCATTTTATAAAACAATGAGAAAATAAACATGATAATCACTGAAGCTCATAGAGCTTGTGCGTGATTTTCAATACAAACAAATATATAAAATATGTATAATAGACTCAAAATAGATAAAAAAGTACAATTACTTAAATGGTATACGTAGAAATGATAATGATCAATTTTATGCTCTCATTTCATTGAAGCTTATTTGAAAATTTTATAGTTTGATATTGTCATAGCCGTTTTGTATATTGTCATATCCGTTTTGTTTTTCTCCTGTCCGGTCTTAGTCTCAAATCGTTGGATGAAGTCTTAGTCTGTGGGTTATTCTATATTATAATCATGTATTTGTTATTTCAAGAATTTAAGGTCGATTAGATCATTGATTATGTTTCTGTCGGTGATGTTCAACTATATTTTGACATTGAATTTGAAGGATGTGTATGATTTTATTTTCTTTATTATGTTATCCGGTGAAAGATTGTATACTTTTGGAGCCAAATACTCTAACGAACGTTGACCAATAGTTTTTCCACAGGTCGGTTCATTTTTATATTTCATTCTTGTTCGAGTATTGTATGAGTGTTCAATGTCTTCCAATCTAATTTTATATTTGAGTATATTCATCAGCATTCTTCGACAAAAGATTTGCCTGATGGCAAAGATATCAACTTCCAAGAATAATGAATCACTGGAGTATTTCAAATTTTTCTCGTAAATGATTCCTCGAAATCCACTTCTGTATAACATTCAAGTTATGTAAATTATTCGAGGATACACCTCCCACCCTAAAATTCCATGAGCTAATGGGGATTGAATTGATGCAAAGTACAATGTTTTCAAGTTAGCTACGCTCAAGAAGTCAGTGATATATCTGAACTTGGTGAGCAAACCTCTCATCTTATTCTTCACATGATCAACGTGAAGGTCCCGTCTCAAGTGTCTATCAATGATAATACCTAGATACTTCGATCGGCCTCTTTCCAAAATAAATGTTTTATTATCCACCATGGTCCAAGATTTGGTAGATGATTAGAATATGATGTGAAGGGTAAGTAGTGGGTCCTTTCACTATTCATTGTTTATTAATTGAGCTCAAACCAATCACATATAAATTCAAAATCTTGTTCAGCTTCATCCTTCACATCGGCCCAGGTTTTCTCCTTGTATAATATTGCCATATCGTCAGCAAAACCAAAGATTTTACCTGCAGATCGAAATGTCATGAGACTGTTCGTATACATTATGAACAATAGAGGTCTAAGTTCATAGTTCACTAAACTGATAAATAGGCGAATCCAGTCAACTGAATGGGTATGATTTCATATCAACACAAGGTAGGACATAAATCTTAAATTTATTATCAGTATGATACTTCTTCGCCTTCGTGCGATATGGCTACCGTATCCACCCTTGTACAAACTACTATTCCTTACTCTAAAGAAATAATATTTCCTCACAGTTGTCGTAGATGATGAGTAACCAAAGTTACTTCTGAGGGTTGACGTTCGTCAGCTGGTTAACGAAAACGAACAATTTTTTAGAACAATTCCATTAACAATTACAAGGCACCATTCATCTGTGAATAAAATTATTCACACTTTTTTCAAAATTAAATGTTATCGAATTTTGAACGATTTGTGGAAAAATGGTATAATTACCTCGTGGAGAAATGGTATGTTTACCTCGTGGAAAAGCCATATTCCTGGACTCTGTGTTGCTAAGTCAAGGCACAAGTAAAGAGGGGAGATTTTTACGACCACCCTGTATATTAACAAACAATTATGAAGACCTGAAAAATGATTTTTCCAATCCGACCTCACTCTATGATATACGAGTATAGTTTCACTACATCACCTCAACCTGTGTGACAAAATGTCTTGATGTACCTACACATAAAAAAATAATTTTCATGCAATGACATTCAAGTTTGGATTCTCGCAATCCGACAATTTGCAAATGACCTCACGATTCATTCAGCAATTAACAGACATAATTGTTCGACAACTGAAAATTGGAGTCGTCTATGTCACCATTTCTGGAGCTCTGTGTAAATTAGTTGGAAGTCACCCATTAATGAAACAATTGCTTTGTTAAGTGTCATGGTAGGCACTACTCGGATGTTTAGATAGCGTGAATTCAACAAGGAACCTGCAAGGTAAAAGCTTCTTCAGAAAACAATGACACTTTCTCGGAGGATAGGTATAAACTATATGATTATACATTGAAATAACAGAAGGTCACACTTATTCGGAGAAATAGTCGAATAAATATCATGATTTACGAAAAAATAGAGGTGAAGCGTGTTTTTTTTATCTGAGTTCACACGTAAGACGAGATTATGTGATGTCTGGGTATATTGGTAAAAAATAAGACAAGACCAAATATAATTATTTAATCGTGTTTTGTATCGTCGAAAATTTCACAGATTCGGTATAGGTTGAAAAAATCTCAAGCATGATAGATGAATTACTATCCTGTGAATGCAATATTTGAAACATTGTGGTTCCTAACACTACAAAGTCCGACATTCAAACAGAATTTCATTGGTCCTACGGAGCCGGATTATTCGACGTATCAGTAAAATGAGGTGCTGCATTAGTGAGGTTCTCCTGTGATTTGAACATTGCCTGTTTGCAGTAATCCCTCGTGAAACAACGTAGATTTGTGAAAATATAATGATCATATCACTTCCTCCTCTATTTGAAGAAATGGCATTGACCAATAATGACAGCTTTATTTGCAGCCTCGTTGCCAGGAATCCTTGTATGCGAGGGGATCCACACGAATCAAATTTTGTTTTTTCAGTTGTTTGTGAGATTGAAATGAGGAGTACGATTGGGAGTCTGTCAAGATAAGACATTTCATGAGATTTCTTGCTTGAGCAAAGTTCAATCCTTGTATATTAGCATGTAATTCGCCCGTTAGAACTCTACTCTTTCATTGGGTAAGTTGAAAGAAGGTTCGTTATCGGGGCTGGGTAGTGCTGGGGGCCGAAAATTATTATATTGGTTTAATATTTCGTGAAATCTGGCCTTGACTATGTGGCAGTTGGTTTCTTTTCTGTTGTATTGGGTGAGACTGGTGACTATTTGTACTAAGGACACTGACCAAGGAGAAGGGGGGTTTGGTATATTTGATGTAAGAAAGTGAATAGTCATTTCTTGTTCACTCTATGAAACTATTTGGGATGATTAAAATAGTGGTTATAATAGTATAGTTAAAAAATTTTTTTTCGTCATTCAGCATCGGAAAACAATATTTTTCTCTCGAGACAAATGAATCATTTTCCACCTAATACATCATTGTCCAGTTTCCAAAAAATGTAACGGGAACTCATACCTTCCTTACTCCTAATGAAAAACAGGGCCATTTGAAGAATAAGACCTTTGCAAAATACGAATTTGTAGGAACATAAACTTAATGTTATATATTTACGATGTATGATGAATATTCATCACCAGCAATACAAGTTCCATGTATTGCCAATATTAATATCAATTAAGAACTATTTCGTTAGACCGAGCTGTTAATGCTTTCATCAAGTGCCACTGATATAGAAATTTATTGAGACAACTTTCTCCGTTTCCGACATTTATATGCTAGTTAACTAATTTAAGGCAACATACGCTAAAATAAAACTTATCATTCTTTGGGCGACTGAATCAATTATTACTCCGCTCTTGAACCTGTGTCTGGAAATTATTTCAGGGCTGTTTCTTGAATATTCAAGACAAAAATATTTCAAATAGAGATAATTATCGCTGGAGAGGTGAAAAAGGTGAAAATGCGTGCGCGTTGCTCATAGAAGCACCCTGTTACAGGTAGCCGTCATCTTCATGGAGCTCATTTCATTTACGATATTCAGTGGAGATCAGCTCCTGGAGAGAGAATTAATACATTATTTTAGTGCACCTAAGGAAGAACCATAAAAAAGATCCAATAGAATACCGAATTATTTGAAAAGCTGCATAGAACTGATGGCGACATCTTCCAACCACGCAATGGTTACGCAGTACTTACAGCAGCAAGCGAACAGATTGAGGCAATGGCCAATCTCTGGAAGATAGCTATCAACAAGAGTCAGGCAATTCTATTCACTCGGAGGAGAATAGAACCTGCATGACACGCCGTTTTTCAACGGGTAAGAGAATCTTCTGACCAACGAAAACAGATGTCTGGGAGTCAACGTTAGAACCAGGGAACTGGCATTAAGGACAACATACAAAGAAGTCCAGTACCCAAAAAGGCTGAAAATCAAATGCCTGTCCGTCTTTGACACATCTAAGAGACGAGCCTTGTTCCATATGATTGCTGTGCTTTCAGGTTTCAGACATTCGCAGCAGCCAAATACTGCAATTTCATGCTTGGTAAAAAAGTTATAATGTCGATTGGAACCTAGTCCGATTATTGCCTCACATGTAGCCACAATGTCTGCAGCCAGCAAAGGCACTCCTTTTGCAGAACTCGACTAGGACAATAAGGAACATACGTTTTAGTGACTCATTAACTCTTGATTACGGCTCTTCTTAACACTCTGATTACGATTTCGAATTGAAAAGAAACATGTGTGAAGGAACCATGAATCCTGTGCTCAATTCAATTTACCAGTTTGCAGTACTTATTCACCTCTTAGTGTGGTCTAAGTCGATGAAATGGGAATCAATGAGAGGATTTTCAAGTGAAACACATTTCAATTATGAGTTTTCTGTCGATTTTATTTTTACGAACTCTAAATTCGACCTGATGATTTTCAATTCACAGCATTCAACTGAATACAATATCTGAAATGTTTCACATCACCGTTTCGGGAACCGTTACATTAAGTAGAGGGGTAATTTTATTTCTGTTTACATCCCGAGACTTCAATTCTGCGTCAGGACGTCAGGTGGTTCGGCCAGGCACAAGATTGTTTTGCTTTTCGATTATTACAGCAAGACAAATTTTTAAATTTTCTCTTGGTCTGCGTTGTGATTCTTAATTCTTTATTCGACGTCGGCCTATTTCCGCTACCAAGGCCAATCACCGACGCCGGTGAGCACACTTCCCCCAACCGGAAAGTGATCATTGTTTTTGATATGCAAGTCACTAGCGGACTACTAGATTAGGGGAGTGGGCACTAGGCTAACTAGGTATCACTGTGTTAGAAATCACTCACCCGTTACTTCCTTACAGGCGATTTGGTTTTGTGAACAATAAAAAAATGGGTAGCGCTTAATTGTTGTCTTGTGTTAAGGCTGCAAAATATGTGCTGCTCATAGCGTCAAAATTCCTAATTTTGTCCTGTACTTCATTGAATTATTTCGAATGATTCAGCCTCAGTAAACTAAATTTTTCGCTTGAGAAAAATGATTTACTCCCATCTCGGTATGTAATATACTATCACCTAGCATATATCAAGAAGGGTAGTAGAGTACGTATGACAAATGGCAATTCAGAAGTCTTCACAGGATATGGTCTAAATATGTTCTTTGCAGCAACTGACCATTTACGGGTCGATTTCATGCTCGGTAATTTTTCAGGAGAATGCTTTGTGAAACAATGAGTCAGAAATTCAGTTTAATGGTGACTCCCTAGATTGTTCATCGAATCATTGAAACTGGCAGTTGTTCGAACATGAATTGCCTGAAGTACCTATTCAGAGTTGTCACCAGAAAATGCGATTACAAGTAAAGTAAATATCCTTACATGTTTTCATATTCATTTTTGATTTTGTATTTCAATTTTCGATTTGAATTTCATTCAATTTCTATCTCTCAACAATTCACTTTTTATGTTCTCATTTTTGCTTCACTTCCTTCATTTTTTTCAACATCGTGAAATTTGTCATTGTTTCTTTCTATTCACCAATGTATTTTGTTAGTGCTTTCCCAATAAAGGTCAGGTTTGCACTTCATTTCTCACTTGTTCTTTTAGCATTTCTGAAATATTTGCCATTGATTTCCTTCAACATTTTTTTGCTGAATACTCTTATTCACGTTTCTAAAATTATTAGCCCCATTTTCAAACTACATTGAAAATTTCAACGTTTTAATTGTTTTTAATTTTTCGATATTTCAATTAGATGTTGTTTTGGTAAACTTCATCGTTCCATTTCAATGAATGAGCTTCTGAATCTGGCGCATATGGTGTGAACCTCTAAGGCGCCATCTGCTGGGTGACGACCAAAGACTCAAAGCCCTAGTACATATACCTCGAACGAAAATTCGGTTCGATTTAATCGTAGAACAGGCTGTAACCTCAGCAGGCATCATAATTTCTGCACTTGGTGTTCTGACAGTTATGAATCTTTTATCATCCAGTAGATGACGTTTACACCATCTGCACCTAGGGTCACTGGATCTAGTAAGCTTCGCTTACTCGGGTACGGACATTGGGTGGAGCTAATCGGAACGATTACCCAAAAATTGACCAATGGCATTGCACTGTGATTTGTTTAAACAAATTAGAAAAGAAGAAGACAAACTGTCATTTTTCAAATTGACGTGACATTGACATTTTAATGCTCTATGCAAACAATCACAAGGGTTTTCGACTAAAATTTTGGGTTTTCCCTATGGATATTTGACTAATTTTAATTTTTCAAGTTGAATCCCAATAATTTTGCATGTGTACGCCATATTGACAATACTGTAAGTAATATTTGTAACGTGGCTAGAGGAATGTTAAAACAATACCACGAGTTCTTTAGTACAGTTCATATTTTAGGTCGCTAGACATTAAATTCGAGTAAATTCTGAAGATTTTCCTGGAATTTTCAAGAAAATGATAAACCTGATTTGAAAATTTAAACAGTGAAGTAACTACCTACAAACAATAATATTTGGCAATGAAATGTAGGGATGGAGTTCATTTTGATTGTCATCATCTATTTTATATATATATATATATATATATATATATATATATATATATATATATATATAAATAGTTTGTGACTTTTGTCATTGTTTTTAGTTTTTAACTGAACAAATTTTCATTTCAAAATTTTGAATTTCAAATCAGATCAGAATGAAGAATATTGTGTAAGGTGTAAGTTGAACTCTGTTGAACTTTAAACTCAACAAGCATACACGAACACGAAAGGCGAGTTCTGAAATTCAACAGTAACTTCCGTCAGTTCTATCACCGATGCCTCGCTCTCTGTTTGTCGTTCGTCACAAACAGAGAGAGGCATCAGTGACACAACTGATGGAATTTTCTGTTGAATTTCAGAACTCGCCTGAACTCAAACACTTCTTCTTCTCATATTCTCCGAATTCGTATAAACAAATTATTCTACATTGCGATTGGCCGATTTTTGGGTATCTTCTGGAATTGGCCAATTTACAACATATTTCGCCAGGGCCTCGCCCATTGTCCGTACCCGAGTAAGCAAAGCTTACTAGATTCAGTGACCCTATCTGCACCAGTCTCAGAAATGATTTGTGTTCGCAAGTCCTGCCGAAAGTGTCCTATATCAATGATGGCAACCCCATTAGCTGGTCGAAACAGCTGCCTGGTATGGGATTTGTCAATACAACCATTTCGAACATCAAAATTATGATTATTTTGTTTTTGTGATGGGTCTCAAAGGTGTTTGAATGAGAGCAAGATTCAAATTGACTTCATTGGGATTGAGCCTTATTCTGTGTACTGAATTATATTATATGTTTTTTTATATGCAGATTCTCACGAAAGGAAAGCCCTGTAATGTTCAAAGAACACCGCGTGAATCAAGGGACAGGAGATGCGAATTAACATTCACTTTGAATTTTTGAATTTTGTAAACCTCAGGAAAAACCTCTTTCGACAAGGAGTTCCAAAGCTCAGCTGTTCTATTGAAAAAAGTTCCTTGAGCAAGAGAGGTTCGACAGGTCTCCAAATTCACAACAAAGTGGTGGGAATTCTGTACTCATCAAGTCATCCGTGTAGATATTGCCAAGGGTGGAACAACTGATAACATTTCAGAAGAGCACCGACCGTGAAAATATTTATGGAAGAGAGACAAGTCTCCAACCCTTCTACCATGTTCCAATGAAGTCAGCGATTCTGTGAGCGGAGAATCACCAACAAGACAGATTGCCTTCCTCTGAATAGAATCGAGAGGCCTCAATGAATGTTTTGGTGCCGAACTCCACACATGAGAACCATATTCCAACAACAGGTCGTATCTGAGCCTTGTAGATCATTAGAAGCTGACGAGAAGAAGTATTTCTTCGTAAGAAATAGAAATCCAAGTTTCTGGGAAGCACCTTTTGCGATCGAACTCACATGGTTGTTCCATGAGAGATTATCACTGATCGTGAGTCCTAGCGTCGAGATACTTGACTTTGGAGGAATGAGGAATAGTTACTCCTGACATCTGAATACTAGATGATGATAAATCGGCTTTCTTCGAGAAGAGATATGCCTGGGTTTTCATAGCATTAAATTCCACCAATTGCATGTTACCCTATTCTATTATTTTTACCAAGCCATCATTAATTTTATTGACGAGAATGTTTCTTTGAATTTTTGTTTTTTGAGCTGGTATGGGGACTCTGGATGAAAAACTAGTATGAAGAGTACTGTCGTCCACAAAACTAGGTACAGATGTTTTCTTGAGCAAATCATTGATATGAAGCAGAAACAAAGTGGGCGCCAGAATTGAACCCTGTGGAACACCTGCATTTATTGGGATAATATCAGATGATACTCTATCAAAAACCACATACAGAGACTAATCAGACAAGAAACTCTTCAACAAAGCACACAACTGAGGAGGCGAACCATAAGACGGCAGTTTGGAAAGGAGACTCCGATGCCAAACTCGATCAAACGCTTTCGAATTATAATGTATTTCTCTAAAAAACACTATGAAAAATTTTAATTTCTTATTTTCCATTGATTCGGAAAAAAATAAAGAAAATTTCATTCTCAACAGATGAAAATTCGATGAAGAAAACGACATTTATTTTAACTACACATTGACGTATATTCAGCCCCGAATATTATTACTTGAACTCATCTCCTTGATCAATCTAGATATTCAAACATCAATTACTACAAATTATTGATATTGGTGTTAGGAAGATTGAGATACAGTTATTATATACTCCACTTTCATTGTGTGTATTTTTTATAGAGAAATCTTGTTCTGGTGGTTTAAAAGATATTATGCATCAAACAATGACGAGACGATTTTGGTATACTGTCTTGAATATAATTCGTTTATATATGCAAATCCTTTTGGCGCCAAATATCTCTTGATCTCTATACTATTACAACAATGAGTTTCATTGATGATATAATTCGATGGAATTTTAAATAGATTGCGTGGGTGTCTGTCTGAGAAATTTTCGATAGTCTGGATTGCTCAACCTGTTATTTCTAAAATGTGGAGATTTTTTTTTAAACCGCAGAAGATCTGATTCAATGAATGACGGGAACTGGAAATAAAATTTTTTTCCCTAAGGCTTAACTACATTTTTCCATCAATCACGTTTATTCAAAATCCATTATTATTTAATTTTATTCGACATCATTTTCGTCTTCAAATGTCGTTCGTTTTTTTAGTTTGAATTCGATTTCGTGGTGAACTATTTCGATTTCCTAATTTTGGAATGATTAATGCAGACAGACAAAATGATCGAATTACGCAAGTTTCCTTTCTCCTAAAACATTATTTATTGCTGGGGTGATCCATAATTGAAAATCTGCTGAATGATTTATTGGGTGGCTGAAGAAATAATCTTATAATGAGAAACCCAGCGTTCTATATGCTCGTTTGAAATATCACCTCATGAATATTTAAACTATACCACTTTATTAGGATTATGGTTGTTCGGATCTTCTATTTATTAGTGAATTACCATAATTATTTGATTAACCATTGCACAGAGACACAGATAAAATCATACTTTCAAGTATTTTGTGGAATTGGGTAGTTTACACTAGGTACCGAAAGTGGTTACCCTTGATTTATATCATTGATATTACAATGTGAAAGTCTGTGGATTTTTTTAAGTTATGAATGCTCTGAAGTATTATGTAACATCGATAATTATTATATTGTTGTTTCTATCGCAGGCAGCTGAGTCCTCATCATAAGATCGAATTGCTTGGTCGAACCAATTAAGTGGCTGCTGAGGACTCAGCTGACAGTTGATTGAACTGACTAATCGGCCACTTATGTCTCGGTCAAAGTTTTGCTTTCAACTAAGACTAATCTGGTGATTTAAAAACCGGCCCTGAAACAAATTCTGACACTGTCTCAAGAATTTCATTCAGGAGTAATAATGATATCGTTTTACTTCTCCATTTCCAGCATTGTTGTTTATATTCCACGAAAATAATTATTGACCACAACTAGCCGTTGATAAATGCCAAAAAAAACAAAATATTAATTCTATTCTTTTTATTTTTCTACATATTACTATAACTAAATTATTTCAAGTGAATATTCAAAAGTGAAATCAGACTTGATACTGGTATTTGATATCAACGTGGAAAATAACGTACATATTTAGTTTTCGGGTTCTGAGTTGTTTGCCAAAAGTGAGAAGATATACAATCAAACTCTGAAACAATAATGTCTACATAACATCAACAAAGGTCTATATCATGACTGATATATGATAGAAGTGAGTACATTTGGTGTTTGAATATATATTATTCAACCCTATATTTGATACTAATCGAAATTATATGAAGAAAGTTTGAGCAAATTCTTGTAGGTACTGAAATATTTCGGGTGAACTTATTTGTGTTCCTGACTCTTAGAATGACTTTCATTCACATTGCCCATTGGGCTGAAAAAAGGGAATACATCGAATAAATTCATTGAGAATTATTGAAATGAAATTAATAAAATAATTCGGTCATTCATTCATAAACAGATGAATCGAATAGACAAAACTGAACAGAGCAAAAAATGAGAGGAAATGTAAAATTCAAGAGGCAAGAATTTCCTGGGCGCACACATTTCAATATGTTTAGTTCTTATTTGCATTTCCATTGATTCATTTTATTTTCCTGAAGTATTCCAAATTATCTATAAAATTTTAATTTTATTAATTTCTATTTTATTTTTGGATCTTCTCATTTCATTTTTCTATTCGACTTCTATTTTCGGAAAATTCACGGCAGTATTTTGTGTATTCGTTCTGCTTATCTTTCCATTTCCATTCCTTTCATTACTCTTATGTTTGTTTCAGTCCCGATCATCTTTTCAAGGTATCAATAGCTCTTCTCTTATTAAGGACACAGTAAATTACTAAATATCGTTGACGATGATTGAAGCAGGAACTGCTTATGCAAATATTTAAAAAAAAATCGATTCCACCAGCGATATTGTTTTTTTTTCGATTTTTCGAGTAGTCATATTTTTACATAAAACTAGTATATCGGTTAACTGCCTGCAAGTTCGAAAATTGAATTGTTTATGTTTCATGAATGAACTGATCAACAAAGGTCTATATCATGACTGATATATGATAGAAGTGAGTACATTTGGTGTTTGAATATATATTATTCAACCCTATATTTGATACTAATCGAAATTATATGAAGAAAGTTTGAGCAAATTCTTGTAGGTACTGAAATATTTCGGGTGAACTTATTTGTGTTCCTGACTCTTAGAATGACTTTCATTCACATTGCCCATTGGGCTGAAAAAAGGGAATACATCGAATAAATTCATTGAGAATTATTGAAATGAAATTAATAAAATAATTCGGTCATTCATTCATAAACAGATAAATCGAATAGACAAAACTGAACAGAGCAAAAAATGAGAGGAAATGTAAAATTCAAGAGGCAAGAATTTCCTGGGCGCACACATTTCAATATGTTTCGTTCTTATTGGCATTTCCATTGATTCATTTTATTTTCCTGTAGTATTCCAAATTATCTATAAAATTTTAATTTTATTAATTTCTATTTTATTTTTGGATCTTTTCATTTCATTTTTCTATTCGACTTCTATTTTCGGATAATTCACGGCAGTATTTCGTGTATTCGTTCTGCTTATCTTTCCATTTCCATTCCTTTCATTACTCTTATGTTTGTTTCAGTCCCGATCATCTTTTCAAGGTATCAATAGCTCTTCCCTTATTAAGGACTCAGTAAATTACTAAATATCGTTGACGATGATTGAAGCAGGAACTGTTTATGCAAATATTAAAAAAAAATCGATTCCACCAGCGATATTGTTTTTTTTTTCGATTTTTCGAGTAGTCATATTTTTACATAAAACTAGTATATCGGTTAACTGCCTGCAAGTTCGAAAATTGAATTGTTTATGTTTTATGAATGAACTGATAAGTATCAGACGATACTCTACCGTACTATTTTATTCAAAACTGAATTATTTAATAAAATGAACAATCAATGAATATTGGCAAAAGAATATGTTGAATACATTTTGTGTTGCAATAAAGCATTCCAAATATTACTACTTATGAAGCTACCAAGAAATAATGTCACTGTTATCATTACTGGTAAATGTCCCTTACTTGGAAGAGGTTAAAAATATGTTCATGCACGTACATTTTGGTTTCATGTTAATGAAAGCATTTTTCATGCCAATAATATCTCACAAATTTCAGTTTTGTCACGAAGATTGCCAGATATAGTCAATTTTTAGCGGCATTTTGAATAATAAAAATGGACTGGCCCTGATTATTGACAGTGTGGCAAATGCTGTACAGAAAACTAGGTAATGAAATGATGAAGAATCATTTTTTGAAACCGAGTGAGGCTATATTTTTTTTTTGTAAGAACATTTTTGACTGTTCTGTGTGTCTACAATTCCTTTTATTTTTTCGTACTTGTTATTTGCTGTTTTCTCCATTATGTACTGAGATTCTGATTTGAAATGGTATGAATAAGTCCACACCTATCAATCACCTTTCTGTGATAAGGTGCTACAAGGTGAAGAAACATGTTCCTGAAAGTAAAAATTGAAAAACAATTAAGAAAAAAACCCTTAGATGAAATATCTCAATTTCCGCAAATCGCTAGGACCGTATAGCAACAACTAGTCAAGATCCAAAAAAAAAAGGTGAAAGAGATTGACATGAACAAAATTCGAAGGTGTAGCCAGGAGGTAAAGTAGGTTCGAAACTTTACTTTTTTTAAATCGAATCGAGTTGATTTAACCTAATCAACAGCATATTCTACTCATACATAGTATATTCAAATCGTTACTGGCATACACATTACTCATCACAAATGTAACAAGTCTAATTTTTCAAATACTGCGCCAAAAAGGATCCAATGGCAGCACTGTCAGAAATTTCTCGATCTTTTCCTCGATATGGCTGACAAGTGTCAATTTTCTTTAAAGTGTCATCGAGAAAAATTTGAATTTGATAGTTAAAAAAAAAAAGGAATTTTATTTTGAACCTACAACATGAAGAGGACTCTATTTTCATATTCTACTCGGCTTGATCCAGCGTCTGAACCGACTGAACTAGAAAAAAAAAAGGAAAGAATAATCGGTGAGTCCAAAAATTTCAAGCGAAATTTGTTTGTTTGGGTAACATTCAAATCCAGATCTTGTTTGTACTATTTTTAATTCTTGAGAATTTTTTTTCAGGAATTGGAGGATTATTGAATTGAATAAATTGATGAAATTGGTTGTTAAATAATGAAGTTCAGATTAGCTCAATATATTCTGTTAACAATTTTCCTACACATTTTTCACATATATTTGTATATTTTGTTTAACTACTATCGATTTTTTAAGATGATTTTTGAGATTTTTATTAACGCTCACAACGTAAGATAAAATTTAGAATTTTCCAAAAAACCTCGAAAATTTACTAATATTTAAATGTAGCCTTCTCTTTAGTTTTCAATGGAATGTAATAATAATTATTAAAGTTCCTCAATTTCAAAGCAAAAAAACGTATTCTATTTTATTTTTTGTCTTGCTCATGTGACATTTTTCCGTTCCCTAACAAAATTTGGAAATTAGGAGCCGAAAAATTTTAAAAAAAATCTCTTATTTTCCCAATGGGGGGGGGGGGTCCGGACCCGAAACCCCCCCCCCGTGGATCCGCCACTGAGATGAAATTAGAGAAAAATTCAAGATTTCCTTATTGCAAGGAAATTATATACAGTTGTTGGTCTTCTACATAGGTACATGATTGAAAACAGTTTCTTTAGTAACCCAAGTATTATGAATTTCAAAGCACTATTAATTTGTAAATACAATTATTCGCGCCTTTTTCAAAATTAACTCATATCTGTCGAATTTGCTGAAAAAAAGTATGTTTACCTCGTAGAAATAGCCTAATACTCCGTGTTGATATGTCTTGGCTTGTGCTTCGACACGGTAGGCTGGTATCAGTGGCGGATCCACAGGGGGGGGGTTCGGGTCCGGACCCCCTCCATTGGGAAAATGAGAGATTTTTTTCAATATTCATCAGCTCCTAATTTCCAAATTTTGTTAGGGAACGAAAAAATGTCACATGAGCAAGACAAAAAAATGAAATATAATAAATTTTTCTGCTTTAAAATTGAAGAACTTCAATGATTATTATTACATTCCATTGAAAACTAAAGAGCAGGCTACATTTAAACATTAGTTAATTTTAATTTTTTAACAAACAATTTCATCGATTCATTCAATTCGATAATCCACCAAATCCTAAAAAATAATTCTCAAGAATTAAAAATAGTACAAAAAAGTTCTGTATTGAATGTTACCCAAACAAACAAACAAACAAATTTCGCTTGGAATTTTTAGACTCACCAATTGTTCTTTTCTTTTTTTTCTGGTAAAATATGAAAATAGAGTCCTCTTCATGTTGTAGGTTCAAAATAAAATGTTTTTTTTAACTATCAAACTGCATTTTTCTCGATGACACTTTAAAGAAAATTGACACTTGTCAGGCTTATCGAGGAACAGTTCGAGAAATTTCTGACAGCGCTGCCACTGGATCCTTTTTGGCGCAGTATTTGAAAAATTAGACTTGTTACATTTGTGATGAGTATTGTGTATGCCGGTAACGATTTGAATATACTGTGTATGAGTAGAATATGCTGTTGATTAGGTTAAATCAACTCGATTCGATTTAAAAAAAGTGAAGTTTCGAACCTACTCAACCTCCTGGCTACACCTCCAAATTTTGCTCATGTCAATCTCTTTCACCTTTTTTTGGATCTTGACTAGTTGTTGCTGTACGGTAGCTCATAATTTTATGTTATATATATATATATATATATATATATATATATATATATATATATATATATATATATATATATATATATATATAAATATTAATATTATATAACATATATAATTATATTATATATATCATATATTATATTATTATAAATATTAATTTTGAGTTAGAGACCCCTCCCCTTACCTGATCCTGGATCCGCCACTGGCTGGTATTTTACCGATCTATAAAACATGTTAATAGCCTCTGCAACTTTTCTGGACTTGTTACTCTAACCATTTTTCAGCTAATTTCAATAAATTAACATTATAATCAAAAGCTTTAATTAAGTGATACAGTTGTTGAGATTCACGACATGAGCACGTAGAAAGTTTGAGAGGAAAGGAAACACAAATGGCACGAATTCTAGGCCAATTTCATACCTTGGCGAGCATTATACAATCGAGCAAGGCCACGCAGCTTTCATGTAAGAAACTGTACCTACTCTGCCATGTCATTTATGTGGCAGGTTGAACCTGAAATTTCAGATGAAAGTGATTGCTCTTTAATTCGTTATTTTCATGGTTATATGGGCTTGATTCGATCATCAGTAATTTGGAATGATTACTCGTATTTAAATATGCTTTCGAGCCTACCAGTTATGTAAGTATGAGACATATCATCTTTGGATCTTGCTCTTTACATAATCTCCGTTCGATTATGGTAGATTTCCATCATTCCAAATTGGTGTTTTTTTATTGTTGGTAATTACGGATGGGTAATATATGATTATGATTTTATTACATGAACAAGTCTGAGCAGTTGAAAGTAAATTCAGTTTATTTATTAAATATTTTGACATCAAAAGGAATGTTGTGGAGATAGATACATTGATTAAAATATTACCACGGTAATTAAAGAACCACAGAGTAATTCGAACACCTATAGGAAAAATACTGACATTCTCTACCGTGAATATTGCGTATCATAATGAGCAACCTAGCCTACGAGGTAGTAGGAGGTATCAAAATGTAATAATAATAATGTAAAATATAACCAATTTACAGATGTAAACAATTCGGTTATTCATGAATGAACAAAGTTTTCAAGAAGTGAAGTTGTGATTAATGGTATTACTTCGAGAAATAAAAAGATGAGAAATGAAAAAAAAAATCAAAAATTAAAAAAAAACATTACTAGAGGCCGGAATCGAACCCATGTCTCTTCCAACTAGCTAATATCATCTCAGCGCCTCAGTCCGCTCGCCTACAGAGAGCTCAGAAAATTTGATTGAAAAAATAAAGGAATTAATCATGCATTTGTCAAATGAAAAATGTAATCATTCTAACTGTATTTCTGCCGGTAAAGGTGTCGAAGGCGATTCTCCCATATCGCTGGTATCAGACATTTTGTTATGATTATTGAAGTTTGGCTATATTCTTCAAAAATTCAATACCTCTACCGATTTCGACTTGACAAACGTCAAATGCAGAGCATGCACATCATGCTTGATTGAAAATTATTGGGTTTCTATGGGTTGAAAACCTGTATCGTAATGAAAAATCTGTATCGTAATGGCTTCCATATAAAACGGGTTTTGGGCATATAAGTGTATTATTAGAGTACGGGTGTAGATAAACCTACTACTTATTATACCTGTTTGCTGTCAACTTGGAAGGGTCATGGCCAAAAAAATTTTACTTTGCTCTAATCGACTCAACTCTTAGATACTGAATGTGCTTTTGGGAATATTGTAGTGAATTTTTATTCGACATTATTCTCGTCTTGCAGAAGATGGCAAAAAGATACCAATGCAAGGCTCTCTTGTGAGCCTTTATTTCTAGAACATGAAATCTTACCGCTACCACAGTAAGTACATACATAGAATAGAGTCTTCAGAACACTACATTACCAGACAAGCCCTCAATTCAAACTTACCACTCCCAAGGTCTACGCAGATGAAAAACTCCATTAAATATAATGGCGAGAAACTGTTCAATCCCTTACCTAATGAAATGAAAAAAAAAATGCACCAGAATTTTGTTTATTTTTATTTTGATATTTAGAACCATTGCATTATTTTGTTTTAATAACTTGTATATATTGTATCAATATAAAGTTTTAATTATATGGGTTTCAACTCACCAAAATGTTTCAATTGTCCTGGACTATAGTCATATCTGTTAATTTTCATATGATTCAATATTAAATATAAAGCTCATGCATTTTGCTTATTGACTTTTCGAATACTGTTTTGAAATATAATTTTCATTTGTGACTTGTGAATTTAGTAATTAAGTTATTGACGGGATAGTGACGTCATATCCAAGATATATACATTGTGTATAACTATTTAAATGTTCATATTTAAGTGTTGCTTTGTCAATAGATATTTGTTTTTTTCCGACAATAAAGCATATTGATTGATTGATTGCATTTGACAGCTGTTAGGTGATGGCTCATATAGAATACGAGTGTATTGTGAATTTATGGCAGCCGCTTCCGGAATTGTTTTCTTTAAATGATGGGATATGTAACATTAGCTCTGATGAATTTGATCTCGTTTCGAAGCTCACATTGCCAATTAGGGCAGATGATTTTAGAGTCCTATTTTCGTTTTTTTATCAGTTTATTGCTATAAGGAGTCGTTTTTCGAAAAAATGTCAGGAGAGCAATTCTTCATAACTTTTTTGTACTTTCCGATGATCTACGGATTTTGAAGAATGCTTCAATTTTTTTTTTGAAAAATTCTGTGGTCACGCGCCCCGCCTTTCGGGGAGAAGGGATGAAAACATTTTTCCTATGAAAAGTAATATTTTTTGACGTATGTTTTCACCCTGCTATTGAAAATATTAAAAAAAATTTTTAGGTACGTTGCCCTCCCGATTTTTGTTTTTTATTTTTCCAGAATATATTCAAAACGGAAATATCGATTTTTCCATATTTTTTGTATTAAAAAAATTTTTTTACACCTTTTTTGGGGGTTTCCTTCCCTTCATTTGGGGAGCGACCCCCTGAAAATATTTTTTTGAATTCCTGAGAATTTTTACGTACGAATACATATTTGTTTTCATGAATATCGATCGTAGAGTTTTTCAAGGTCAGGGAGAGTCGGAGGGGGTCGCGCTTAGAACCGATCGATACAACTTTCTATGAAGATAATAAATATGGAATTTTCATTTTTTTTCATCGAAAACTTTCGGAGACATCGACAGACCCCCAATTCTCCCCCCCCCCCAAACGGGGGGTCGGAAATGCATTCAAATACCTTAGAAAAATTTCCTCTTCACAACCATATAGGGTAAAACCTGTCTCACTTCGGAATAAACCCTACTCCCGTTCGCCAGTCCAGTGTCTCGTTGAGCATTGGAAATAAGGGATAATTTGTGCTTCACCAGCAAAAATTACCGCACAAGCATAGTGGGAGTGGAAAAAGTACAGTACGTAACTCGAGGATAAGGCCAGTTATGTGCACTCGCGATGGCCGCATTTAGCTGAAGCCTCGTGCTCACAAATTTAACTCGTGCGTAATAGGATACTCATACTCACTATCAATTTTCTTCTCCTGAAGATGCCAAACTTGTAGCGAAACGCGTGTCGAGTGCAAAATATCAGTTTGGTGTTAGTGTAATTTTCCGTAGATAAAATTTCATTTGATCTGTTTCATAAATGTGTATCAATGATTATTTTCCATTGTCTATCGATAACGCGATTTCAACAAATTACTATTCAACAGATAAACACTTTCAACCTCAAAAGTATCTTTCACCGAAGGTAGTAAGAAACATCTTGCGAAATGAATTTTTCCATGCAAGTTTCATTAACAAACCTGTAATCAAAAATTCCAGAACTCTTCAGAACTCTTTGTACCCAGGAAAGATTCTCTCAATATATGTGACGAAATAATAAATTAGCAAAATCACAATGAGCGGTGACATTTTTATCAGTAGGTCAACGTGTTCGTGTCATCATCACGATATAAACACATTCAGGATTCTTATTAGGTACTTATTAGTCGTTGCCAATAAAATACCCGATAATTACAAAACAGTTCTTGAAATACTTCTAGCTTTACTGATGAGTGATAGATCTAACTTGGAATTTCTAAGTGCAATTTCTGACGTGAAGCAATATGGTTCGTGATTTCAATCAGATTCATGAAGCGTCTTTGAAAAACTTGTGCAAGTAAATATTTGTTATCGATTTATAATCAAACACAAACACAACCCATTGCCTCATTGATTGGGAATTCTAGAACCGTCCGGTTACTACTGACTGAGAATTTCATAAGATTTGGGAATTCTTCTAGCGGACACGTAAATGATAATGATAATAATTATTATAATGATTATTTCAGGTCGTGGATACTATACAAAGTTCGACACAGAACAATATTAATATTTATATTATTTTATTATATATTATTAAATGATGGGCATATAAGCTGATAAATTTGATCTCATAACTTCATTCAATTGACTAAAAGCAAAATTCAGCGAATTTTTGCTTCAAATTCTCTGTGAAATTGAATTGAAAATCATGTTTTTGGGAAGTTTATCGTTCAACAGTTGGTACTGGAACTAGTTGTATCCATGAATTGACAGGCAATTGTTTTACATAGTTGCTGTCATCATTGCTGCAGTTGTCGTCGAACATTGAAAATGGGTGGTAACGAAGAAATAAGTTTTACGCCACCAGATATTCCCTCACAAACATGGTGGGAGTAGAAAAAGTACAGAATAATGCCAATAATTGGCTACTTATCCTCCTCTTTTCCAAGAATACTATTGTAGTATTTGATCTATCTCATAGGGTTTAGCCAGCGTCTGTGATGTGAGCGAAAAAAATGTGTTTATTTACGACATCACATTAGAAACCTCTGAAATTCAGTGTTACCGTTTCGATTGTTCTCAAAAGTCCGAAGACAAGAGATAAATTACCTGCTATTACCCGACACAGTGTTGGCAACCATGGAAAATAAAAAAAAATGCACAGGGTGTAAAAAATTATATTCTTCATTGAAGAGGGGGAACATTTCTGTTTCGTTGTCTGCGCATGCGTGATACTAGACAAGATATTTCAAGGAGCTCATAGCTCATTATTAGTCATTATATTCTGTGACGGTGCTGTCAAGTCAGAGGCAAATCCATCCGAATTGTATATTCAATATTTCTGGCCAAATGCGCCTTGAAGGAAACAAAGGCCACTAAAGGTTAGACCTAAGGATAAATACATATTATAAGAAGATGAGTAATTCTTCTAATCAATGATGTAGTTTAGGTAGAGTGAAAAGTGATGTGTGTACTGAGTATTGAGTACCACTACCGAATTATGGGAGAACCCGTGTGAAATGTAATATTTGACAGAATTCATCTCATCTTCTGATATGTAGTGTGTCGAAAAGAGAAAGTAATACTCTTTTGTGCTTGTGTTTCATCATAAGTGTTATATGTTATCACTGTCATTAGTGTCACTTGTTTCTCAAGTGTCGTCTGTTCACAAAAAAAGTAATATGTCTACCTGTAATGCAGATTTTTCAAATCGTCAAATTACCCGCTGATTACCCGGATTCAAGGAGTGTTAGAAAATTACCCGCAACCCTTCCTGAAAATCCGCAAAACGGGTAATTACCCGGAAAACGGCAACCCTGCTGAAATTATATCCTATATTAGTCGTGTATCAGACATAAACGATGAGTTTGGAACCTTTGGTGTAAAAGTTCGAACTTTTCCTACAGATCAAATACCCTAACACACAACTGATATTTTTGTTAACAAGGTTAGCATCTTCAGGAGTATCAATTTTCTTCTCCTGAAGATGCTAACCTTGTTAGCGAAACGCACGTTGAGTGCAAAAATATCAGTTTGATGTCAGGATAAATGATCTCTAAAATAAGTTTCAATGTATCATACATATAAACATATAAACCTTCTTGAATCACTTCATTCATCAGAAAAACGCATAGGGACAGACAGCGGAAAACGACTTTGTTTTATATGATGTAGTCATGATGAAAATTTTAATGCTCTGTTGACTCCCAGTGTAATTCTTAAAAACTAACAATTGTTTGATGGAGGAATCAAAGTCCTAAGAAACGAAGTATACCCTATTCTTTCTGTGGAATGAAATTTGAAAATACATTTTCGCCTTTTTTTTTACAAAACATTTATGAAAGAAATAAAACTTTTCACAAACACTTTCTATTGATAGGTACGTTTGAATTATTCATATACGTTTGATTTACTGCGACGGCACTATATCACATCGATATTACTTTTCTTGCTTGATTGACATACCAATTTAGAATACCAACATTCTGATTCCGGTCAGGGTCGCATCCCTATCTGCAAGTAGACTGAATACAATTGGGATGTTCACAAAAAAGTAAAATTCCGTTTGAAATTAATAATATCACAATAAATAAGAAAACATTTTCCTGTGAAAACTAAAATATAAGTCCTGGTACTCGTTTGAATTCAGGAATGCTCTGTGACGTCAGTACCCTTATTAATCGGCAATCGTGCATTTTACAAATCTGGTAAGTGCGCTGCGGTCATTCATATTCATGTTTCATTTGACGTCAGCAAATTTTATATGCTGCGTACAATAATTGTAAAATGAAAGAAGGTTTTCAAAAAGCCGATTCACATAACCTCCCAATAGCTCATATTACAATGAATGGTCTCTGGTTTATCTACCATCGTGTAGTTGTAGATACTTCAATCAACCACACACTAGTGGTACAAAAGCAAGGAAGTGAGTACTATTCAATTCATTGCATTCCCATGATGCGTCGAACCATGTTTAGTTGTTCATGATGTGCACGAGTAGAACGATTTGGGAAGAGGTGATAATTCATTCTGCCTATATTATATAAACCCGCTCATTCAAAGATGTGTGTCCTAGCGACAACAATGAACCACTTCTTTTTACGTTCAGTTTCACACGGAACGCTGATGATAACATTGCGTAATACACAACAAGGAACAAAGTACCACTTATTCAAACTCATTATACGTAGGATTTTCCTATCGTCCAATTCGTGAACATAACAGAACTATTAAAAACCGTAACAATCTACTTCCAGAATTTTTGAACGCGTTATATATAATATGTTATTAACATTTATAGATCAGAACAATTTTCTAAATGTCCAGCAATTTGGCTTCAGACAAGGTACCTGTGTCCACGGAACTAGCTATCTTCAATGCAATCAAACATATCAAAGAGAGCGTAGATAGGAAAGACACTCCGATAGGTCCATACTTTGACCTATCAAATGCATTTGTTATGGTGAACCATAAAAAACTACTGAACAAATTGGAAGACTATGGTATTAGAGTTGTGGGCTATAGTCTTGTCGAGTCATATCTATCAAATCGTTCATAAGTTGTTGCCATAATGGATGAACAAGATCAATACTCATATAACAAAGCTAGTATTATAAAGGGCGTACTACCAGGATCGATTCTTGGACCATTGCTTTTCTTATTATATGTTAATGATCTGCCTCTAGCCTCATATCCTGGTAACATATATCAATTTGCTGATGACACATCTGCAGTTGTTACAGGAAGTAGTATGTCAGAACTCCCAACGAAAGCATCAACTATATCTGTTAGCATGAGCACATGGTGTGATGAAAACATGCTCAAGTTGAATGTTGGAAAAACAAGCCTTATTACTTTCAGCAGAAGGAACAATTATAATGAATCTTTATATGTGGAACTTCAAAGTAAATCGATTCCAACATCAGATAATATAAAATTTTTGGGTGTTACGCTGGATTCAACCCTCAGTTGGGAATCCCACATAAACACTTTGAGCTCCACCTGTGGAGTTATACGATATCTACGGAAAGTATCTACTAGTTGTTTGAGAACATATTACAATGCTCACGTGCAGTCGATAATATCCTATGGTATCATATATTGGGGTTCTTTATAAAGCTCACAAAGAATATTTGTACCACAAAAAAAATTATAAGATATATCTTGAATCTAGATCGTAAGACATCCTGTGAGCCATACTTTTCCGAACTTGATATCCTGACAGTGCCCTCGTTGTACTTTCTGAGCCTTGTCAACTTCGTGAAGAAATATCCCCACATATTTCCTAGAAATGTTGATCAATTTTCTGCAAACATGAACCCCTACTCTAGACAACGCAATGAACTAACTGTCCTTTACCATAACTCAACCTACTATGAGAAAGGACCATACAACCAAGCAATTAAAGCTTATAACTCTTAACCATAAGATCTGTAAACTATCACTGGCCTGAGGGAGTTCAGAGAGTCAGTCATACATTACCTGAAGCATGAATGCTACTATAATTTTAATTGTTGGATGTAATAAACCACCTCCAAATTTTATTTCTCTGTATAAAATGGATGTTTATGTTGGAATATGATTCTTGATGTATCAAAAAATCTGACAACCATATTTGTGGTAACATTATGTATAATTGAAATTTTTTTTCACTACTGACATTGTCTTTGTAGGAAAATAACTCTAATGGTCGGTTCATACACCACACTTTTACTTTATCTTCTACTTTAAAAAAGTTGTCATAACGTAAATCAATCGAGGCGTTCATACACGGCACTTTTACTTTCAGTTTGAGGATGAGAACTTTTACTTTAAGAATGAGATAATTTTAGGGACTGCGCATGGGTGCATGTGAAGTCATCACAGCAAGCAGTGCCACCAACATTATAAGGAAACGTAGCCCTGTTCTTCTTCTGAATATTTTACAGAAATGATATAAAATTGGTGTTTTGTGAAAAATCTGTCATTATCATATAAACTAAATAGAAAATTGCAAATCAAAACAATGACGTAACCCACGATTACTTCTTCTTCGTTTGTTTTTGATCACTGCGCATGCGTGCTGTTTACTTTAACACTGGTGTATGAACGGTCCAATTCCGTTCTTAAGGTGAAATTGAAAGTAAAAGATAAAGTGAAGTATGAACCGACCATATGGTCGGTTCATACACCGCACTTCTACTTTATCTTTTACTTTTACTTTAAGAAAGTTGTCACAATGTAAATTAATCGAGGCGTTCATACACGGCACTTTCACTTTAAGGATGAGAACTTTTAATTCAAGAGATAATTAAATAATTTTAGGGACTGCGCATGCGTTCATGTGAAGTCATCACAGCAAGCAGTGCCACCAACATTATAAGGAAATATATTCTTCTGAATATTTTACAGAAATGATATAAAATGGGTGCTCTGTGAAATATCTGTCATTATCCGATACAAAATAGCAAATTGCAAATAAAAACAATGACGTAACCCATGATTACTTCTTCTTTGTTTGTTTTTGATCACTGCGCATGCGTCCTGTTTACTTTAACACTGGTGTATGAACGGTCCAATTCCATTCTTGAGGTAAAAGTAAAAGATAAAGTGAAAATAAAAGTAAAAGTGTGGTGAATGAACCGACCATATTATTATTATCATATGACAGAGCACCAATGAAGGAGATGACGTCACAAATGGTATCCTCGCCGCAGGAAGTCTTTTTCTAGCCTAGTGTGGAACTGACATTTCATTTAAATATTATCATCGACAAACGAGAACGTTGCACAATTCAATGGTATTTATGCCTTTATGTAGTCTCAACTCTATCGAGTTTAGCAAATCATTGAACATTCCTCATCTTCTTCGCGGCGAGCCATTTGTTACGGCTTTGCCACAGTATAGTTATATATATACTGTGGCTTTGCTGTACGATGTGTCTGTTGGTAGAAGTCTCCTGTACTCAGTGTACTATGAGTTTGAATCTTTGGTCAGCCAATAGATGGCGCTTCTATACCAGATTCAGCCTTTTTCTTCATAGGGGGCATATATTTCGATATGTTTTGGTTCGCAAGTCCTGCCGAATTTCACTGATGAAACCTATGGCGGGGCGAAACAGCTGCCTGCCAATGGATTTGTGAAAACAGTCATTTCGAACACCGAAATTCCGATATTACGTTTCTGGAGTTTACATCTACATCAGATATGGTTATTCATTCGTATGCATCACTTCAGTTTGAATTTTTTTCACCCAGTGAGCTTTTCTGGAAAGGCTTCAATAAGAAAATCATATAGGCAGTGTAGTTCAAACAAATAATGCCACTCAACTAGAAACATTACCACTTTTATCTACACCCGTACTCTAATAATACACTTATATGCCCACAACCCGTTTCATAATGAAATCCATTACGATACAGATTTTTCATTACGATACAGATTTTCAACCTATAGAAACCCATTATTTTTCAATCAAGCATGATGTGCATGCTCTGCATTTGACGTTTGTCAAGTCAAAATCGGTAGAGGTATTGAACTATTGAAGAATATAGCCAAACTTCGATAATCATAACAAAATGTCTGATACCAGCGATATGGGAGAATCACCTTCGACACCTTCACCGACAGAAATACAGTTAGAATGATTAAATTTTTCATTCGACAAATGCATGATTTATCACTTATTTTTTCATCATAATTTGTGGGCTCTCCGTAGCCAATCCGTCTGTGGCGTTGACAATGATTATCCTAGCAGGAGGAGACTTTGGTTCGAATCCGGTCTGGAAGAATCTTTTTTTTTTATCTTCTCTTTATATCTCATCGTTTTATTTCTCGAAGTAATACTATTATTTACAATTCTGTGAAATTTTTCAAAGGAATTCGTTAAATTAGTATTATTGTATGCGATACAAATATAAATATAATATTTGTAGTTCTTCACTATTTATCGGGTGTAGATTGAATAGCGTATGCAACTCTCATGTGATGGTTATTAATACACTCGCATAAACCATACGAAACTCACCTTCGGCTCATTTCGTATCCCGGTTTATGCTCATATATTAATAACCATCATTACACGATCGTTGCATAATATCGTTGCATAATATACTATTTTACAATGGCGTATGAAAATAAAAAATATCTTCATTGACAGATTGAACTTTTTCATTGACAAATTAAAATCTATCAATGCCATATTGGCAGATTTTTTAATCTGTCAGTGACAGATTTTAATCTGTCAATGGAGAATTTTTTTATTTTTGCAGTGGCCCTAATACGCTGTCGTACTTATTCTCCAATGAATTTTTCGACAATTATTGGTTTCATTCTGGATTTTGAAATGTTGATATTTTTCAGTACCTTCTTATTGGACGAAATTGGATAATAATTTTGTATCTGTTCTTTCCGGTAGAAAACAGTGAAAACACCCTACAAAAATTCTTCAGTGTGAAGGAGAATAGCAATCTTCAGGAATCATTTGGGTATGATCAGAAATTGGTCAACGATAGCTATATATAGTAGACGGGCATATTACTATGTTTGCTGATGACACCACTATAACTCTATCGGGACAAAATGTTGAGCAGCTTATCTGCAAATCAGAGAGTATTGTCGACCAGTTCAGTGCATGGTGTCAAAGAAATAAACTTATTTTGAATACGTCCAAGTCAGTTACGATGAGATTCCACTTTAGGAAAAATACTCCATATGATCCTGTCATCAATGAGATTGAGAATTCTATGGAAGTGAAATTTCTGGGTACCTACTTGGATGCTGATCTAAACTGGGACAAACAAGTAGATCATACATGCTCAAAGATCAATAAAGCATACTATGCCATAAAGAAGCTGAAATCAACTTTGAATGAATCAGCATTACTCAGCATTTATTATGCGATGGTATATACTCATATCAATTTTAATATTATGACGTGGGGTAGGGCGAAGGAGTTTACGAGAGTTTTTATTGCCCAGAAAAGAATAGTGAGGCTCATATTCAATATGAATTACAGGGACAGTTGCCGTCATATCTTTGTAGAGAAAAAAATCTTAACAGCACCTTCCATATATATTTTGAAATGTATAACGTTTGCTAGGCAAAACTTGAATCTCTTCACGGAAAATGCCACTATACATAATTATAATACCAGGAATGGAGAGTTATTGAGAATTCCTCAACATCGCATGACACTGTTTAAGAAGTCTCCAGAGTACAATGCTATCTTGTGCTACAACAAATTACCGGATGAATTTAAAAGGGTCTCAAATGACTTGAAATTCCACAAAGATGTTAAAAACCTTCTATTAGAAAAGTGCTATTATAGTTGCCAGGACTTCCTAAGTGACGATCTCTCAATCAACTCAAACTTAACTTGATATCTTTTTTGTTATTTTCAACAACAATTGATTTAGATCACACATATTATCTTCATTCTTTTTTTGTGTTCTATTATGATGAGGAATGATAAGGAATTTAGACTATATATGTTTATATACTCATGTTTTATCGATGTGTTTGAACTCTCTTTTTTTCAGGGTTGTGAATGATTAGAAATTTTAGACTATACCTACCTATAATATTTTTACATATTAATGTTTTGTCAATTTTCAAACTCTTTTAAAGTGTTATGAGTATAAACCGTATATTAAGCTTTTTCTCTTGTTTGTTGACCATGTTCTCTGAATGTTATTGTCCTCTTTTGCTTATAGTTCATAGTACATTTACCTTGACTTACCACATATACCAAGTGTATCAAAAATGGTTAATAAATATTATTATTATTATTATTATGAAATCAGATATCAACCGTCGGTTCCGAAGCCATTCGACAATATTTGCAGTAAACAATTCACTCCACTATTGAAGATACTGATTCCAGCAGTTGCATTTGTTTCATTCCCACATGTTCCTGAATGATAATTTATACAGAAATATTGAATATTTATTGATTTAATGGACCTGGTCGACTCTTTCTCACCCAATAAGGTGAAAGATCATTTTAGCGAACATATAGATTACGTTCGTCGAATTCCTTCATACAATCATTTACATAAGTGAAATTTTTTAATTGCATTGTCTGGTAAATATTATGCAGTTTTTTGTAAATCGCGTGTAGGGTACCAACTGCGGAGTTAATTAAATAGTTTCACTTTCTTCCTTTAAAATTATCTCCTTTGTCGGAACCGGGCTTATATGCGCAAAGTCGACAGCGTATTAACATTCATGTGTCAAATTAAATGTTGACTTATTCTCGTTTTATTACCAGACGTTAATTGGATACCAAACCGGGGCGTTTTCGTAATATTCAGGGTGGCCGGAAATCAACCAGACGGAATATTTGTGACCATTTCAATCAGGTACTTTCTCTAGAAAAAATTATTTCGATATACTTACACATCAGGAATTGTATCGGTTAGAACTTCCATTTCCTCTAGTAGATGACTGACCTGAATGAAAGGCATTGAAGTTTAAAGAATGAAATGAAAACGAACCCTGATCACAAAATATAAAGGAATTGAAATGACTAGAATAAGAGATGTGAAAGCAAAAATTAACGGATATAGAATTGAATATGGAACATTAAAATGTGAAAAACAATCTAAAGTTATTGAAAAAATATTCAAATGAAACTAACTCTCAAGTGAGTACAATCAATGTAGTTACTACATTGTTCAATTTTATTATTCAATTATTTTTCATCATGTTCCATTTCAATTCCCTTGTTGAAATTTTAATCTATTTGATTTTGAATTAGTTTTTTGACCCAATACGTTATTCACAGGTTTCTATTCTAATTACTGTGTTTTGTTCCATTTCTGCTCATTCAAATTCGTCTTCGTCTTTTCTATATTTCAATTTTTTCATTAACTTTGCAATTCATTTTTTTTTGTTCGGATTCCGTTTGTTCACTTTATTTCTGTTTGATAAGTTTCTTGACAGGTGAATTAAAGAGACAAAGCGAGTCGAACTAATATATCACTCAACAAGGCACATTGTCAAACATATTCTAACAGAGAATAAGTCGCTAGGAAATCATGAAGTGTAAAGGTTAGCTGAAAAATCAATGGTTTACGGAAGATTCATACATGAAAAGGATGTAGTGGGAGAATCAGCAGACTACCACTTCAAAATGGGGTATTGGAGCAATGGCAAATCATAGATGAAATTCCTTTTTTTATGTGGAAATTTTCAAACTTTATCAATTTCATTATTGATCAATCTAAATGAAATAGTTTGTGTATTCAGATTCAGCATTCCCGAAAAACAGATTAGTGTTGAAAAACAAGCAGGACAGTGCAAACCAGTGAACTTCTGCAAATGGCACGTTGAGAGGTAACTCCTTGTTAATTTTTATGTTGCATGAAGTTTTGACTTTCCAAAAGTTGAAGTAGGTGGGGAGGCGTCTGCGAAAAAGTGCCAAAGTTACCCCAACTCTGAAGAGGTATTTCAGTTGCTCTCAGTGTTGTTCCGTCAAAATACTCCTAGAAGTAGTTCCTCCTAGACTTTGACAAGCGATTTGGGAGATTTCGGCTGTTGGTTTATCACAGGGGCTTTTTGATGTTGCTACAGGAGTGGTTTTCAATCAACATCGCAGTTGCCGTCATGTCAACGGAAGGGTTATGGCCCAAATTGTATTAATAAATAAATACAATAAATTATAATTATAAACATTTTCTTCTCGAATTCTTTTGAAGCCGGCTCTCACAAACGTAGTACCCTTTATTTTCTTCAGATTGTAGTAAGCTGAAATAGGAACCAAAGAGATAATGAGCAAAAAGTATAACGTAGAAATTTTTTGAAAAAATTCTCACAAACATTTTTTCACAAGTAATCACATTTGGAGAGAAACTGTGTCAGAGAGGATCATAAGTTTTTTCCTGTTGATAATTTTTTGAAAACAATGTCATTTGAAAACTTTATACGTGATTGATTGAACCCGCCGCTAAAAAAGTGTGGCATATGTTTTTTTTATCAATTTAATAAAATTCACAACTGCCCCAGATAACAATTTTACATTATCAGTATCTACTCTATAGTTATCAGAATGAGCATGTGCTATGCATATGCGTCCTTATTATTAGGAACTTGAATGAGATTCAGTACGCATATGTTTTTATGACATATGACATATGATGGCAAGTGCTTCTCAGTACATTGAAGGAAAAAAAAACAAGTGGTATTCGATTGAAGGTCCTTCAGACCATCTTAACTCGAGGCTAACGTCCTTACCAACGGAGCCAGGCCAGACCACCGTGCTGGGTAATACCACGTTAAAAGGTAAGGCCTCGTTAATCCATTGCTCGCACGAGTAGATCATTTTTTCAAGAAGAACATTTGAGTAATATACTGAAAATGATATGATGAGCATGTAGTTTTCGAGATATACCTCAAAATATGTTATTGGCAAAATATTTCTATTCTAGAATGTAAGTATATGTTGAGCATTTAGACTTTTTGATATTCCTCAATGAATATGCTGAACAAGTTTCTTGATGAATGTTCTAGCAAGAGTGTTCTTCGGTTATGCTGGGGATAATCTGAAAAGAATATTGAGTTGAACTGGCCGATACTTGATGAAAATCAATAGTTAACGAATATATCAGTTTCCTGTACGTTAGAACATGCTCTGATTACATTGATGTTATCTGGAGATATAATACATTTGATTTAAAAGATAACGGAAAACTCAATTGGCAACTATTTTTCCAAGAGAAAATGAAAACGGCAGTTCTTATGGAGTTACCATGGTTATGATTCCTAGATTTTATCGTTTCATAAAACGAAAATCTGAAAGCTGTCAGAAATTCGTCAATGCTTCATTCAATTCAGGCTGATTTGAACAAAATGTTGTACTTCACAGCCTGAAGTTTATTTTCAAATAGTATGTTTGTTTATTTTAGTCCGTTATTATTCTTCGAAATGTCTCACTTATATCTAACTACTAATGTAGATGGTAATCTACCGACAAAGCCAGAATAGGCGTGTAGTCACTGTAATTTATATAATGAAGTATATCAGTTCACGAAGGCATGATAAAGAAATGTAATTGCATTGTCATATTGTGTAACAGCTATTTCAGATATTGAGCACTAGTGGAATTGTTGAAGTGTTATGTTGTTAAATTACTTTTTTGAACCAGGAAGATACCTCATGTCGTTGGTTTCTTTGAAAAGTGTCATGCACTGAATTCATTCCGAACAATGATAATATATCGAAGAGAAATTTTGTTCAGTGCATGAGAGTTTCAGACTAGTCGTATACTGAAAGGCAAGAACGAGGAATTGTTTTTCCATTATGAAAACTGTTCGAGCTATACTTATATAATTATACTTATATGAATAGTGGAAATATACCAGGCATTTATTCAACTCAGGTTGAATGGAATATGAAGAATATAAATCAATGTCATTGACGTCCGAAGGACCTGAATCGATGAATTTTCAAAATTTTTGCTTTTAGAACGATAAGCTGAGTGAAGTTTACCCAAGACATTTAAGAAACACACTGTAATTTGAAATTCACTAACAGACTACAAAACAAAACAAGCACAATGACAGCTTGGGAAAGACTGAGACAAGACATGTAATTTCAAAGGAATCTGATGAAAATCTGGATTGAAAATGTCACTAAAATCAAATCAAATAACTTTAGGAATCTTTTTCAAATAAAATTTCAATTTATAAAGCTCAATTGTAATTAACATTAGGTAAAGTTAGTTCGTAAAGAGGGGCTTGTGGAAAAAAGAATTTTATGAACTGAAAGTGTTGTGATGGCAACAAAAGGGATCAACAAGAACGAGAAGAGACGCGAAGGTGTGGAAATTTTCAAGAAAATTAAAAATTGTATATATACTGAAATATCGAAATAAAGTAAAGAGTTATTACTGTAAGAAGCAGAAGCCGAAAACGTACCTGAGACAGCAAGTTCAAAGTTCCTGAGATATGGTCCATAGCTGCAAAATCCAAGGTACCAATATCTGAATCATTTTCTTGACGATTCAATCCTAGAGAAGCATTCAAATCGATGTGTTTGATGCAAGTTTCATCCCCCTGAACTTTTATTGCCATTTTCATCACAATATAACCCCCAAAAAGACTGACTAATTTCCGCGTAAAGACAATTTAAGATAGTTCGTTTCACTTTGAGTAGCTCATTTAGTTTGCACTGAGAGCGTGTTCTAGCTGCACGAAGCAGATATTTGTCAGCATTTTACGATTTCTGTTATTAAATTAGAAAATTATTCATGAGTTTGGATTTCTCCTAGTACAGGGACATTAAGTATAAGAAACTATATGTCAAAGTTCCCATATATTGAAATTATTGAAAATATTTGACAAAAGGTATTTAATTTGAATAAAGTTGGTAAGAGATTCGGTTCTGAAAACATTTTGATTGGTTCTTTCTACAAAATACATTTTATGACATCAAGAAACTGCTCTACGATCCAAAGAAACTGCACCGCTGAGAAAGAGTTCTTCATGTTCATTGGCGTCGAAACTGAGTTAGAAAAGAGGTGAATCAAAAGAAGAAAAAATACAGGTGAGAGTGATATGCTGGGCATATTTACTATTTTGAAAAATCAAAACTATATTCAGAAAAATCAATTTAACATTTCTTTTACATTCCTTTATGAAAATTTACAAACTAAGAAAATTTTTGAATCTATTCACATTGCAATTTGATATCACTAGATTTTCAAAAATGAAATAAAATCATATCATAATTATATATATATATATATATATATATATATATATATATATATATATATACACATATTTTTGCTGTCAATAATACAAATTCGATGGATGGAATTTTTGGGATTATCAGCAGGCCAATAAGTGCACTCTTAGAATATATATTCCAAGTTTTCGATATTTTTTAATATCATCTTCAGGGAAACTACATAATGGTAACGATATAAAATCATAAGAGAATATAATATAAGTATAAATACAATGTGAATGAGGTTATATGTCATGTATGTTGGAAGTATAGCACAATAACATCGCTATAATCGAAAACAACTCCAAGCAAATAATATAAGGTATATATGTATAAATAACTGAAGAAAATATGTAAAAGGATTTCTGAAGATGTATGAAACTATATATAAAATGACATTGATCGACACTCATAGACAACTCATTTATATTCACAGGATTATATAGAGTTGGAATCTAGCAATCCACATTTCGATATCATTGGAATGAAAAAAAAATAATTTGTTGTTGGGACAATTTGATCGTTCTTTTTATCTGATTTATCTATGAAAATTAAATAGGAGTATATTTCACTTAGGTGATTTCAATCTGTTTTCTCATTCAATGATTTTTCTGATTGAATGATATATACCTTTTCTAAGAAGAGCCTCTTGGCAGTGTTTTTTTTTTTGAGATGAAATTTCAACAGAACTGTAATCCATGCAATGTCCTTCATTACATACATGCTCATTTATTGCACATCTCTCTGGGTGCAATCTACTATCACTTTTGTGTGGCATTATTCGATCTTTCAACAACCTGGATGCTTGTCCTATGTATTCTTCATTACAATTTCCACAACACACGGTGTTTTGTCTTTCAATTTTGAAAATATTTTGCTAAGAGGTAATACATTTTTTGATGCAATTTTTACACGTCTGAAAAAGATTTTAAAATTTTAGATAATCCAGGAGTGATTTTTTTGATGGAAGGTGATGATGCATAAACACTTGTATTAGTACTATGTGTGTTTATTGATGTGTTCTCGTGGGAATTATCATAGGTACTTGAATTAAAATGGTCAACAGAAAAGTAATCGATAGATGGGGTATTATATAATATTTTTTTGCTGAATGAGGGTGGGTATGAATTTTGAAAAAATATGTTATATATAAATTCAAAGTTCTTTTTGTGGAAAGTACTATCAGAGATTTTGAGTACCCTTGTTTTCATTTGATTCATCAAATTGATATTCATGTTGTATTTATGGTATGACCAATAATTTATATAACGGTCTGAGTTGAAAAAAAATTTTGAGAACGGAACCTGATTTGATTTCCGTAATACTAAAAACCATAAATATTTTCATGAATGTCAGATTTTGTATACTCTAGCTAGACTAATTTCACCAATTGAACCTGATCCATTCGAAAGAGATTGTTACTTTTTTATTAACGCAGGAACTTCTCGGGTTAGATCAGACGTCTGTACAACAATTCTATAGAAATATAGATTCCAAATTAATTCTGTTTTTTTCAGATTAATACAGAGTTATGCTGTTTTTGACAGAATGGTTGATAAACCAGTGACATTTTATTTCTGTAAACAAGTGAGGTAGTAGTTACACAGTGGTTAAGGTTTTTTGAGAGAGAAACTGAATATCTCCATCTTCACTGTCCGACCCTTTCTGAGAAATTTTGTTATGTAGTGGCAGTGTTAGCTTGTTTTGTATAACTTTGTTGGTGTTCACACTCAAGCGGGAATCCGACAACGTCCTAAATTAGTACGAGCAGGATGATGTTTCCTCAGTGTATAACAAGTCGAAAAATAGCAAGTGGTTGGAAAAGTACTTTATGCACTTGAGGGATTGAGAGTTTCACTTTAAACCCTAGGGATTGGAAATCAACTTCAATTCAAGATGTCAACTGAGACATGTTTTGAAAAAGCTTTGATTCATTTTCGCTGCAGTAATTTTTGACATAACCTTATCAAAGACATTTGACATAGTCAATTCAATTCAAATGCTTTATTGTCGTAAGTACATACACACTTGTTGACAAAGCTTGTAATATAACATAATATAAGTATGAATACAAATCATATACATAAGTAAGAGATAAAAACAGTGGGCAGAGATAAAAACAGTTGGCATACTTGAAGACTGGCGTTAAATCAAATCATCTTTCGAACAATCCGTTCAGGCCAGTCTCAAATTACCTACAGAGTAGGTTTCGGTTGACACCTGTCAGAAAACACTACTCCCCTGGCTAATACCACGAAGGGCATTGAATTACATCCGACCGGTTCCAGTGCAGGCTTCTTCACAGAAGTAAATCCTGCATTTGCTTTCGTCGATACAAATGAAGGAATTGATTTTCAATTATAGGGAGGAAAATGTAAAAACATTCAACATAGTCAGATGATTTGATTGATTGAGTCTTCAAGTATGCCCACTGACTAAGTAAAATGTTTTTAAATTTCCCTCGCAGGAGGAAGGGGCGAATTCGGTTTGCTTTTGGAATACCTCGTCCATGGGTAGATGGCGCAACAACTCTGTTGTTCACATCAGCTTCGGTCGGGGCTTGATATTGTGAAGGATTTTGATTTTTGTTCATGGAAAGTCATCCACTTTATGTTGATGATGGCACTGCCTTGTACTGACGAGTGCCCAAATAGTCCGAAACCGGTCTGCAAGTGTGTCCGTCCCTATAATTGAAAATCAATTCCTTCATTTGTATCGACGCGACGGAAGCAAAGGCAGGATTTTCTTCTGTGAAGAAACCTGCACTTGCACCGGTCGGATGAAATTCAATGTCCTCCGTGGTATTAGCCAGGGCAGTAGTTGTTTTCTGACAGGTGCCAGCCGAAACCTACTGTGTAGGTAATTTGAGACTGGCCTGAACGGATTGTTCGAAAGATGATTCGATAACCTTATCAATTATTTTGTTGATTTCCTTAGCTATGCACGTTGTACATCAACATCCTCCTCTTTTCAATTTTCCGAAAGTGCATCAAAAAGTGTATACACAACTGAGTTGAGGTCCCTTTCTATTCCTTGATGAACTCTATGAGGGAAAGTGATATGCAATTTGTTACTGATTGATATGTACTTCAAAGCTAACACTTCTATCAAGATTTTTGTTCTCACCCAAGAGCAGCAGAAGGATAACGGATATCTTGGTAACACTGGCATCTGCAGGATGGTGAAAGAAGGAGAGGTTACCGATCACGCAATATTACAGAGAAAAAGAAATTTATTGCTAACACCAGGGCATATATTATCGCATACCAATCGATTATAAATCAATATCGACGAGGTAATAAAATATCTAATGGCAATTTCTCTCAGATCTTTCACTAAACATCAGGATTTCGGCGCCCAGAAGACTTTTATGGTAATCACTTTGTCTAATATGAGCATAGGAATTTGTTCGAAAAAAAGAATGACTGCATAAAAAATACATTAAATTTGAATTTAAACTCCTGGTTTTGATGAATGTCTCCATTTGGAATGACCCAAATCTAAAATATTCTTGTTCCATTTATATTCATATGGAAATCTCTATATTTTGCATACTTTCTAGAGTTGCAAATGATGAACAGATTGGTATGAGATGTTTGATAATACTGATATATATATATCCATATTGTGAGAAAGTTCAGAGTTATGATATATTGTTTTTTTTTATTCTTCAGTTAACATCGGACTATTTCTGCTACCAAGGCCAATTACCGACGTCGGTGAGCACCCTTTCCCCAACCGGAAATTTTGCCAAACCCTCTGGTATTCCAACCAGACGTAGGGTTCTTTTGGGAGCACAAGATCCATGGACTAGGGACCACCTGCTTCACGTCCCCTCCGAATAGGGCATATCCTCAACATATTATGGGCTCATTGATATATTGCCTGCGAGCTATGATATGCTATTTTGCTGCAGTAGTATGGACTTTCGACGCGGTCTTTCCCTGCTTAGCTTCAGATTGTTTTCTATCATTTCCCAAGTCATGGAAAAAGCAATCAATAAAGCTTATCAAATATCTAGAGAAATCAGGAATAATTAATGATCGACAATACGGATTTCGCCCTCAAAGATCAACCAGTGATTATTAATTTATGTTTCTCGAATTTGGCATCATTCGATATTTCAACAGCGTTTGATCGAGTTTGGCATCGAGGTTTCCTTTCCAAACTGCCGTCTTATGGTTTACCTACTCAGTTGTGTGCTTTGTTGAGTTTCTCGTCTGATAGGTCTCTGTATGTGGTTGTTGATGAAGTATCATCTGATATTCTTTCAATAAATGTAGGTGTTCCACAGGGTTCAGTTCTGGCGCCCACTTTGATTCTGCTTCATATCAATTATTTGCTCGAGAAAACATCTTGCTCAGTACGGACGACAGTACTCTTCATACTAGTTTCTCTTTCATATTCCCCATATCAGCTCGAGAAACAAAAATTCGAAGAAACATTCACGTCAATGAAATTAACGACGACTTGGCAAAAATAATAGAATGGGGTAAGATGAACTTGGTGGAATTTAGTGCTACGAAAAGCATGTCTCTTCTCAAGAAAAGCTGATCTTTTATCATAAAATCTTCAGATGTCAGGAGTAACTATTCCTACAAAATCAAATGTCTCACTTGATAGGAATTACGATCAGTGATAATCTCTCTTGGGAAAACCATGTGAGATCGATCGCTAAAAGTACTTCCCAGAAACTTGGATTTCTTTTTCGTGCGAAGAAATACTCACTTCTCGTCAGCTTCTACTGATCTACAAGGCTCAGATACGACCTGTCATGGAATACAGTTCTCATGTGTGGAGTTTGGCACCAAAACATTCATTGAGGCTTCTCGATTCGAATCAGAAAAAGCCAATTCATCTTGCTGGTGATTCTTCGCTCACAGACTCGCTCACTTCATTGGAACATCGTAGAAGGGTCGGAGACTTGTCTCTATTCTATAGATACTTTCACGGTCGATGCTATTCCGAATTGTTATCAATCGTTCCCCACTTGGCAATATCTACACAGATGACTCGACGAGTACAGAATTCCCACCCCTTTGTTGTGAATTTGGAAACCTGTCGAACCTCTCTTGCTCAGGGATCTTTTTTCAATAGAACAGCTTAGGTTCGGAACTCTTTGCCAAGAGAGGTTTTTCCTGAGGCTCACAAACTTCAGAAATTCAAAGTAAATGTTAATTCGTATTTCCTGTCCCTTGATTCACGCGGTGTTCTTTGAACATCACAGGGCTTTCCTTTCGTGTGAATCTGCATATAAAAGAAAAAAAAATTTATATCACTAATTGCAATGCAGAGGATTGAAATTACTATTGTATTAGTATACTGGCTACATTCTTGTGGAATTCTGTTCTGTTTTGAAAAGTGTATTTGATACATTGATATAATCACCATTGTATATCAATCAATTGGACTTGAGGAAATTGTTAAAATCCACAGGAATGCAGCAATTATGGTAATTTGATTCCTCTCCTTTGCAAATAGTAATATTTATTAGTACAGAAGCGCCGAGAGAAAGTCGAAGTACTATGCATTTATGAATGCAGAGTTGAAACAAGCATTAGGATTCGTATTGGAAAAATCCAGGTCCGTATTTGGAATGATGTAGCCTTCATGAACTTCGATCTAATACTTCACACTTTTTTCATATCTTGTATGATAAAGATACCAGCATAGAAATCAAAATCAGCGATTTCATTTTTTCAATGACTCAAAAACGGCTCAAAATGGCCTGAACTTCTCATTATTCATTGTATTATAAAAAATACAACTTTTGTCCAATTTGGAACAACATTACCGATATAACAATAGGGTGCTATTACATTTTTGCCACCCGATATGTGTTTATTGGGTAAAATGTCTCACCACCAACCAGATCCATGTAACGGAAAAAATCCTTGTGTGATGGTTTCTCGATGATGGCCATATTTCATTCTCTTCCAACCCAGGCTTGTCTCTTCTCAAAAAAACCGATATATCTTCAATCAGATATCAGGAGTAACTATTTCTTCGAAGTCGAGTATCTCGATGCTACTAGGAATTACGATCAGTAATAATATCTCATGGGAAAACCATGTGAGGTCGATCGCTTGAGATGCTTTCCAGAAGCTTGAAATTTCATTTCGTGCAGAGAAATACTTCACTTCTCGTCAGTTTCTAACGCTCTACAACGCACAGATATGGCTTGTCTTGGAATGTATGAGGATCGGCACCAAAACATTCATTGAAGCTTCTCGATTCTATTCGGAGAAAGGCAATCCGAATTGTTGGTGATTCTTCGCTCACAGACTCGCTCACTTCATTGGAACATCGTAAAAGGGTCGGAGACTTGTCTCTCTTCTATAGATATTTTCACAGTCGGGCAATTCTGAATTGTTATCAATCGTTCCACTCTCGGCAATATCTACACGGATGACTCGACGAGTACAGAATTCCCACCCCTTTGTTGTGAATTTGAAGACCTGTCGAACCTTTCTTGCTCAGGGATTTATTTTCAATAGAACAGTTGAACTTTGAAAGTCTTTGCCGGAAGAGGTTTTTCCTGAGGCTTACAAACCTCAAAGCTTAAAAGTGAATGTTAATTTGTATCTCCTGTCTTTCAGGGCTTTTCTTCCGTGTGAATCTGTATGCGTGAATATATATGAAAAAAACTCCAATTGAATTAATCTCACAATAGTGCTACTGAAAAATAGATCGTCACGAACAACATCTTCTTAATAAGCTATTGAAAAAACCAATCTAATCAAAAAAGCGACTTCAATACCGATATTGATGACCAACTTTCTTCTCGCGCACAGAAATGTTCGCGCTCATCCACTGACCATAATTAGATGCAATCAAAACAGGCGGCAAAAAAACACTTGTGCTTACGCAACACGTTACACCATGACCCAACGATAAAAAGGAAACATTCCCATACCGGAGCTCTTACTGCGTACAAAGCCCAAGTGAAAGGAGAATTTCATGTGATTTAATGATAGTGCATGAGTTTATCTTCCGGTTACCCTTCGGACATGTACTCCGGTTTGGAAATGTTATTGGAACTTGTGGGTGTAGCCTAGCAGTGGGTCAATTTGACGCACCTGCTTAGGAATTCGAATAAACGGGTTGGGGTGTCTGCTTCTGGCTACCAATTGCCGATAGAAATCGAATCACCTCTTCTGTCCAAGATCGATTTGGAGTCAGTTTCTGTCATGATGAACATACCATTACATACTGGGGCGCACAATGTCCACACCACAACTACATTTTCTTTGATAATTTCGCTCAATGTGGATAACCCATGAGAAAGTTGAAAGCTAGACTGCTTTCACAGAGTTTTACGGTGAACTGGGCCTGTTAAACCCAGTAAACAGCAATGTTACCACCTTAACGTGATTTTAATGTTACAGTGATGTGAGATTGAGATAACATTTTTACATCACTTGAATCTCAGTTCGGAGATGTCACGGTAATATAAACGATTTTATCTACACCCGTACTCTAATAATACACTTATATGCCCACAACCCGTTTTATAATGAAATCCATTACGATACAGATTTTCATTACGATACAGATTTTCAACCAATAGAAACCCATTATTTTTCAATTAAGCATGATGTGCAAGCTTCGCATTTTGACGTTTGTCAAGTAAAAATCAGTAGGTATTGAATTTTTGAAGAATTTAGTCAATTTTCGATAATCGAATGAAAATGTCTTATAGCAGTGATATAGGAGATTTACCAGCGACTCCTCCACAGATGTCTTAGACAAGAAAAAAATCCAGTCGAAAGGATTATATTTTTCATTTAACAAATGCAACATATAGGTTTTATTTTCGACCAAATGGAAAGAGATCTCATTGTTTAGAGGTCAATGGCGAGGGCTGCGATCAGGAACGTCCGGGTTCAAATCCTGACCTCAGCAGAGATTTTTTTTCATTTCATTTCTTTTAATTTCTCATTGTATTTTCCGTGGTTATATCATTAATAATAATTTTGTAGAATTTTTCAAAGGAATACGATTGATTGCCTACTATTATTGTGTTCAATATAAATACCAAATAATATAATATTTTTAGTTCTTCATTATTTATTGGGTGTAGATAAAATAGCGTATGCAACTCTCATGTAATGGTTATTAATACACTCGCATAAACCATGAGAAACTCACCTTTGGCTCGTTTCGTATCCCGGTTTATTCTCATGTATTAATAACCATAATATACATAATATACAATTACTTCATTATTGTTCAAAATGAAATTGAGCTAATGATTGTTACATGAATCAATTACGTTATATTTATGTCAGAAATATGTAAAGCATTGTAAAGAAAGAGAAATACAGTGGCTCCTCGGTACGAGTTCTGTCAAAATAAATCGTTATAGGGCGGGCAAGGCCGGTTATCTGAATTGTGGTTACGTTTGTTTGTGGTGTTTATGATTTGATTCGAAACGTTATTTCTATTTTATCAATTCAATACATTTTAAGTATTATTACATTTTTTCCTTGTATCAGGGATTGGGGACATCAATTATTAATCACAGAAAAGTGACATAGTATTCGTTAACTCCTAACCTAATAAGTCTTTTGACCTCCACCCATACAACCAGTGAAATCCATGATATTCACATTTTCATTGCTATTAGACAGATTGAGTGAGCTTGTGTGTCTGTGTGTATGCATGTAACCGTGAGTGAATTCATACATTTTATAGACATAATGGTTACTAAATACACAACCAGTGTATGTGATTTCAAGAATACATAAGCGAGTGATTCAGACTGGACAAAGGACTGATAGAGAAAAAAAAATCAAGTTAAAATAATATATTTTAATGATTAGTTAATTTTTTGTTTTCCGATGAGTAAGGTTTTTTTATAATTAATATTATTCATTCATTTGATGGGAATATTTTGATTTGTGTTCACAGAATGTTTTTATTTTATTTATTTATATTTTGAACAATTTTTGAAAAAAGTTCATTTTTACTAAAACCATTTATGTTTCCACTTTCATTCATTTTTCCCCCACTACTCTTCATATAAATCGTGTGGACACTATGTTTTTGAGAATACTAGTTAAGTAGACATTTCTTATTTAATTTGCGAAAAATAAATCTGTTGAACTCTACGGAAAAAGTTTATAACCCTTTCTTCTAATTTTCACCAGAATGATTCAACAAAGTTCAATTTCTGTTGATGAATGTAGATGATTTACATGCAACTCTTGCAGGAAAGGTTTATTATTATTGTTGTTATTGTTGTACTGTGAGATTGTCAAACAAGACCGTGAGGTGGAGTATCACGGCTTCACGGAAGCATTGTGAGAATATAACAATCATATCATCAACTGAATATATACTTTCTATGTAAAATTGATATGTTGAAAAGAACAGAACAGTTATATAAATTTAAGGTGAGTAAAGTGCGGACATTATGCATTTTATGTGCATCACAAGTTACTAAACTCAATTAATTTGTTCTTCTTCGTGCAAAGTTCCTCTATATTTTTGCATATGATATAAAACCTACTCGAGTTCGCCTAGTTCTTCAAAATTGTATTTACTTTCGATACACCTCCATAAATTTGAAATCGATCGTAAATATCATCTAATTTTTTTAATTTTTGACACCAGTGGTATATAGAATTGTTCCACTTCATGCCAATACTGATGAAGATGAGAATCAAATTTGGAGTTCTTCTTCGATATAAAATACCTATAATGAAAAAAACACTTTTCTACTACTTCCACTTCGTGAAATATTTTTTATTCCTGTTTCTTCTGCTGAAATAATTCAATTCATAAATTGAAATCATGCCAAGGGTAAAATAAATAGCCATGTTTCGTAAAAAACGACCAAATATCAGTTCCGCTCACCGAATGTGAAGATTGATAGAAGTGACAAATCATATTAAATTCCAGTCATTTTCTCTCCTGACACTTCACGATCCCTCTCACGATATAATTGATTTTGTCTGTTAGATAGATGTAGATAAAAGGAACAACATTCACTTTCCACTAGCCCAGCCCCAGATTTCATCATATCCAAAATCGATGAGATCTACTAGCAGTCACGTTACCGATTAATCAACTTTTCACGATAAGGAAATCAGCTAACGTCCTACCAATTACTGATCTACATATTCATGTAAATTCCAAACAACTTTCTCGCACTATTAACTGCAAAAGTGTATCAACACCTTGCCACATTACCATAAACTTCCCATGTCCCAAACATTGACCCTGCGTCTTGGTTCGAAACGCAGTGTTGGCGATGTAAGTGTTTTCATTTCTTTATTATTATTGAAGTAGATCGAATAGAACAGACAGGACCGGCTTTCCGTGTAGTCTAGGAGCGAACCGCAAAAATCCTGGAAAGTAACAGAATTAAATGTTCGTCGTGAGTGACACAACGAAAATGTCGAAAGTTATATATGCATGTCAGGCCTCGTTTGACAACACATCGAATGCAAATGAATTATTTTTGCACGAATTCCATACAATAACTTTCGACTTGGAGGATGTTCGAAACGTGGATTTTGATCTCTTCTGGCAGTTACAGCTAGCTACCCAGACCCTTGGAATAAATGGGTTTTTGGGTATGTGTTGAAGATAATTTTTGAATATGGAAGTCAGTTCGGGATATTTTATTGTATCCATGGTTTTGATTATTGTTCATAACTCTCTGTGTATAGGTTGGGAAAATTTTATTGTTCATTTTGAAAATTTGGATGGATGATCAGTAGGGAAAAAATGATTTGGTTTACCATCCTATTTTATTGGTGTTATTCTTTTGCAATTTGAAATTTTGGCGAATGGCTTGATTTTGAAGTCTCTGTAAACAAGCCAAATCATTTTGTTTCAGTAGATACAGAACTGTAATAAAATGAGTGGGATGGAAAAGCAACAGTGAGTTGCACAGGGAAATTTTTGTCCTCTCTGAAAAATATGAAGCACAAGATAAATAATAAATTTCAAATGATATTGTCTGCCAGCCTCATATTCTAATTATTTGCAAAATGTACTGGATAGTTTTTCTTTGCTTATCATCATGTACTTGGTCTTCTCAATATTAATTCTCGATTAATTAGTACGATCCTGATCGATTTTAAAGACCCGTTAATGGTTTCTCTACCATCTGGTCACCATATTAAAAGTATATTGATAAATATTATCGGCAAAATGTTGAACTGAGCACTCACCTACCACCTCTGGCAAATCATTAATATAAATTAAAAATAGCATTAGGCCTAGCACACCTCCCTGTGGTACTTTCTGATCACATTCTATATTATTCTGATATACAATATGGTTTCAGAGAAAAAAATCCACCACAACTGCTATTCATGATATGATGGAATTTTTGTACAAAGCACTCAATAATGAAGAACTTTCAGTTTGTCTTTTTTACGACCCGAGTCGTGCGTTTGACACGATCGATCGAGATTTATTGCTGCTTAAATTACGAGGCTATTGGTGTGCGAGGAGTACCTCTTGACTGGGCGAAGTCTTATCTATCTGAGCGTACACAAATAACAGTGTATGACAACTCAAAATCGCAAACAAGAGAATCTGCCCTAGGAGTACCCCAAGGCTCAATATTGGGACCCTTGTCTTTATAATATTCAGATCAGACATAAAAAATACTGCAATTATCCTGAACAAATCTTACTATATGCTGATGATACAAACATTCTGATGTCAAACACTGACAATGAACAATCAATTGTGAATAGTAATGAAGCTAGTGAGCTCTATGAATATTGTGTTCAGAATAGAGTGCATGTGACAAAAACATATTTCATGCGATTTTTACCAAGAAATGCTACACCTAATCAAAATATTTGCCTACATGTCACTCAGTCCTACAATATGGATTAGTTTTCTGGGGTTCCTTGCAACATGCTGATAAGGCATTTAGAGCACAGAAAAAAATACTAAGAGCTATGTTTAATGTTCATCCGATGTCAACATGTAAAGAACTAATTAAGAAATCGCAAATAAATACATTGCCCAGCTTATACATATTTCAAATAATAACCTATATCAAAGAAAATGAAAACAGGTTCGAGAAGAATGAGGACTTGCACTCACACAACACACGAATGAAAGGTAGGCTACACCAGAGCTACTCACGGTTACAGATCTGCCAGAACCCGCCTGACTACATAGGAGTTAAATCATTTGATAAATTCAAATATATCCTGCTTGAACGATATAACTGTAATATGACTAACATATCATTTAGCAATAAACTCAAACACTTTCTGACAAAACAAATATTTTATAGTATAGAAGAGTTTCTCAACTTTTAAAATTCATTTTTGTTTCTCAACTGATAAAATCCGTTTATACTTGTATTTTGAATGAATGTTAATCATCTAAAGTGCATTTTTACATCCCATTTTTTTTAACTAGTCCGATAAAGATGCATCTATCTTTGAGCTTTGATGATTGAATGTTTATGCATTTTTTTGTGATGAATAAATTGACTCGACTATCTTTCATGTTTAGCTCTTGTTGTTATTATTCGATAAGCTTTTCAACCATCTCAAGATCATTCCATCAATTCACACTGCTACTAATTTTCGCAATAATCTTTTGTTGTGAATTGTATCGAATATTCTTTGAAGGTCAAAAATATTGCGATAGAAGTCTTAGTCTAATTCTTTCTAGACTTATTTTCCAATAATCCTGTACTCACTGAACTGCTGTTTGGTTTTCAGATCAATTTTTAACATGTTCACTGGTCCCAGGATGTGATAAATGAAATTTTTATGAGGATAAATTGAAACTAATCGAAATGTCTTACTTCTGAGTGAAAATAAAAGCCCACCGGTAATAAGTATAATAGATGCCGTTGGACCAACAACTCACGTAGAGATTTTCTTTTCCCTAACCATCCATTTCTCATGTAGTAAGTCGTGATAATCCTAGATTCAGGAAACATTACTGATCATAATGATAATCAACCTTCATTCTTGAGTTCACAGGAGAAAGTGATTTTGACATGAAGCAAGGCCACATGCTGAGTGCAACATACTCCGTTATATTGCTGCATATTTATAGTTGGGGAGCCCATATTTAAGATACAAGGAGGATAATTCATTGAAATATGTCGTCAATTCTGGAAGATCATCTTGAAACCAGTCGATATTGAATTAAAAATTTCGTAAATTTTTTTTCGATCGTCACGTCACCTGAGTGAGTTTGATCAAGTCATTGTTTTTTTATATACCGTGTGACACAGACTCATGGTACACCCCCGTTTTCTCCTTTGTTTTTCTAGCTATGTTTTTGAAATTCGGAACATTGAATATGCTCACTGAACAGCATTCCTCGACATATCTGAAAGAAAAAAACAACTTCCAATTTTTCCGGAAATGACATCAACTTTTGATTCTTGAATGGGACACCCTGTATATTGTTACATGATCGGCTAGGGATGATCATGAGGAATCCAACAATACCAGGTTTGATGATGTTATCTCAAATGACTGCGGAGATATCTCCATTTATATTATCCATAAGCTCAACGAGTAGGAGAGAGAAAATTTTTCTGGCGGGTCAATCCAATTCTCTCTCCCACTCATTGAGCTTATGAATAAAATAAATGGCGATATCTCCGTAGTCATCGGAGATAACACCATAAAACCTGGTATCGTTGGATTCCTCATGATCATCCCTAACCGATCATGTAACAATATACAGGGTGTCCCATTCGAAAATCGAAAGTTGATGTCATTTCCGGAAAAATTGGAAGTTGTTTTTTTCTTTCAGATATGTCGAGGAATGCTGTTCAGTGAGCATATTCAATGTTCCGAATTTCAAAAATATAGCTAGAAAAACGAAGGAGAAAACGGGGGTGTACCATGGGTTTGTGTCACACGGTATAGATTCGGACGAAAGAGACACCCTGTAATGTTCCAAAAATACCGCGTGAATCAAGGTACAGGAGATACGAATTGACATTCACTCCAAATTTTTGGAGTTAATATGCCTCAGGAAAAACCTCTCCCGGTAAGGATTTCCACAGTTCAGCTGTTCCACTGAAAAAAGATCCCTGAGCAAGAGAGGTTCGACAGGTCTTCTAGCTCACAACAAAGGGGTGGTAATTTTGCACTCATCGGTTCATCCGTGTTGATACTGCCAAGGGCGGAAAGAGCACCATCAGTGCAAATATCTAGAGATGAGAGACAAGTATCTGGCCCGTCTACGATGTTCCGATGAAGTGAGCAAGTCCGTGAGTAAAGAATCTCCAAAAAGATGTATTCCTTTTTTTCTGAAGAGAATCAAAAAGTGTCAATGGATGTTTTAGTGCCGGGCTCCACACATGAGAACTATAATCCATATATGTGCCTTGTAGATCATCTGAAGCTGTAATGTGATGCCGTATATTATTTGAAATATATGTCAATCGTCTATGCAACCATATTGATAATTTATATTTCCCGGAGCCGCAGGCGAGTGTACTAAATTACAGAGAGAGTCATTATACGAGAATGGAATAGTATACTTCATCCACGACTAAAAAAAAAAACTTGAAGTTATTTTATTACATTACATACATATTTTAGGAACACTATAATTTTATTCTAACAAATATTTCATACAGTACTGTTGACAGGTTCGAGGCAAATCAGTTTGGATTCAAAAGCTTTTTCGATATGACACGCACATTCATAGTCGCTGATAACTCAGATTAGATGATCCTTATCATCTTATTTTGTATATATAGGTGAAGAACTGAATTGAAAATATTTGGTTGTTTACACGATGGAATTTTAAAAACCATTTTTTGTAGAAGAACAATATAATATTATAGCTTAATCATGAAGTTTTTGACCGCACTGAATAATGACTCATTATTCAATAGTGAATATTGGGTATCATTAATTTCCCCAAACGTGCAAAATGAAATATCATTATGAAACTAAGAAATAATTACTTTTATTGGGAGTTTTTCAGTTTTCGACGTTTTGGATTCCGTGCTGGAGACATACCAAAAACAGGTGGACGGATATTCCTCAACAAATCTTACTAACGACAAGGTAGGATCCAACCATTCTGCTTATTTTCCGCTACTATTAGTCGTCACCTGAAACCTCGCTCTCAACCAATAATAATAATATTAGTATAACTACTTTTCTTCGGGGTTGAAGGCCGTCGTTCTTTGGAATTTCTTCCTAATGCCGGGTCCAGACCAAGCAGACAAAAAGTGAACACGAAATTGAGACAAAAACAGGTATTCAGACAAGACAAAATTAAGACAAACTGTCCACACCACAACGACAAATGTGCAACAAAATTCAGTTGATGGAAATTCATTGTCTAACCATGTGGCGTTTCCACCAGGAGGAAAATTCAAAAAATGAAGATTCATTGCAAGCCTCCAGTTGTTATACCCTTTTTGGATGAGACCAAGCTTAAAAAAGCGAGGAAGTTATTCCATAAATGAATTGTTAGTTCAGTTACGTGAGGATGATATTGGACTAAGTGGTGAGATTCGTTCAAGCTTTGAGAATTTTCTAAGGATGTCCACCGAAGATTTCGAGAATCAGATATGCCTTGTTGTTCCTGCAGTTGCCAAAAGACATACCACACGCCACACAACACAACCGAACTACATTCGTGTGATTTTTCACTGATTCATTACCTGGTCACCTGGTTTTGTCAAAACGGAGACCCTTTGATCTTTACCGACTGGCGACGGGACTTGCAACAGTCTCCGAGTTTGGAAACAAAACACAAATATGACGAAAATGTTGCAGAAAAGTATCGGATTTGTCGCCACTTTGTCGCGGAACATGAATGTTCTTGTCTTGTCGTTGTTTAGTCTGCTTGGTCTGGACCCGGCATAACGTTGCGCTAGCGCGAGTGGCCAGCTTCTTCAGAGGCTTACTCATTTCCGATGACTAAACGTTTCGATTTCTCAAGGCGTATTTATATTGATGTAGGTAGTCTGGAGTGTTTATTACTTCTGTCGGGTTCGGGGAATAATCATCATTATTAGTTGCCGCACTATCTGCCATGATTTCATTAGTGATTCTTGATTTCCTCAGAATGGGATTCCAAATTGTCCGCATGTTTTTGGATCTCCATTGCCTCCCGTACCAGTCGGCTATGGAAACCCTGGTTGGGGGCAATCCGTTTAGCATTTTCAAACAGAAACTTGTGGTCACCCTCACTCAGTGCGTGTTCCGCCACCGCCGATCTGTCGGTTTGCCCCAGCCAGCAGTTCCTTTCATGCTCTTTGAGCCTTGTTCCCATGGATCTTTTCGTGGTACCGATGTAAACCTTCCCAAAAATGCACGGCAGGTACTGCGGCAACTAATAATGATGATTATTCCCCGAACCCGATAGAAGAAATTAACACTCCAGACTACCTACATCAATATAAATACGCCTTAAGAAATCGAAACGTTTAGTTATCGGAAATAAGTAAGCCTCTGAAGAAGCTGGCCACTCGCGCTAGCGAAACGTTAGGAAGAAATTCCAAAGAACGACGGCCTTCAAGCCCGAAGAAAAGTAGTTATACTAATAACCTCGGCCGCGAAAGCCTTAACCATTTTGTCAACAATAATATTAGTTCAAATAAGTGGTAATTTTTTTCTGTTCGTGTATATACCTCAGAAACAATCAACGAAGAGATTTCACCCGCGTTCCGAGTAAGATTAAACTTGAAAGAGAGTGCTTTGTTGCCGCTAGGAGAGACATCTTTGAATAAGAGTGTTTGTATAATACAGGCAAAATGAATTATATCACGAAATATCTTTACAAATAACAAACAACATATATGCCTTTCATCATCGTTACTTGCTGTACAATATGAACAACGCTGCATGGTCATCATGACAGTGCAACATTCTCATAAATATTTTACCAATTGAAAATATATCATTGTAACTTCTAGTGTTGGGAGGTTATGTGAGTCGGCTTTTCGAAAACCTTCTTCCATTTTTCAACTATCGAATGCAGCACATATTATACCAGTATGAACTCTAGCCACCCAATGCTCACACCTTCGACTTGAACATGCAACATAAATATGCATGACCGCACCGCTCAAGGCAGGTAAACAACAGCTGTGAAATACCTGCGTGCCGTTCAATAAGGGTACTGACGTCACAGAGCGTTCCAAAATTGAATCGAATGGTAGGACCATTATTCGAGTTCTTTTAAGGAAATCATTCTTACTGTTTTATAATCTTTCGGGCATTCGTCATCCCCATTTATGTTGTCTATAGTTCCTGAACAATAAATAGTTGTACTCGAGTAGTAGTTACAATAATCACCACCCGATATGGATAAGCAACCCTTGAATATTGGACGAGGCGCCAATGCCTAAACAAGTGAAAATATGTGAAAACCATACATCACTCGACAAGATCCTCTTTCATCGATTTCCGGCATACTGATATGGAACGCGATGTTCCGGACTCTTAGAATTTACAACATCGTTGTTAATTTCCTGGTGAGACAAAAGAGAAAACATGAGGCTCGTCCGCATTGAACTCGCTTGCACTCATCATTCTATTCCCACTGGTAATTGCCGGTACTTTGTTCTGTACCATGTCTACAAGATTTTCTCTTCTTCAAATTGCCCAGAGATGCACCGTTGTAGGTTCTTCATTACTCGTTATAGGAAACTCGTGGCATTGTTATGCATGTTTTGAATACCCATGAATTTGTAGGTTTCCAATTATAGTACAGTCGCTGGAAAGATCCAACCCTACATTCAATTAGGGACTCATGATTTTTTATAAGTTGTACGGAATGGTGAGAGCATAGAGAATTAAGTTTTGGTTTGCAACAAGTTTCCACGTTTTACTCCTACTTGGATTATAGCTCCTCTTTTATTAGTGGTCGCGTTTATATGATATCAAAGGCTATTCTAGATAGGATAACATGTATTTTGTCGACTTAAGTAATGTATTTTTGGAAAAAAACAATATGACTTTTGAAATTTTTTGGTAGATCCCTCTAGGTGTGCTGATGCATCACAATATCACTTAAACTCAACCACCGTATAAATAGCTACTCCAAGAACTTTACCGGATATCAAGTGGGTGCAGTAAGAATAATGTTTCCAGCTTTTTTTTTAATTCATTTATTTCAAAAATTATATGCTATTTAATTATTATAAGTTTTCGAATTTTCAACCTGAAAGCTATTCCAAGGTGCCGAAGAGTTACTCTGTGAACTTGATATGAGGTGTTCTGCAACAAATTTTATTATTTTTCGCACAAACAAAAAATCCGAGATCCTGTTATTAGTATGAATAACCCAAGTAAGGCAAAGCTTTGATTCTCATTGGTAATGTAAGTACAGGTAAGTACAGATTTGAACATTTTATTACTTCCAAAATTCAATATTGGGTGGAATAAATAGCATTTTTCTACTCTTACTATATTAAACCGTTCATTATGTACTTGACAGCTGTTAGTTTAAAGCACATTTGAAATACACGTGTAACTTTATGGCGGCCCCTTCCGTATTTCTTCTAAAGATGGGATATGTAACATTCAACCTGATGAATTTGATATTTCTTCACACCAAAAATGGAAATAGCGAGTTGTTTATTACAATGGAATCTCACTCATCGGTATAATATTTTATCGCAAAAATCATAAAAGTTTGTTTTTCTTAGAGAATAGTATCCCTTGAGATCGTCAGTGGATATATGAAAACAATATTTTGTAGAAATAATCTCTGAATGCTATCTGGTTGAAATTTTGTGTGCTTGGTACACCAATTGAGCAAGATAAACAGGGGAGTTGCAGACAGTGTTTCTAATCTCTTCACATTGATTCGGAAAATGAAATACTTTCCCAAAGTTGAAAACGAACAAGTTTTTAGATTATCACTGAGTGTACCATAGAATTAATGAGCTAGTCTACAACAATTTTATTTATTTTTCGCAAAAATGAAAGCTGAAAGTTTAAGTTCCTCTCATTACCCAATTATATGGCAAATGAATTACTTTTATGTCTGTTATGAAACACATGATTTTGACCATGTCCACCCAACAAACCCAACGGAATGGTGTAAGACATGTACAACATTCTACGTGAGAGTACAACACAAAAATGCATACTCATCGTCGATTCTGCGCCAGATGATGATAATAATTAGGTGATGGATGGAATCTTTTTTTCAGATGATTGGTTTCAAACTTACGCAGTCATGTAGTCTGAAAAAAACAGTAACAATATCGTTTACTTTTTCAATTTTTTTTATGAAAATTGCCTTATTTTTGACATTGATTTCAACAAAAAATGACAAGGAACATGAAATGTTCAAATTGCAATTCCTTATGGGATACAACTCATATTCGATTGACTTATTTTGAAAAAGTTGAACTCTACTAGAAGTGAAAACATTTTAGAGGGTTTCCACATTAAATGTAGCCAATAACTGCTTTTCACCAATTTTCACAAATAACTGACACAGATACGCAAGCGTACCGTTTATTAGTGTTCTTTTTCTCTCCTTCCTCCCTTTCCCCTTCTGGTGATGAAAAAATGATATTCTTCGCGTTTTTTTTTTTCGAGATTTATGCTCGAAAAATATTGAAAAAATTCACGCATATAAAAGGCAGTAGGGTCTTTGAAATATACTCTATTATATGCACTAAAACAATCAGTAACGTGCATTATAATATGAGTGGTGACACGGTATATTCATAAAAAATTGTCTGTACCATTGATTTTAACAGAAAATTACAAAAAATTTTGATTTCAATTTCACATAGGACATACTTATATTCAATTGACTCATTCTGAAAATTTGAGCTATTTTACAAGTACAAAGAATTTCACCTTGAGATTTTTCACATTAAAATAAGCCAATAACGATTTTTCATGAGTTTTTACAGAGAACTGATACACACACAGAAGCGTGTTGTTTGTTACTATTTTTTTCTCCTTTCCCTTCTGAGGATGAAAATATAGAATTTTTCACGTTCTTGCAGTTAAGGCACTTTCTTGGATCAAGCGTCTATTGATAATATATACATATCATCAGGGAGTGTTTGATTTTTTTTCGAATTCACATCATTTGTTGTAGTTCTGTAATATCTTGACAATGATTTGAAAGTCTTGAAGTCGAAAAATACTTTCTCTAAGTTATGAACTTTGACTATTTTTTATATCATCACTACATTATGAATGAAATGAGCTAGTTCACAACAACTTTTATGATTATTCGCAAAAATAAAAACCGAAAATTTATGATCCTGTGATCACCCAATTGAATTACTGTTAGTGTCTGTTATGAAACACATGATTCTGACCATGGCCACCCAACAAACCCAATGGAATGATGTAAGACATGTATAACATTTCACGTGAAAGTAGAACACAAAAAATGCATCGTTTCTGCGGCATTACCTGCTATTAGGATAATTATAATTATTAGGTGCTGGATGGAATCTTTTTTTTTTCAGATGATTGGTAAACAACTTACGTAGTCATGCGATACCAGTTACCCAAATATTCTTGAACGGTCATTGGAACATCAATGAACCGATTTGCAGAAAAAATTCCCATTATATTGTACATGTTAACGAGTTGGATACTAGGCTGAATAGTAACGTTAAGAACAACCACTTCCTAATATTCGAATTTTGAGACTCAAATTTTATTTTAATGTTATAAGTGTTCACTTAGTAGATGTCAAATAATACGAAAAAATTCATAAGCAATGTTTGGAAATACTTCAATATAAGACAAATCTGCTTATGTAAAAGTTAAAGAACTCTCATTCATATATCATCTCAAGAGATATCGTTCCTTCACTTATTCCAAGCTCATTGTGACGTAGTGATAAGTGAAGCAAAATCAAAAAGTACCACAAAACACATCATTTCTCAACACTTCAAGAGACTGGATAAAGGAAGACTTATAACTGTGTTCCTTGTATATGCCTTCTGGGGCTTTCGTGAGAGTTTCATGAGAGGAGAATATAAGTGGATATGTCGATTCAAACCGCATTCACTTTCACTAAACACCTGTTTTTTACGTTTTACTGGCCTTTATCAAAGGGGAGTTGGAAAATTTTCCATATTGAGAGTTTTCCGACCGAATTGGAAAAGTCTTGGAGGAACACAACATAAAAACGGTTTTCGAACCCACCAGGAAAATACAATGAAGCCTCAGGTCGGCTAAAGACAAAAGAGACCCACTGTCAGCAGCAGGGGTTTATCGCATTACGTGCACCTGTGGGAAGGTATACATCGGTACCACCAAAAGATCTATGGAAACAAGGCTGAAAGAGCATGAAAGAAACTGCAGACTAGGGCAAACTGATGAGTCAGCTGTGGCGGAACACGCACTCAGTGAGAGAAACCACAGGATTCTGTTTGAAAAAGCGAAACTCATTGCCCCTAACCAGGGATACCATAGTCGACTGATACGGGAGGCAATAGAGATCCCCAAACAAACGGATAATTTCAACAGAAAAGAAGAAGCTGTGAACCTCAACCAAATATGAAGTCCCGTCTTGAGAAGATCAAAAATAACCAATAACGTCATTTTTAGAAAAGCAGTGAAAAGAGTGAATACTGTGATATCATGTATCTGCTATTAGTTTGTTATATTTTAGATAAGTGTCTGATTGTTTTGTTTAAGTTTAGTTTTATATTGCGGTGACAATTTTTATACATTTTATCAAATGTTTTTAATTCATTTCATATTTATATATACACGCTTTGTCAATAAGATATTATTCTTTGATAATAAAGCATATTCTGATTGATTGATTGATAACCAATAACATGACAGCAGGTAGTGCGGCAATTAATGTTAAGATTCTTCTCCGAATCCAGTAATTACAGCAATCAATATTAATGAAAATTCTCCGAATTCAGAAAATGTAATTATCACTCCAGGCTGCCTGAATCCATAGTAATACGCTTTACGAAGTCGAAATACCCAGTCATCGGAGTCTAACTCAAGATGTATTAGCCTCTGAAGAAGCTAGCCACTCGCGCCAACGAAACGTCAGGAATAAAATTCCAAAAAGCGACGGCCTTCAAACCCGAACCAAAGTAGTGATACTCCTTACTTTTGTTTGACTTCACTGTTTTTACATCCCATTTCAACTTCACATATTTTCATAACGTTATATATTTCGATTCAGTTATTCGTACTTTTCATGACTGATAAGATTTTCAACAGTTTTCATCAGAGTTTACATGGAATAGAAGTTGAGACCCATAGACTCAACGAGGAATGATGTTAACCATACTCGAAACGAATTATTTTCGTAGTATCTTGTGATTGGAACCTGCTACACATTGAAAACAAACTCTGAAGTTAATGTGGAATCCATATGTGAAACAACCAGTAATCAAAAGAAAACGATGAAATGCATAGATGAATATAAAATGAGGTCTAATATCCAATTTAAATGAAACACTGAAGCTCATACCAACACAGTAATAAACAATTTCTTTGGAATTATAAAGTATAATGAGATGAATTGCGATATAATACCATAATGGACGCTATCAGATCATATGTTCATCAGCTCGTGACAGTCAGAAGAAGCCGATTATGATATAAGTGAGGATTTGAATGAGCCACTACCAGGGCTTATTAATCAATAATAGTTAGTTGTTGACAGTGAAACCTTTGATTCCAATTTTTACCAGTCACTGAAGGGACCAGAATCAATGAAATCATAGGAGTAGATATCAATGCAGTTGGCTACATTTCGATTCTGAATTTGTCCATCGTCAGATATTCATTTTCAATTGATTAATATTTGAAAACGTCATAGGAAGGGATCTATTATGAAAAGAAGTTGCAGGTGGGGCGTGTGAAAATCATTGAGTAATACCTCAAGTTCCGATATGTTTTTTCTTCTCAATCAAAGAGCACCTTGTGAAGAAAATGACTACGCTGACTCCTCAGCAAAATATTCTTCGATCGAATATCCTGAAATAATTTGTTTTTGAGTTTTGATTGACATATATTGCAGGCAATATTTATCAGTATCTAGATCTATTTTTAATTTTTTTTCCAGAATTCAACTCACAGAATGGTGAAGAAGAATGGATATATCATGAATGTTCGAAAAATAGCACTAGGCTTCTGGATTTACAGAGGCCACACGTATTTTACTATATAATAGCTTCCTCAAGAAACATAACACGAATAGCAAATATGTTCTATGAATGCTCTATAATCGATTCATGTTAAGTATGCTTGTAAGATAGACCGAGCAGGAAAAAAGTGTGTTCTTTGTCATTCCATGCATGTCGTAGCTGTTTGAGATTGACTCTTCTTTTTTTTGTGAGAGAGTCAAACGTCTACGATTATATCAACAGAGAGTTTTGGTAATTTTTTTGATGTTACTTCTTTTCCAATTTTTTCTAAATCGCTATACTCAAATCGACATCGATTTATTGACCTTATCACCATAACCTTCTTAGGGCCGGTTTTTCAATCACCAGCTGAGCGCCATGTGAAGGCTTAAGTATCTGACCAAGGCATTCGATTGTCTGTCAAGGACTTAGCTAACAAATGAGTTTTTTAACAGTTGATTGAAAAATCGGCCCTTAGCCTTTCGGAGGTCGCGTTGATTTCTGACATAGGAAAGATCGCGCGTGGACTATGAGTCCGCATATGAAGATGATTTCTTCTCTTAGAATCAACTCATGAAAAATATTTATTTGAACATAAACGAATATGACTTTGATACCAATAACCTGTGAATAGAACATATTGTGTCTTCAGTATCTCTCTGTCTTTGAAAGTGATCACTTCAGAGTCTAAACGGGTACTTTCATATCTGGAAGATGTTTAATCAGATTTCCTTTTCCATACCTCGCGATTGGATATTTAGACCATGTGGTTACATTTTCTTTGCCTTAATATGTTGGCACTGAAAAATCAATTTCATTTTTCTCATCAGACTCTGAAATATCTTGTTCGGTGTCAGTATTATTATCCTCCACTTCTACATTATTGTCTTCGTCTTCACTATCGTCGAACCCAATAGTTCCTCGTGAATCGTCCTCATTAAAACACTCTGTCATGAGATTCTGCAAATAATCTTTGTTCTCATTCTCATGAACACATCTTTGGAACATTCCCCAACCTTCATAAACTCATCTTTACATTGAGGAAACTGTAAACTCACCCTCAACAGTAACGAATGAAAGAAGGAAAAATCAAAAATGAAATTCGAGAATAAGTTATACAAGAGGACTGTGCTATGCGGACTCCTAGGTATTATAATGGAGATCATAACTATCTTCTATATCATATCACTTATATAAACAAATATTTACAATAATGTGAACAGTGTTTCTTTGTTAAATTGTTACATCATCTGAAACCATATGTGTGCGGAAACATCGAGAGACGATTGATGATTACGCCGCTGTGAGGTTTCATTATGGTAGTATCATTTAGATTCCCCGGAAATGCATATTGAATTCGTGTGACTTTCAACCGTGTACATATATGTGTATCCGAAGAGAGTTCTCTTCTTGTATGTTCTAAGTAATACTGGAATTAACTCCTCAGGGGGCGTTATTGATAAACCGTTTCACTTTCAGGCGATTGAATAACATTCGCAGGGCCGTCGCTGCGAGGGGTTTTGAACCCTCCAATAATTGGGACATTATGGGTAAAAAAATTAGCAAGTTAGAGGAATAAAGGACAATTGAATACGATTTCAATTTCCCAACTTGTTGAACATCTCCCGTGGTCATTTACGTAGGACGGAGGATATGAAGACAAGTAAGAAGGAAAATGGGATCTGTGCAGTTGTTAGTATCGAATGTATTGATGACCCTAGACTTTTGAAAGTATATGAGACGTCTTATTATTATTGTTTTTCTCCTTGAATGAACGATTTAACGGATCCAACCATACTTTATTCTCACCATTTATCGTGTTTTTTCTTTGTGTTAGGTACTTGGTACTTTAATAAGAATGAGTGTCGAAGTGTGAGAGTTTTGTGTGAAAACAACCAAGTCCAATTATGAAAATAAGTTTCATGTCTCCAATTTCTATAGCAACAATGGCGACTTCTCCAGAATCCTCCTGTTTTCCACTCCAAAGAAATGAAAAAATAAGGTTCGGAAAGGTAAATAGGAGTGAAGATTGTAATTACATACAGCACTGATTTTGAGATAATCTAACAATAATTATAATTAAAAAACTCAAAATGTTCACTCTTAGTCTGCTCTGTTCTCGCAAAAATCTTTCTTATCTCTGCTGTCTCTTTTGTTTGCGTGTCGCTTTTTAACTCCCAAATATGCAAAAAAACCCTTATAATATATGAAAGCAATCAATTTGAAGCTTCTCAAATATCCAGAGAGATCAGGAGTAATTAATGATCGACAATACGGCTTTCGCCATCAAGGATCAACCAGTGACTTATTGGCTTATGTTTCTCATATTTAGCAGCATTCAATCGAAAAAATTCGGAGAAACGTTTGCTGTTGCACTCGATATTTCAATAGCGTTTGATCAGTTGTGTGCTTTCTTGTCTGATAAGTCTCTGTATGTGGTTGTTGATGAATTATCATCTGATATTCTCCCAATAAATGCAGGTGTTCCATAGGGTTCAATTCTGACGCCCACTTTGTTTCTGCTTCATATAAATGATTCGCTCTAGAAAACATCTTGTTCAGTACATTATTTTGCGGACGACAGTACTTTTCATATTAGTTTCTCTTCAACAGTCCCCATACCACTTAGAGAAACAAAAATTCAAGGAAACATTCACGTCAATAAAATCAACGGAGACTTGGTAAAAATAATAGAATGGGGTAACATGAACTTGGTGGAATTTAATGTTAGGAGAACCCAGGCATTACTCCTGAATAATGAATTTATTGTTGGACTGTTTTTTGACCTCTCGCGTACCCTTGACAGTCTGGATTTCAATTTTATATCGTCAAAATTATCAGCAATAGGACTGCGAGGTAATATACTCGATTGGATTCAGTCATTCCTACAAGGGCGAAAACTCATTGTAAAGGTGAATAATGAAATTTCTGACGAATACCTGGTCAATTCGGGAATACCTCAAGGGAGTGTGCTCGGTCCCCTGATTTTTATATTATTCATAAATGATATACCTGACTACATAAGTTACGGTGAAGTCTTTATGTATGCAGATGACACATCTATAATCGTATAAACGAAGAGGGAGTGATATCCAAAACAAAAAAGGTCCTTGACGAGTTCGATGAATGGTGTCACAAAAATCGCCTGATGATGAACCACTCAAAGACAACACTACTCAAATTCCACAGACCCTCTGTTGATCCCATAATCACCCAAAATATCATCTTTAGACAATACAGTTTTCTATTCAGTACCAAATGCAATTTTTTGGGCACGGTTCTAGATAAAACTCTCAACTGGGACGAATGTATTGACAGCATTTTCTTTAAACTGAACAAACAATACTTTGCCATAAACAACCTAAAAAGCTGCCTAAATGAAGATGGGCTAATTGCAGCCTACTATGCCCTCGTCTACTCGGCCATTAGTTACAACATCTCAGTCTATGGGCTAGCAACTTCCAGTAACAGAATGTTTCTAGCACAAAAAAGAATAATCCGTTCTATGTTCAGACTACACTACCGTCGGGGAGTCCTGTCGGGAGGTGTTCAGAACAAAACTATTATTAACTTTCACAGGTATCTATTTATACAAACTATTAACATATACTTACAAGAATAAAAATCACTTTGAACTCAATAGCGACATTCATGGCTACCAAACAAGACAAAAAAATCAATTCAGATTGCAAAAGGTTAGATACTCAAGTTATAAAAAATCACCAGACTACGCTGGTATGCAGTACTTTAACATTTTGCCAAACACATTGAAAAATATAACAAGCCTGGCCAGATTCAAAAATAGTCTTAAGTCATTTTTGATCACGAATACATTCTACAATATTCAGGAGTTTTCCTCTCTCTGCAATATGAGCTGATAAATTATTTTTATTCTGTGATAATTCATGTATTTTAAACACTTACATTTTATTTGCGATGTCATGCTGACTTACACTCCGACACTATATGACATATTATCACTGTTGCAATGTTACTGTTCAGTGGTATTTTTAATTTTTATGACCTGTCAATCCGATGTAAATTGGTAATTTTTATGATCAATAAAAACTGCCTGTCTGTCTGTCTGTCCTCTCGAGGAAAGCCGATCTATCATCGTCTAGTATTCAGATGTCAGGAGTAACTATTCCTACGAATTCAAGTATCTCGATGCTACGAAGGTGCTTCCCAGAAACTTGTATTTCTATTTCGAGCGAAAGAATACTTCACTTCTCGTCAGCTTCTAATAATTTACAAGGCTCATATACGACCTGTCTTGGAATATGGTTCTCATGTTGGAGTTCAGCACCAAAAAATTCTCGATCCTATTTAGAGAAAGACAATCCGTCTTGTTGGTGATTCTCCGCTCACAGAGTCGCTCATTTCATTGTAACACCGTGGAAGGGTCGGTGACTTGTCTCTCTTATATAGGTATTTTCACGGTCTTCTGAATTGTTATCAATCGTTTTACCCTTGGCAATATTTACACGGATGACTCGACGGGTACAAAATTCCCACCTCTTTGTTGTGAATTTGGAGACCTGTCGAACCTCTCTTGCTCAGGGATATTTTTTCAATAGAACAGCTGATCTTTGGAACTCCTTGCCGAGAGAGGTTTTTCCTGAGGCTTACAAACTTCAAAAAGTCAAAGTGAATGTTAATTAGTATCTCTTATCCCTTGATTCACGCGGTGTTCTCTGAACATTACAGGGCTTTCCTTCCGTGTGAATCTGCCTGTAAAAAAAGGACCTGAGAGATAGGCAACACGAATGACAGTAATAGTAAAGTCAATCTCATCTCCAAGAAAAATCAGAAAAATGAACAATGACAATATATTCTGAAATCGGCGGAAACAAAGTCACTACCTATTGAAACGATGTAATTTAACAAGTGAAAAAGATCGACTAAATTCTAATCGGATTTAATGCATGACGCAGCAAAAATTCTAATGAAATAAACACGGATTGCAACAGGGAGCAAAGATCCTAGTCATTTTTAATCATCGTAATACAATATTCAAATATTTGAATGGTGATCTTGAACGTGTCCACTGAAATGGTCGACTGAATGTTGACCCAATCAATTAACAACTCGACCTATAAACACTGGAATGTTTGTTTTATCTAATTGGTCAGAATTGTAAACATGAGATCAAATATTTTGGAGGGACAGCCTGGAGTGTGGACACAGAATCACACCTATTAAATAGTGATTATACACACTACTTGAGGAGTGACAAAGGGACTTTCAAAAGTGACAGAAAATCGAAAAAATTATGAGTGTTTCAGTTACGGCTGAGGACGGTGCTAGAACGGTTTTTTATTCTTAGTTTTTTTTTTATATGCAGCTTCACACAAAAGGAAAGCCCTGTGATGTTCAAAGTACACCGTGTGAATCAAGGGACAAGATACACGAGTTAACGAGAATAAAGTCCTGCAACATACAGAGATCTCCTGGATTACAGATAGCATAAATCTGTTGGCCTATGCAGTGCTTTTCTTTAATGCTCCCACCCTTTTATTTTTTGAAAGGGTCAGCTCAAAAAACTGAAACTTAGGATAATGAAATTGATGCTAATGAGCTTCCTGAATCTTTGAAGACCTGCGTTGCTATCAATTCATTCAAAGTAAAGTTGAAAAAGAGTCTACTGGACCAATGCCATTGACGAAGTAGTTGAATGTTCTGATTCTTACAACTTGTTTGTAGTGATAACTGGTTTCATTTTAAAATGTGCTTGTTACCTTTTGATTGATTTTATAAGTGTTCTACATTTTGTACAATTTTATAGGTATACATGTATACTCTGTATTTCTGTGAATTAGTATTTTGCTACATAAAGACATAATAATAATGATAATAATACCCTAGAATACGTCAATATCAAGTCAATATCTTCACCTACTACAAAATGGCGGAAAATTTGATAAATGCCTGAATACATCGACGTTCAACCCATACAACATTTTCGAACACAGCAACGTCGATTTTTCTAGAAATATTATTCCTTGGCTTATATTCAATATTGAAGCGGGTTTAGCTTCGTACACCTTTCGCTTCTGATAGCCCCATAAAAAAAGTCTAAAGGTGTCAAATCTGGCAAGCGGACTGGCCATTCCGTAGGACCTCGATGGCCAATTAAACTACCATGGAGAGTATTATCCAAAAAGTTTCTTACTTGTCTGGAGTAATGTGGTGGTGCTCCACCATATTGAAATAATAATATCCATATCGAATTCATTAGGATTCACTTCGACGATTTCGATGATTAGAGGAACAGCAGTAGTTTTCAGCATATTCAAATACAGTACCACTGTTGAATTTTGTTCAATTGACATTTCAGGAGATAGTTTACGTGGTACCTTTCTACTTGTGAAATCGAAAACTGAATGAGAATATATGAACCGAACAATAATGTTTGTTGTACTGACATTTTTTTTCATTTTTTATGAACAAAAAATGAGCTATCGAACCTTATCGGGTTGTTGGGATTGCCATATCGCAGAGAAAACGAGTATTTCTAGAAACATCGATATGTAATTATATTTCGCCATTTTGTAGTTGTTGAAGATATCGACTTCATATTCTAGGGTTACAAAGTATCCGTAAATTCAAAAAGGGCGGACATCAAAAAAAAGCACTGTCTACAGTTGTCAAGCAACGAACGATTCAATTGGCCAATGCTAGCAATTGAAAAGAACTATTTTTCACTGGGGTATCTATAAAGGCTCGTGTCCACTAGCAATTAAATTTGCCTAGAGTGTCACAAGTCACTTGCAATGCGTGTAAACAGCAGCGCTAGAGGAAGTTTGCTGAAAGTTTACTCTCGGGCCAAGTACTTGCCGACTTGTTAGAGCTTGTAGTGTACATGGCTAACCCAAGCAAATTAGTTTGCACTTTATTATTTGAGACTGTTTAGAAATATTTGCAGCAAATTGTGAGATTTTGTGAAGAATTTTAAACTTTCATTTAGTCTTTTCGAATCTGAATTGAAATTCTGATTTTTTCACAAAAATGAAGGAACGACGTGTGTGAAATAGAAAAGAAACTCTTCTGCTAATTGAAAATTTTGAACTGTACCCAGAAATATGGAGTGTACATTGCAAAGATTTCAAAGATAAAGTAAAAAACCAAGACGCATTTCAAAAATTAGCAGAACTATTCAACACAACTGGACATGAAATTCAGCGCAAGCTACATAACTTGAGAACACAACTGAATCAGTAGTGGAGAAAAATTCAAAAGAAAAAGAGTGGACAGGGGTCAAAAGAATTATATAAAAGCACGTGAGAATTTTGTTGAATCTTTAAAATTAAGGACAGACGCTCTTCTGGTGGAATGGCTTCTCGCATTTTTTTTTATATATATATATTTCCTTTCACCAAATTCAGCAAAAAATCAAAATCTTCCGCAGATATACGTAAAAAAAATTAACTGCTGAGGATCTTCCGTTTTCAATTCAGAGACCAGCTTCTCATGTATGCCTAACGTAGATCTTCGCTGAATCCATTTTCTGACCCAAATTTTTCTATTCTTTTTGTCATTTTCCTTCTCCTTTATTTGTTTCTTCAACTTTTCTGGAAGTGTGTGTACACGTTACTCAAGCAAACGAACTTGCTGGAGTAATTTGCCGCAATAGATTTCAAAACAATTAAACCACAGTGTAGACACGCCGACAAGTACTTGGTGAAAAAACTTTCGCAAGTTACTTGCAAGTGGACACGAGACTTAACTGGTCTGTATTATCTGTGGAGATCGAATGGCATAGCGTTTTGATGGCCTAATTCAAAACTGAAGCAGAAAGGTAATTGTTGCTATAATTTTCCTGATATCTTCCAATGTTTTTTTATTTCTTTAGGTTTATCGATTTAATTGAACGTATTGTGATATGAATGTACAGATATTCATTGGAACCAGTATGTTAATAAAAAGGTGTTTGTTATAGAAGCTCAAGTTTCAAGGAAAGCTATGGTTTGCATGTGATTCTCTACATTTTTGAGTTCAAAATATACATCTATGAATACATATGAGTGAACAATAGGTGATGAAACAAAATGAAATTTCAAAATAAGAGATATCCCCATCGATTATAACATTCACATATTTCCATAAACAATCTGAAATATATTATAATCGCATTGGTGAGTCAAATGAGTAGAAATGTGTACTTTCGAATTCGATATCATAAGGTTCATCCCGAGATTGTGAGTTGGTAGAGAGGAATGCGCGTATTTTGCAAGCGATTTGGTATTTGTTCATTTGTTTTGCGAAGTCATGTATTTTTGCTCTGGAAATTCGAGATTCATTTTCCATGGATTTTTTATATTTTTGTCTGCAAAATGAAGCGAGAAATATAGCCTTGGTGCCACATAGTGACAATGGTGGTGGCCACAGCGTACCAATTAATTAACATTCACTTTGAATTTTTGAAGTTTGTAAGCCTCAGGGAAAAACCTCTCTTGGCAAGGAGTTCCAAAGCTCAGCTGTTCTATTGACAAAAGATCCCTGAGCAAGAGAGTTTCAACAGGTTTCCAAATTCACAACAAAGGGGTGGGAATTCTGTACTCGTCGAGTCATCCGTGTAGATATTGCCAGGGGGGAACGATTGATAACAATTCGGAAGAGCTTCGACCGTGAAAGTATCTATAGAAGAAAGACTCGCTCACTTCATTGGTACATACCAATGAAGTGAGCGAGTCTGTGAGCAAAGAATCACCAACAAGACGAATTGGCTTTCTCTGAATAGAATCGAGAAGCCTCAATGAATGTTTCTGCTTCATGTATCTTATTTGAATGTGATACGATTGAACTATCACTCATTTTTCTTCTCATCGAGGAAATAACTGAAAACCTTGGATTTATTTTGACATTTGTGAGTTGGAGGGTATATCGACAAACGATTTAAGATAGCTTTATAGGAGATTTGTTTTGGATTAATGATATTTATCTTACGATCATCTATCACGGGCATTGATTTCATTCTCGAGATTTGGGAATTCGATGATTCAGAAAAAAATCCGAAGATATGAATATATAAGAAACTATTTGATAATGTTGATGATATGAATTTGATTGATCGGTCATGGAAAACCCAGTTACACTCACATTGTCTTGGGTTGTGAATTGAACCAAGAAAATGTGACCTCTGATTGAACTGGCAAATGAAAAATATGAATTGATGAATTTATAGGCCAGTCCTTAGAGGAAATAGTCTGAATGAAATACATAAATGTTTCATCTGCTTGAAGTATTCATTGTGATAAAAATTTCAAGAATCCTGATTCGTTGTTATCATTTCCCAAGCCAATAGAATGTATCATCACAAGAAGGTAAATTAACTCACTTTTTGTGTCACATCTCCGAAAATATCAGGAAATTGATAAATATATATATTTTCATTCGGTATTTTTTTTTATATGCAGATTTACACGAAAGGGAAGCTCTGTAATGTTCAAAGAACACCGCGTGAATCAAGGGACAGGAGATACGATTTAACATTCACTTTGAATTTCTGAAGTTTGTAAGCCTCAGGAAAAACCTCTTTTGGCAAGGAGTTTTTAAAAAAATTAAAGGAAATGAACTTTATTGAATTCGGTATCAAGCGATACTAATCAATTCAGTGATGTCAAATTGAAAAAAGGAATAAAAAGTCAGCTTTGGTAAAATGGATCGTCTCTGAGTTAGCCCTCTGAGACGATCCAATAGGCTACTGGGACCGTTAATTTCCTTAAATCTTTGGTGTTGAGAGATTCCACAAAAAACATCAATTGTGACAATTCAAACTTGACTCAATAAATGAGAAAATATCTCAGACAAAATTAAATTAATTTATGCATGAATGAAACAGCTTGTAATTTTATCACACATATCAGAATTGTTACGTTTCTACAAGGTTGTCCTTGGTAACCAGGTAATTCGTTACATATTGTTGCATATTTACGGGTGAGAGTAGAAAATATTGTTTCCTTCACTAACCAATTTGGCATTATAAAAAAAATGTCTGTCGATACCCCACATAACAGAGATGAATTTTCAAAATATCTGCTCCATAGACAGTTTGAGCCCTAGACCTCCGTCATAAGTCAGGTACAACTTCCTCGCCAGTAAATACATGAATATACATAAAATCATTATTCACAAATATAAACAGTGACTATAATTATTTTTCATCACTTTCCAGATTTTTTTATCACCTGAGGTTCACACCGAAACAAAAACCCTGTAAGAGAATCGTGTGAAAGAAGAGACAGAAAAAACAATTTGGCATATACTTCGAATTCTCGGAGGTTACAAAGCAGTGAAAATCACTATTGACTGAGGAATTCCAAAGTTCTACTGTCCGCCTGAAAACATTTCCTGAAAAAAACTTGGTTCGACAGGTCTCCAGGCTCAATGTGAAAGGATGGAAAAATTATACTCGAAAAATTAAAGCAGTTTTCAAGATTGTGAAACATCCCCCTCGAAAAAAGCAAATGAGCAGGGGACATTTTTATGCAAAACTGATTCATATTTTTGTTTCTTCTCTGGATAACCAGTAAATTAAAAAAAAAAATCTTGTATTTTTCCGTAAGGAGTTTGGGAATTGAGCCACGAGATAAAATGGACTAATATCAATTTTGGACATTACGGTGTCAACTTTGAAGCGCTCACTTCCAACAACTAATCATTAAAAAGTATCCTGTTTTTTTTACATTCTTTTTTTTTCATAGTGTTGTTGATGAAAGCCACAATATATTTTTCCCGTCCGAGGCTTCAAAGCAGAACTATAAGTCGCCATAAGAGGAGAATGTGTTATTGAGTGATTTTCACATTTTCAAGGTTGACCTTTCAGCTTCAACATCAACATTTGTTGTTGGTTATTTGATAGCAAATATTTCCCATCTTCAGCTAATTTATCAAATTCCCGATATTGTCGCAGATGTGGCACAAAAAGTGAATTAGTTTACCTTCTTGCGATAATACATTCATAGTGCCGTAGGAAATGATGTTCACAAATCAGGATTCTTGAAATTTTTATCACAATAAATACTTCAAGCAGAAGAATGTATCTTTTCCAGACTATTTCCTCTAAAGAGTGTGATATATTCATCAATTCAGATTTTCAACCTGCTAGTTCAGTCAGAGATCATACCTTCTCGGTTATATTCACAACCCAACAAAATAATATTTTTTTTTGGTGCTGGTGAATTATAAACTAATTCTGAATGTTTTTGATGTGCTGATTTCAAAAATATTTGGCCTTTTCCTCGTAGCAGCTCTAGTTTTTCAGATACAGGTCAATCAATTTCAGTTCTGATAACAGGTTAAAATAATGAAATAATGATTTATTTGCAGGTCGAAACCAACCAGGGTTGGTATTTTTATATATGTGGTGAAAACACTTTCAAAGGAAGTAGGAAAACCTGTTTTTGATTCTGTGAAGAGAGCTTATCTGGCCTATTTGAGTCCACTTGGGAGACCAGGAAAAATCGTGGGCTCCAAATTTGGAACGTGCTCAAAGTTTGGAGTACCAATGGTTTGGAGGAAACGAAGTAACTATTACAATGATTGTTATTTTTGTATCGTAAATGTCAAGGGTATCAATCGAAACAATAGACAAAAATGGACATGACCTGATATAAACTCGGCAAGAAGGTCTGTACCTCATTCTGAAGAAATACCCATTTCAATATTCAGCGGTCTACCTACACTCTCAGAAGATGTTCAAGATACATCAACGTCTGATGGAGTTAAGGATTTGTAATCAGAAGAGAGTGATTTTGAAGTAAATACAGTAAATCCCCAACGCTTTAATCAACAACAATTGAATGACCTTATTAGAGATCTGAACCTCTCCAAGAAGTCTGCTGAATTACATGCCTCTAGATCAAATGAAAAGAATTTACTTTAACTAGGTACTAATGTTACCTTTTATCGTAAAAGAGATAGGGAAAATTCTCAAGTGATAAGTGATGAATGTTATTCATGTATATCCCTGCTTTTTCATGCCTACATGTAATATAAATAAATTACTTATATTTTTGTTCTTTCAATGGTAGTACCGTAGTAGGAGTAAATAATAAAAGACTAATATTATAAAAAAACGCCGATATTACGAATCTCAAAAACTATATCTGATATATCAAATCTGACACTTTTTTTGGATTCTGCTCTCAAAAACTACCTCAATAGAACTGAATAATTGCAGGCACCAAATTGGCTGTTGGGTTGTTAATTATCGGTTGCCTAGATATCATTCCTGATAGGTGTGATACCATGATTGTATGAGCCAACCTTCTGTAGGCTCCAGTATCAGTAAGACGCTTCAGAACGTCCAAAAAATTAGCCGTCGCTTGCCTTCTAGTTACACTCTTAAGAGTATTGTAAAAGAAAAAATTAGCTGAAAAGGATACGAAAGAACTATTCGATATCCCTCCGTAGAGTATAAGTCTTGGCCAGAGAAAAAATGGTTTCTGGCAGATTTCTTATGTTTTCAGTTGTGATATTTCAACACGGTCATGTAAAAAAACTGAAACAGGAAACTCAAACTTTTTGTTATGAACTCGAGATGGAATTGATTATAACCAATCAGAATCGAGTGACACATGACTGAATAAGTCTTGACATTTCACTCATTTGCATACCAAGAGAAAAGACACACGTAGCGCATAACTAATCAAGACACCATCGTAACTGTCTCCGCTTATTAGCAGCACTAATTCAAGTATTGCCAATAAATAACTTCAGACGCGAGAGACATTATGTAGATTCATAATCATCCGGATAATGGCCGGGCGTGGTTAATACAATTGTGAAAAGCAAATTATCGCTGAATTATTACCGTTTGGATGTAATTTGTCATTCAGTTATTATGCTCGGTAACACATCAACATTCTCAATCATTTTGAGGTGGAGTTGTTCTCAGCTGCATAGCACATCTGTCTTCGTCTGGATGTTGAGAGGACGTATTTCGTCAAAATCGATTTCGATCAAGTTATCTGGGTGATATATTATACTGATACTGACGAAATGATGACAAGAGGGATATGAAACGTTCACTACCAAATAATAAAAATAAAAATAATAATAAATATACTTTATTGTCTGAAGATTGAATCTTGTTCACAAAGCATCAAATTGGATACATGTATATATAAACACAGACATCTTTTACAAACACATATACGTGGCATACAGGTTCCATACACAAACACTTCAAAATTGCCTTCATAAATATATAAACAAAATAACATATATACAACATAAAATATATACAAGATAAAATACTTCACTTCAGAAGCGATCGTCGTAAAATTCATGCAAACTATAATAGGGTCTGCTCATCAATAAATGTTTTATGTTTTTTCTGAAGTAGACAATATTCTGATTGGTTTCCTTGATATTCTCTGGTAAGTGATTATACATTTTCAACCCATTATAAAAAAATGAATCTTTGATCAGTTCAGAGGAGGGCAGGGGCAGTTTTAAACTATTTTTTCTGCTTAGACGAGTGTTGTAATAAGAAGGGGTGTTCTCAAATCTCAATATATGTTTTTTCACACGACAAACAATTTCTAAGATGAAAAGAGCTATAACTGTCAAAATTTTACTATCTTTGAATATCTGTTTACATGAGTCACGTGGTTTCATTTTATACATATATCTGATAGCTCTTTTTTGTAATTTCAAAACTGATTGTAATAAACTAGAGCTACATACCCCCCAAAAAGGAATGCCATACCTCAATTGTGACTCTATGAGAGCATGGTATGCCGTTTTTGCTATTGGAGTTCCAAGTTCTCTGGAAATAACGTGAGCAAGAAAAAAAAAGGTAATTGAATGATTTACAGCATAACTGATTTATTTTTCAGATTCTTGGAAATTTTTAATGAAACTACAGCACTATTAAGTGGTTTTCCTTGTGATATTGTTTTTTTTCTAGGAAAAAAGAAGAAGACCCTTCTGGATTGAAAATATTGCTATAACTAAGAGCAGATATATGTTAACTGTTATATTATATTTTATATCGTACAGTACTCATTATTACATACAAACTGAATCTCGCCCTGACTGCATAAACAAAATGTAATTCATCTTTAGAATTCGTAATAAAGACATTCATTATTATTATTATCCATGTATGCCCGCAGGAGGCAGGATACAGCCCAATAATCAGAATTATCTGATCTAATTCGACTTTACCATTTACATTTTGCAATTTCTCGAGTCTTGAATGCATCGAGTCCAGAAATGGTAAAACGAAAAAATAGCGTGATTCGTGACAATTGAAGAACAACTTTAGTTCAGGTGAACACAATCGACTATTAGGAAAGTTTATAAGAGGGCGACACGCTCGAATTTTATGTGAAGTCGATAGCATTGGCATTTTATACTAAGTTATTTCGTACGACGGGAAATTAGGGTCACTGCAAAAATGAAAAATATCTCCATTGACAGATTTTGATCTGTCAATACCAGATTAAAATCTATCAGTGCCAGATAAAGATATGTCAATGGCCTATTGACAGATCCCAGTAAACACTAGGACATCCAGTGAACGTCCTGTCAAGGATATCCAGTGGATGTACTTTGGTAAACGACGGATGTACAATGGATATCCTATGGATATCCATAGGCCACTGAGTTGTACGTCCAACTGATATTCATTTTTGAATAAACATGGACATATTTCGGATGATAATTTCACGAAAATGAACAAACAATGGACAATAAATGGATGTGTTGAGACACTAAAAAAGACATGCCTTGGACCATCGAGGGTAAAAAACTGGACATGAAATGTATTTCATCTGGACCTTTGGGAAGATAAATGGATCAGTAAAGGATGTGAACCGAACCTTTTGCAGACTTGAATTGGACATAGACTGGATATATGATACAATTCGGACATATGTATGGAACTTATAAAGGAAACAAACTTGACATGTGATGGGCTTGCCTAAAGATGTCTATAGAAAGGTCGACAAGAAATATTTGTTGCGAGTCGTCTTCATATTCGTAGAAGGATATCCATAATTTGATCGATGAAGGACATTCATTTCCTATCAGCACAAGTATATTTCCAAAATGATGTCCACGTGCGACAATAGGTATATATATCGGGGACATTCTCGGTAAAGCCGTTATGGGCAAATTGTACATTTCGAATATGTCTTACGGGGGTATTATCGGAACGTTCATGAATGTTCGTAGACTATTGTGGGACATCTCCGTAGCAGTGCCTAGGACCCTTCCGAGGATGTCCAGGGAACATCTTGAGGGAATATCCATAAGCCACCAATACACATTCCTGGAATAAACTCTTTTTAGATATCAATCACCCTAACACCAAACTGATATTTTTTGCCCATGATGCTTGTTTCGCTTATAAGTTTAGCATCTTCAGAAGAAAATTGATATCAAATTTCTTCTCCTCCCATACAGCACCCGATATCCTATGGACGTCCAGTTCATGTCCAATTCATGTCAGAATATCCTTGGACCAATTTTGGATATCCATAGGATATCCAAAGTTTTGATATCCCAAAGTATTCCCAGTAAAAAATATCCATACAATGTACAAAATGGATATCCTTTCGGATATCCACGATGGATATCCATTAAGGATATCTTATGGACATCCATTACGTACATTTATTATATAAATAATTAATGTTTCTTCCGCAGTGGCACCCTACGAATTGGCAGCGTGATTGAGCCATTTACATGGACATTCCAGCAAGGAAGTCAAATGTCGTAATTTTGAGAGTCGTTGAGTGTTGTGCAATAATTGTGTTTATAAAGAAACGAAAAATAGGGGTGAGTTAGTTAATAATTGTAAACTGTGATCACTAGCATTTACCATGAACGTGAACTTTTGGAAGGTAGCAAGTGATTTGTCGAGTACTATATTCATATATTATTCAAATTGAGAACTATTTAAATTCATCAATAACTTTTCTGTTGAGAACTCTTGGCAAACTATTTTTCAAATTTAAACTGTATCAAGTATTTTGTTTGAAAAGTAGTGAAAATAAAAAATTCTTATTAACGACATAAGTTTTTAATCGTTCGTCTACCACTCTACAGTTTATCTTAGCTTGTCTAAATTTTTTAAATACAGCGAAACCAATCTAGCAGAACATTTTAAATTGCACATACGGTCAAATTGAGTGCCTTATCACAGGATATATTACTGAATATAGTCCGTTGTCCAAGAAGTGTGCAGCACTTTTTCACGTCTCAAGCTAGGTTGGTTTCTCTGTAACGAATTGCACAAATAATAATGTAGGATTATGAACGATATCTTATGGACGTTCTTGATGAATATCTCATGGATATCCATGAAGTATATCTTGTAGATATACATGATGGATATCTTATGGGTATCCATGAAGGAAATCTTATGGATGTCCATAATGGATATCTCATGGATGTCCATGAAGGATATTTTATGGACGTACAGGTTGGTGGCCTAAGAATGTCCATTGGACGTCCATTGAATATTCTTTGGATAAAAACTGTACGTTCATCGGATGTCCAAAATATCCTTAATAGATATCCATTAGATGTCCATGTTGTGTGGGATACTAAGGTTCCAATTTCATCGTTTTTTTGAAGTCTGTCATTGACAGATTATATTCTGTCATTGACAGATTATAATCTGTTATTGACAGATTTCAATTTGGCATTGACAGATTAAAAACTATCGATGGACATATTTTTTATTTTTACTGTAATCCTTATTCGCCGTCGTAATTTCGTACTACCATTTTCGATCGAGATTTAAAGAGGAGCGAAACGCCCTCTGACATAGTTTCAATAAATATCAAAGTGGTGCGATCAAGTTGAAGCCTTGGCTAACCTGGCGCTGCGATGTTCTTTCGAAATATCGGAATACGATTAACATTATAACTCAAATATTTATTAAGCATAATTCATTACATGGAAAGTCAAGGAACACTAAAACAAATAATAGTTGCTCACACAAATACTCGGTTTCAAATTTTCAGTGTCAACAATGACAAAGTCTCAACCTTGATCATTGTTTATAGAGTTAGTCAATGCCTGTGTTAAAAGGATTTGAAGCGTTTTTGTAACGCCATCTGCAGTATAATGTCGATATTTCCTTTTACTTGAAAATGCACCACAAATTTTCCTATTGTGAACGGCAAAAAAGTGCAGAGTTCTGTCTATCAGTTCAACCATTGGTTCAACTAAAATGTTGGAAGACAGATAATAAAGCTACAGAATTGAATTGAAGATAGAAGTTTTTGAAGAAAATGAAAGTTCAGACATTTAAATAATTTCCAACACATGAATCAATCAATCAAAATATGCTTTATTGTTAGAAGATTTACATCTCATTGACAAAGTCTAAGAAAGATTTGGTCATTACAAAAACACGTAACTTACTCAGTAAAAGATATACAATAAAATATAATGAAATAAAAAAATAATAATAGAATTTTCAAGTCAGAAGGAAAACAAAGATAAAAACGGGTATAAAGTTTTATTTAGTTGAAGCTTTTTTTGAAGTATTCATCGATTTCATAGAATACCTCTTCTAAGAGAATCATCTTAACAGTTCTCCTAAACAACACTATTGACTCAATGATTTTGACTCGTTCTGGAAGATGGTTGTATATTTCGGCTGCATAATGTACGACGTCGACAAAAAATTAGACTTCTGTTTCTGAATTGTTTGCCATTTTTCGGTATAATGTATAAGTGATCAAGAAAATGTGTAATTCAGGCTACGACATCTACAAAATAACGAAGGGAAAACTAAACCTCAAGCTTTGAATTGATCATCAGAATATGAATGATTGACGACGTTGGAAAATGAATCTAATTTTTACTCTCTGAAATGTCTGCTATCTTCTGGGATATCATATAAGTGATGAAAATGTGCGATTCAAGCTGCAACGTCTGTGAGAAAAGAGTAAGAAAAAACATGACTTTGAAACGACTTTCCCAATTCCATCCATACCTAGTTTCCATATCTATGAATACTACTGTTATATAAACAATGATACAATGCAGCTTATACACAGCGTCATCTCGAAAAACGAGGAACTAAAGCATACCCAATATATGATACTACCTCAAAAAAGGCCAAATAGGGAACTACAACTACGTCATCGAGTGGTGAATGGAAATGGTTCGGACTTCCGTTGTCTATATTATTGACTTTATTGAAACCTGTTGCTAAGAACAAAAGGGTAGAAATACATATCAAATGAGATAATCAAATCCAAACAAAAGGATGAAATTGATTTTTTGGTCAAGAAATGAAATTGAAAGTTTGATTGATCAAAGAAAATAATGTTGTGACAGAAAAAATAAGATATCTGATATGAAATATTAGTCAAAAAATGCAAATGACGAAATGAATGAAATAATATTGTGACAAGAAAATTGAGATATCAAATGTGAAATATTAGTCCAGAAATTCGAACAAAGAAATGATTGAAATAGCTTGAACAAATGTTGAAACCAAGCTCCAAGTTGAGTGTACTCACGACGTTTCGATTGCTGGTATCCGCAGTCATCACCCGAAAACAAAGAAGGCGAAGAAGGCGAAGACGAAGTTGATATTCATTCACTTTCCTTAAGCTTATCCAGCTCTTTGAAGAAGTTATCCAGATTTGCCATGTTGTCAAAACTAACCGAAAGTAGATCTATCACATGAATAGTAAGTCTCAAGAACGGTGGTGGATATAGTTTATTATTTTTTTCTATTCACAAATTCATATGAAAGAGAAGTCCTATTATGTTCAAAGAATAAAGTGAATCAAGGGACAGGAGATACGAATTAACAATAATTTTGAGTACGAACTCTTTGAATGCCATTATTTCGTATCTCAAATTTGCCTATCAAAAAAATACAAGAACTAATATTTATCAAAATATTCATATTCAGTTTCGAAACTTAACAAAATTATTCTCTTCTAGGATTCGTTATTTGCAAATGTCAAAAATTTGAGATTTGACATATGTCAAATTTAAGATGCCTAGAAAACCCTGATGTATCTACTTATACCTGAATAATTTTGGGATAAACTTTGCGAAAACCGATTGCTTGATTTTAGATATCATTAAAACTTCAGATCACTATTGTAGATGGCGATCAGTCATATACATATGAAGCTCAATTTTCACCAGAGAGAAATGTGCAACCGAATATTCTACTAATGTTTATTATTTGCCTACTGAGATTTTGACAGCCCTGACAGCCAATCAAATGCGTTTCAGAAAACGTGCATGAAACGGGGAAACCTTACCCTTAAGATCCTGTCACTGTCACCTGCTACCTCTATAAGTTTTTAGTGTTTTTATATCAGTTTGTGAGACTAGACTTCGATTCCGAGAAAATATACTTTACCCATTCACCTGAGAATGTACGACAAAGTTGCCTTCTGTTAAAAAAACATGCTAACAACGGTTCAAAATACCTATCACATCGATATTTCCTTTATTCAAACAACCCGTTTTTTCAATCTTTCATTGATGAGAGCTATAGATGTTTCCTCCTCGATAAAAGACTTTCGCTCAAGCTGAAGAGAATAAAATTAGCTACGACGCTACATTCATGTTATTTTTTTTTGGGCGATTTGTTTTGTACTTACCTTAGGTACTGAATAAAGACGAATATCTGAATCCCCAGATTTTGACTGTTCACACAAAGTACAAAATCTTCTAAACATCGTGAAAAAGCACTTGTAATAACTTCAAAACTCATTCTACTTATATAGACTTTTTAACACTGTTGGGTGCGAAGATATAATTTCAGATAGTTTTCATTGACAACAATAAACCTCGAAGTAACGTCAATCTGACAAAACCGACATTTGACAGATTTTTGAAAATGCTCATTTAACGCCCCCTACACAAAAATTAGAAAGCTTTCGTAATCGTCGATTGTTTTTCGCCAAGAAATTCTAAACAATATCGAATCACTAGATACACCAGGGTTTCCCAGGTATCTTTGTCAAATTTGAGATAAACTCAAGAGGAGTTCCTGACTGCTAGGTAGAACGTGTTCCATTTAGGAGGAACTGTTTTTGAATTAACGCAGCACACTATCGAGGTTGAATATCTGCCCTTCTGCACTTGTATAAATTCGAATATTGACTCTTATGTTTTCTGATTATAGTAGGTTAAGAAAACAAAAAACCGACGGAAAAATCATCTTTGAATTTTCGAGGAGGTTGACAATAAAAAATAACGTTCTTACAATATTTGGTTTCACTGGCAGATAGTTTGATAGCCTCGGGGGGAGGGGGGGGGAGAAGATGAGCTTCAACAACTGTCAAAGATAAAACCACACATCTGTGTCACTATCAAATATTGTAGGGACATATCGGTCCAATTTCTTTCATGTAATAATCTGTGAGAATGAAAATAGTCATTTCTGTATTTATTGTAGTGTTCTCATTAACTTTCCTGTGAGAAAAAATCCGGGTTGGAGTATCTTTGATGTCCAATATCCCAAGGAACTTTTCAAAACGGTTCAGAAAACAAGAAGAAGGCAATGTATGGTTTTGGCAAGAGTCGATGTATTTAACCTCAGAAACAGAAGGAAAGTTAGAATAATTCGAACATCTCATTCGAATGGATATATACTATAAGATAAAAAGATAAATAACAGAAAGTGTAGTGATGTTTTCAGTAAAACAATATTCTGTTTTTAGTAATGAAAGTATCTTTCTCACTGAATTAATAAGTGTGTATATGACATGATTTACCTATTAGCTCCATGTATATATTATTGTATATATTACGAATAAAAACATTCGACATAGTCGATGTGCTTACTTGAAGGCTGGCGTTGAATCGAATGGTCTTTCGAACATTTCGTTCAGGCGAGTCTCAAATCTACCCACACAGTAGGTTTTGGCTGGCACCAGTCCGAAAACAACTACTCCCTTGGCTAATACCACGAAGGGCATTGAATTATATCCGACCGTTGCCAGTGCAGGTTTCTTCACAGAAGAAAAACCCGCATTTGCTTTTGGCGATACAAATGAAGGAATTGATTTTCAATTATAGGGACAGACACTCTTGTAGACCGGTTTGATCACTCGTCAGTACAAGGCAGTGCCATCATCGAAAGATCATTTGATTTAACGCCAGTCTTCAAGTAAGCCCATCGACTATGTCAAATGTTCTTACATTTTCCTCGCAGGAGGAATGGGCAAATTCGGTTTGTTTTTGGAATACCTCGTCCATGGGTAGATGGCGCAATAACTTCGTTGTTCGCATCAGCTTTGGTCGGGGCTTGATACTACGAGGGATTTTGATTTTTGATAATGGGAAGTCATCCACTTTATGTTGATGATGGCACTGCCTTGTACTGACGAGTGGCCAAATAGCCCGAGACCGGTCTGTGCCAAAGTGTGTCCGTCCCTATAATTGAAAATCAATTCCTTCATTTGTATCGCCAGAAGCAAATGCAGGATTCTCTTCTGTGAAGAAACCTGCACTGGCACCGGTCGGATATAATTCAATGCCCTTCGTGCTATTAGCCAGGGAAGTAGTTGTTTTCTGACAGGTGCCAGCCAAAACCTACTGTGTAGTTAGATTTCAGACTGGCCTGAACGAATTGTTCGAGAGACCATTTGATTATGAATGAAGGCTGTTTTTTTTAAGGAATCAGACATGAACAATCATATCGAAAGGAACAATAGAAACAATATTCTGTACCAGTTCATAATCTATAAAAAATTTCGCTTTATTGATAATAGTAAAATTGGAATATCCATAAAAATAATTGTTTGTTTTCAGTGATCAGTGATATAAGATACTCGTGTTTTATCTCGAGATGAAAGGAATTACTGGAAAGGCCTCTTAGCTATCCTCTATTTGCTTATCTCTAGTATGATTGGTATGAAATCGATTAGGATACGAACCTCAGTCGGTTTTATGGTTAAACGTTGCTAACTGAACTCATGATAAATGTTTTGTTACGGTGCTTTATGATGACAAAAATGAAGTGTGAGTATTTTTTGTATCTTTCATGTTTAATATACGCTCAATGAAGGATTCCTAATTTGTCAACTTGATAATTACAGAAACAACAATAGATTCTTGTCTTGAATATTTTGATCAATTTTTCAATTATGTTCATTCAAACTTTCACATCATCGTGATACAATAGGAGATAGTCCCAAACCTAATGTACAATCAAAAATAACCATGGAATGTTTGTTTTATCCAGAGATAAAGAGAGTCAACATTCAAACAAAAGTTACAAAGTATCGGGATTTTCATTCAATATCAGATACATATTTCATTTCAGGAATTTTTCAATAAAATAAAGATCACTTTCTGAAAATAACACTTACATAGCTTCTCACCTCGCCTTTTAAATATAAATAATTGTTTGTTTCCTCAGCTGAATAATTGATGCAAATGACTTATGACACCTATAATGGAAAACTACCTATAACGTTGACCAATTGAGTAAATATAAATTCTTGATATCATAATCACTTCCAAATTTTGCACACAACTGGGAAGTTGTGATGTACGGAAAAAAAGGAAGAATGAAAATGAAGTGATCCGTTTTTTGCATATTGGTTATATTTGGAGACCTCAACCTTTGGATATGGACTTACGTTGAAACAGACTAGAACGTGTTACCGCCAACTAAATGACCAACCAATATTTTTTTTGTCTGTGTGACTAAAAAATTTGTCATTGTCATGTTTTTCTCGAATGATATGCTGAAAAGTTATCAACTTCATCAGAGATTATTTTTGTTGCAGGTATACAAATGATTCTTGCAATTGCATTATCCGTTTTTGGAGGTAAGTTACGTAAAAAAGTGCATATTTCGAAAACTCATTATTCAGAATAGAAGTGAAATAGATTTGAGAAATGACCCATCTTTCCTTATATGGCATATAAAGTGTTCAATATGAATGTAAGTCGCATAATAAATGAGTCAGTTTTTCAAAATTTGGTTTCAAAAAGGGTTTTGATGTGAAGAGCACAAACCTTTCATCAATACTTCTTACGTATCCATTAATAGTGTCCTCTATTTCTCTAAGTTTCACATCGTGAATAATGGCCATTATTAAACGCTCGTTGAATATGCTATTTGCCAATCTAATTTCCATTAGTATTGTATAACAACGTATTTTCTGCGATAGAAATATCCAAATCAACTCAACTGCAAAATAATCGATACTATTTCAAGCATGAAATAGCAATAATCTGATAGAATTTCGATGTTCTTGATAAGCATCAATCAATATTGAAGATATGATCTACTACTTTGATCATTCCGTTTGTTTTCCTATCGAATACTTTGCTGTGTTTCATTATCTTTCAATGAACCACTTTTCTCAGTGGATAGTTTGTTCTCATCTAGGAGTTCAAGAAAAGGGAAAATTCTATTATGCTCAGATAACAAATTTTATATCGAGATGGAGATGAAAACGAAAAAGCAACAACAAATCTTCGAAATTTCAATCACACATGAATATAGTAACCTAAAAGGATAAGTAGCTTCCAGTGTTTTGTACGTCAATGAGTTCTTCAATATTGTTACAATATATCCTTGGGTTCGATGATTAAAACACCAAACAACACTAAACTTCTTTTATTATAACTCTCTATCACAATACAATACAACACAGTCACTTAAATCGCTCTGATAACTTTCCAATGCTCGGCACTAAACTCTCTGTACTAAAAATTCTCCTTTAGCACAAAGCTCTGCTCCACTTAGATCTCAATAACTCTCGTCACTTAGCTCTGAATAAAACTGCCGAATCAATAACTTTATGTAATACCAATTCTCTCCACTTAAAAACTCTGTCCCGTATTTATGTATATTATCACTTGCACAATCTAATATTAAATGTGTCAGTTGGTGCACGTTCGATAACCATTTTAGATGCACTAAGAATGTCTTCAAGCCAAACAATATACAGGGTAGGTAAAAAAGAGTTCAAGAATAAATATTCTCCATTTTGAGAAGTACAACATGTAGGTAATTTAAAAACGTTTAAGTGCTGAAAGTTATACTCATATTCAAAGTCAAAAGACAATCTATTCTGTATAAGTAGTTGAAATATCTGAAACGCGCAGAAAATCAAAAAAAAAGAGCGAAGATTTTGAAAATGCGCAGATTTTTTGCTTTTTGCTCCTTATTGGTGACCCTGATGGTGAAAAGATACCCATACCTCTCAAAGTCAAGTTTGTTAACAACAGAATACTTATATATACAGAAGCGAATACAATGACATTTTCGGTAAAGGCCACGCCTTCCCAAGGTGCACCAATAAGAGCGTACTAAAAAATTCTCTTGCTTTTGCTGCAGTGAGTCAGATGAAGACAGCTTATTAATTTGACGCATGTCACTTAGGAATTTCTCAGTGTATTTTCCTATTGAGGGTATATATTGTCAGATTTTTCAGTGTACATGCCAAAGTTCGATCAAGGTCAAATATTTTTGGGACAATTGTGTTAGGTTAGCGTTTCGCTTCTGTATATAGCAATTGAGTAAGTATTCTGTGAAAAAACGTCGAAATCAAAATGTACGCCTGTGAAGAATCTTCGCGAGAAGCCCCGATGACGCATCTCGAATTCTCCAGGCGGCATTACGGTTTCTTGTAAAATGACATTCGCTAGGACGCGATCCTTCGCCTTGCGTTTACGATATGGTCAGGGCCGGCGCTAGGACATAACATTATCCCCCTCTCAATTTTGATCGTCCCGATCAAATAACATCTCGTTATGCCCATTGTAACATTTTAGTCTCTTTAGGTGTACAACTTTCCTTTTTGTTCTAGGCTTACGTTGAACACTGTACACCACATCATTCATCCTACGACGGGGGTTATACAACCACACTCGATCTTCTTCTTGAAATCCGCCAGTATATGCCTTTCGATAGTGCCGCGCCTTCCTCCTATCAATGCGCTCTAGCATCTCTTGTTTCTTAGGGAATGGAACTTTTCTTGATGGTTGTTGAATCAAGTGACTTCTTGTTTGACCAAGTCAGCCCTTCCAGTTGTTTTCCTCTCGGAGATGTCACTTGTACCTCCAACGCGACACCTGGCGGCTCTCACAAGGATGGCTGGTTTTGTCTTCACCCGGGCTTATCCAAAATCCGATGGCTGGACGCTGCATTCAGGGACATTATTCTCTATTACATCCATTTTATTCATTTTCCCTGGAATGGTGAGGCTCTCAGATGTTATTTTTAGCCTGTTAACACCCTCGTTGACCTTTACCTCGCAGGTGATTGCGAAATTGGCGGCGTCCTGGTAGGTGAGTTGGATCTTGGGGGCATTCTCACCTTGCAATCTTTCTTGAAATGTCCGGATCTTTCACATCTATAACATGTTCTCTGTAGCATTCTTTCCTTGCAGTCTTTTATGAAATGCCCTGGCCTCCTACATCTATAGCAAATCCTTTGCGGCATCTTCACCCAACAGTCTTTTACAAGATGTCCTAGTTTTCCACATCTATAACACGTTCTCTTCTTCTGGGTGCTCATTCGACTTATTAATGATTTGATCTCTTCCAGAACTTTCTCGAATAAACCATACGCCGCGTCAGATCTTTGTTCGAGATCGTCAACTGTTACCGCTCGCACTTTCGGCCTTGAGGTGTTGAAGGCCGCCTCCACTTCTAGCGAACGTACCAAGGCATCGCTACTTCTTTTGAAACTTGCAAGTCGCAGAGTTCTTTGGATTTCTGGGTCTCTAAGTCCGTCAATAAATATCTGCACAGCCAACTGCTCTTTGTTGAAATCTTCGGGCACATCTGGGTACGCCAGCTGGATTATGCGTCGAACATCTGCCTCAAATTCCTGCAGACTCTCACCTGATTTTTGTGTGCGAGTCTTCTTTTGGGCCCGGTACAGCTGTTCTCGGTGTTGATCGCCATACCTCAACTCTAGTGCAGAAATCAGGTCCTCATATTGCTTCTGCTGTTCTATGGGTATCGTTTGTAATATACCCAAAGCTGGCCCTCTCGAAGCTACTATGAGTGCCGTAGCTTTTTCTTCTTCGAAAACCATCCATTGGTCTCTGCAGCAGCCTCAAACTGTCTACGATACATAGCCCAAGACGACTGTCCGTCAAAAGTCGGTGGTTTCACAGAAATTGTTGATGTGACAACCCTGTCTTGGTGATCCTGATTTTTGAGAAGAACTATCTGCTTTTCTAGACCTCTCATTTCATTCCTCAACTCATTTTTCATCTCCTCTCGTATTGTATGCACTTCCCTTCTGATATCGTCGTCGATTTTCTTGACGTTTTCCTTCAGTTCTCCTTTCAGAATTTCTTTCAGTTCTTCCAGAGCATCTTTCAGTTCTCTCATTCGTACCTGGTTTTCGTCGAAGAAGTTGTCCTGATGTTCTAGAACCTTCTGGAAGTCTGCTTTTCGTTGTTTTTCTATCTGCTCTAATTCATTCTTTTCTTTTTCTAGAATTTTCTGGAGTGTTTCTTCTCGTTCTTTCCTTTCAAGTTCTCGTTCTTTCTTTTCATCACGTTCTTTCTTTTCATCTTCGAGAATTTTCTGGAGTCCTTCTTCTTGTTCTTTCTCTATTTTTTCTCGTTCTTTCATTTCATCTTGCCGCCGCTTCTCTTCTAATTCTTTTTCCTTCTGTCGTCGCTTGTCTTTTAGTTCTTTCTGCTCCAGCCGTCGTTTTTCTTCCCCCTGTCGTCGCTTTTCTCTTTCTTGTTTTTTCCCCTGCCACCGTCTTTCTCATTTTTGGTAATAATTATTAAACATGTCCTCCACCGTATCGTTATAACGTACTCATATTCACCATCAATTTTTTTTATTTACCAGCAAAAATTCCACTTACGATTTATCCCTTGGAAAATCCCACTTCTGACACCACTGTTACGATATTCCTCTGGGTTCGTCGATTAAAACACAAAACAACACTAAACTTCTTTTATTATACCTCTCTATCGCAATACAATACAACACATTCACTTAAATCGCTCTGATAACTTTCCAATGCTCGGCACTAAACTCTCTGTACTAAAAATTCTCCTTTCGCACAAAGCTCTGCTCCACTTAGATCTCAATAACTCTCGTCACTTAGCTCTGAATAAAACTGCCGAATCACTAACTTTCTGTAATACCAATTCTCTATCCGCGGCGAAGCCTGTCCCGTATTTATATCTCTGCGTACGCCTGTGAAGAATCTTTGCGAGAAGCCCATTACGGTTTCTTGGAAAATGACGTTCGCAACGACGCGATCCTTCGCCTTGCGTTTACGATATGGTCAGGGCCGGACGTAACAATATCAGTTTTTCAGAATTCAAGAATATTTTGTTATAAATTTCTATTTTCGAATGGAATATACAGTTTTCTCCACTATATATGATTGTGGTCTATTAATATCTATAAAAAAAATCATAATTTTCAAAATGACCCATTCCTTATAAGTGGTAATTGAATGATATCGAAATGAATTGTCTTCTTAAAAAAATATCTAGAAGTGAGTTCAGAACCCGAATAGTGAAGCAAAACCGGAGACCCTGTCAGTTGGTTGAATTAATTCTATGCTGAGCTCTGTAGCCTCCGAATTTCCTGTCATTTTTCCACATCGATGATAATCATCAATTTTCCTGATCCTATTGTTTTGTTCACATGTATTAGACTGATAAAAAAATTAAATTCATTCTTAAATAGCTCTAGCTGCTGATCCTGACCCATTGTGTCCGTATCCTACCAAGCATGTGGTCTACATTCCTGATTTAACGAACTGCAATAGATATTACAGCTGTGACCTAGAAGGTCAGAAGACACTCTATGAATGTCCTGCAGGATTTGCTTGGAACATCGCGAGACTCAATTGTGATTTGGAAAAAAACACGGATTGCTGTGAGTAGAGAGTCAATAATTGTAAATGTGAAATTTTCATTGTGACACTAGACGACATTCGATAAGAATAAAGTGATGACTTTGTTACAAATTTGTTTATTGTCAATTGATATTAGGGTCACTTATCAAGATTTATTATCATTCAAGTCGACGATATTTTGACCAACAAGGTGGAAAGTTAGAAGGTAGAGGAATCGTCTCAGCTGAGTTCACATTTTTATTCAAAAGGACAGACGATTTGATGTATCACTACTTTTGTTCGGGCTTGAAGGTTGAATTCGGAGAATTACCATTTATAATAATTGTCGAGATTACTTTATCTGGATTCATTATTATTAAGGAGGTTCGATAGTCGGGACTTGGTGGGGAAGCGAAAAAGAAGGACAGAGTAACAGAGCGCGAGCTGGCGAGAGAATATCTGGCAACGCTGTCCTGCGTCCGGTTTGAGAGCTGATTGCGGCTTTTTTTGTAGCGTCAGTATTATAATCCAAAAACGATTATTCGCGTATCGCGTAGTAAATGAATATGTCTGAAAATACTAAAAATAGTTTTCGCTGGAAAGGCAAATTTGTTAAAGAAAAAGTGCACCGCGCAATGCAACAACGTGTCATAAATGGTAAAAGTAGATGTGAAGAAAATACAGATGTTCCCATATCAAATGTAAGAGGTAACAGGATTGTCTCGCTGAAATACATGGCCCAGCAAATGCAATGCCTAAATTGCAAAGAATTTTTATCATTACAAAATATCGAAGGAGAAACTCATCATGGTCTAGCATCTATTTTCTGCCTACGCTGTCAAAAATACTCGAAAGTGACAACAAAAAATGATTGATAAAAAATAAATGGTCGTGGACCTTGAAAACACAAAATGAGCTGAAAGAATTCCGAAAGAACAACAATAAAATATGATTATGGCAAATTAGCAATTATTCAACAGAAAACAACTACTTCCCGAGCTGATACCCCGACGGCTATTGAAATAAAACTGATGAGTGTGCATCTGCTTATGAGATGGCACTGTGTAATGGGCTTTGCCCCATTGCGTGCCCATTTTCTCTAACTGGTTTAATTATTATTCTTTTATTATTATTAATATTTTTGGTAGAACACAGACGATTATCATCGTCTGTAAGAATAATAATAATAGTAATAATAAATCGGCTTTATTTTTTCACATGAAATTATTACATAATTGATTATTACAAAAATCAACTTGGAGGCGAGATTTAGCAGAATGAGCTATTCTTAAATCTAACCTCCAGCTGATTGAGAAGAAAAAATACAATGATATAATTAGTAATAAAATATTTAGAAGGGAAATAAACATTATGGAGACAGCGTGTAGCATATATAGGTGAAGGAACATTGTTGAGCTTCATTTGCGCGGTCAATAAATACAGGAAATAAAAAGTTTTAGACGAGATGACTATTCAAGCACCGAACTGAGCACATAGCAGACTCTTTTTCACATTGAACTTGAAATGTTTACTATTCTTGTAATGCTCAGGTATACTATTGTATAGTTTGATAGAATTATAGGTGAAACTCCTTTGATAGAGTGCTGTGTTGTGACCTGACACCGTTAAAATGTTTCCGTGTCCGACATTCACATCATGCTTTTGATTTCTTGAAATGAATTTGCTTTTCAGATTGTCTGGCCCATCGTGAATATTTTTATGGGTGAATGACAATAAATGTAATTTCCAACGGTTCTCCATGTTGAGCCATTTGAGCTCTTTCATCCTATCGGTTACGTGATCATTACGTGAATCTACCCTGTACTGACGATGGTCAGAGACCCCAAAACCAGTATACAGGTAATTTCTCTGTCTCAAATGTCTAGGTCAAAGCATTTGCAAAGTAAGGTCTGTAGAAACTTTTCACAGATATTCTGGATATTCATCAGTTGTAATTAAATAACCGCCGGGGTATTATCTCTGGAAGTAGTGGTACTCCATTGAGTATTTGCCATAATCCTACTATATAGGTGATTGCGCATTTGGATTAATCCAAACTCTTTGTGCTTTATGTGTGGTTTCTGAATTTTGAAAGACTACAGTGCATCTTGTACTCGAACGTAACGTTTGATGATAACAAAAATCGGCAGTGACGCAACGAAACAGGTGCAGGGCTGCAATAGGTCCAACGCCTGACCGATGAAAAAAAGAATGTTCTAATAGAGGCAGCTCGCTTTGTAATTCAATAACATCTGAAAAACATTTCGGATATCCCGATTCATCATTATTATTCCCAACCTCATATGAAGTATAATAATATATTTTACATATTTGTGTTTCTCTTCATTTTCCTCTTCTCTTTTGCTTTATTAGGTTTAAAAATGCCGCCCCTGAAGAACTGCCGCCTGAGGCGACCGACTACCTACCTCACCCCTAGCGCCGGCCCTGGTTTTTGCGTCGCCGAGCTGCTGTTCGGTTTGTGCGAAGCGCTGTTGCCAACACTTTCGAATCACGTACACTTTTCTCATAATTTCATTGATTATTCTTTAAAATGATCGATAAGGTAAAATCAAATTGGGTGGAAAATGATCGTTGATTGTTAGGCTATCCACTCATGCTAAATTTATTTTGTTTCCTGCATTTTTCAATCCGCAGTCACGGAAAATGTATGAGAAATTGGACTTCTCCCATAAGAGCCCATGTTGAAATACCGGATTCCAACAAACATTTACTCAAAAAATCATTCGGTAAGAAACGTAAAAAAAATGGTACATTAATCTATATTCATTGGGTAACTTGTATACCAAGTTACATTCGGTTCTGTGCATATGTCTGTAAGTATCGAACCTCCTTAAATGCCGCACTACCTTCATGATATTTGTTATTTTTGATCTTCTTGAAATGAGATTCTCTATTCGGTTGTGGTTCACAGGAATGTGGAATACCAAAGTAATTAGCACTCCAAACTTCTTTAACCCAGATAAGTATTCTTAACGAAGTCGTAACACCCAGTCATCGTAGTCAAATTCAAGATGTATGAGCTTCTGAAGAAGCTAGCCACTCGCCAGCGCCAGCGCCAGCGAAACATCAGGAAGGAATTCCAAATAAACGACGGTCTTGAAACCAGAATGAATGTAGTGATACCTCGGCCGCGAAAGCCTTAACAATTTTGTAAAACGATTTGATGTTCGTTGCATTCGCAAGACTTGCCGAGTGACACTCATGGAACTTGTAACATGTCGAAATAACTGTCTGGCATTGAATTTGTGAATGCAATTATTAAGTATATCGATAATCCGATACCTGTCCTTCCCTGTATGTAGACCAAAAATGATTTTTTTGGCGACCAGTGGGCTCCTTCAACTTGGCTGTAAGATATGCTCGTTGTAGATCTGCAGCACTTCTCGGTGTCTTGGAAGATTGAGTTACTGTTGCTTCACTAGATAACGTTTTGCCTTCAGTTGTGTAGCTTACGTATTTCGTTACATATGAAATTCATCAAAGCATGTTCAGTGAAATATTACAGAGATGCCATTGACCATCTTGTGAGTTCTGTTTTGTGTGGATTAAATATTTTTTGTGTGCTTATATTGAAATGCAATCAATACAAGTATATCACTTATACGTATATCATTGTTTTGATTCAGTGTAGTATTTTTTAGATCTTGAAAATTCATGGAATAGGATCTCTGAACTATTTCAGCAAATCTTTCGACATTATTGAATAGAAAACAACAAAGTTTTGAAACCGAAATATAACAAATAATCGAACTATACACTAGGAAATTATGCTCGAATCGATCCAAGAAGACCCCACATTTGTAAAAATGAATTTTCAGAATAAATCTGACTTTGATATATTTTTCCTCTTTTACAGCTCAGATTTCAACTTTGAGTCCTACAAGTACACGTGGTGAGTATTATTCATTATTATAAACTTGCACAATGCAGGCAATACTAAAAAAATTTGGCATCAAATTTTGCTCTGCAAAAAAGTTTCGGAAAAACTTTTTTGCGTTAATGTTGAGATAATTTTGAATCTAACAATTTCTCAGATATAAACGATGGAATTCATAAAACGATTCTGGTCGAATAATGACTGGAAGTGAAAAAAAATTCGCTCAGAAAAGTTCATCTACCTGAACCGAAAGAAAAAAGCTTTTTGACATTAACAATTCAAAGAGTGCATGAGATTTCTGGGTCATAAGCTTCTCTCTCAGCATTATTTATTATGTCAAACATCAACTTAAAGGTATATCTGAATGTTTTTCCCCTCTTTTCATTGGTACTCAATTTGTTTCGGCTCCATCGAGATTTCAATTTGAATTGATCTTTTTTGTGATCATCAATAGAAAACAAACACTTTCTCTCAACTTTGGGTACCTCCTTTCTGAGCTTCACATTTTTTCTATTTCAATTTGAGATATTAGCTACAAAACTCCTCGAAATGCACAAGATCCATTTGCTTCCGAGATGTTGCACGGTACTGCAAACTTTTTATATGATTTGTTTGACATAATATTCTGATTTCTCATCAGCGGAACCAGATCAGGATTGTCCAGCCACTGGAAGTGAACAAATCGTATATGACAGTGACTGCAGCAAATATTATCAATGTACTAATGGACGCAAGGAACTGAAAAACTGTCCTGAAAGCTTGTTTTTTAATATCAAGAAGGGAGTGTGCGATTTCATAGAGAATACAGATTGTCGTAAGTATCTCAGTATCCATTCGATATATACTTTCACTCATTTAATTGAGCATTGTCTTGTCAATATTCCACCCCAATTTCACAGAAATAATTGAACTGAATGGAATTCTCATGTTTTCTCACTGATCCACATCAGATCATGATTTGTCACTCAATTACTTCATTTCAATTTGAGTTACATTACAACGATCCCTTTTTTTTCAGAACGTCCTACTACTAGACCAACAAGTGAGTACCAGGGACAATTCATTCTCAATTATACCACCTTTTTTTCACATTTCAGAACCAACAACCATTTCTAAAACGACACCCATTCCAATCACAACTACTGGTGAGTAACGTCTACGTATCATTGAACTTTCAGCTTCACATTCATATTCATTTCAGTGAATCCAAATCCAGATGTTGATTGTCCTGCCAGTGGATCAAAACAAATCGTATATCCTAGTGACTGCAGCAAATATTATCAATGTACTGATGGACGCAAGGAACTGAAGAACTGCCCGGAAAGCTTGTTTTTCAATATCAAGAAGGAAGTATGCGATTTCATAGAGAATACAGAGTGTCGTAAGTATCCAAATGTCCTTTTTATATATTTTTTCACTCATTCATTCATGCCTTGTCTTGTCAATATTTCACAGCAATTTACAGAAATATATATTAACTTTTATTTATTTCAGAGCGTCCGACTGCTAAACCAACAAGTGAGTAATGAAAACAGTCGATGTCTTCAAATGAATTGTGTTTCATCTCTTTGTTATCCATCTGGGTTGAAGCTTCTCCTCTTCCGATTTTATTGGGGATGTGTGAAAGCAGTAGTCAGTAACTTTAGCTGTCCTTTGATCGCATAGGCTTTACCATCTGGGCTCACTAGTGAGAGTGTTCAGTGATAAGAATATGGAATGAAAATATGTCTCTTATGTGGAACGATACACTTCCCCACTATAGGTGGTTTGTGCCAAAAAAAACATAACTGTTTTTTTTTCATATTTCAGAAACAACAACAGCTACACGAAGAACAACATCCATTCCAATCACAACTACTGGTAAGTGATATCAACCCACTGTTCTTCATACTATCACTATACTTACGGACGCATGGAATTGAATTTCTCATGTATAATGATCCACATGGGATACCTACCTATTTGTCACTTACTCAATTATTTTTTCAATTCGCGTAACTTTATAACGATCCTTTTTTACTGCGAGACCAACAGGTGAGTATTGGGGACAATCCATTCTCAGTTATACCACCTTTCATCTACCTAGTTGAATATTTTTTTCTTATCAATGTGATAATAATACTATCAGATGTATATCTTTGAATAACTATCATAGGCAAATTTGTGCCCGATTCCACTAAAAGTGGTTTCTACCAAGAATTTTTTTTTTATTTCAGAACCAACAACAACACCTAAAACTACACGCATGCCAATCACAACTACTGGTAAAGAACGTCTACATATACTTGACCTTTCAGCTTCATTTATATTCATTTCAGTGAACCCAAATACAGATGTTGATTGTCCTGCCAGTGGATCAAAGCAAATCGCATATCCTAGTGACTGCAGCAAATATTATCAATGTACTGATGGACGCAAGGAACTGAATAACTGTCCCGAAAGCTTGTTTTTCAATACCAAGAAGGGAGTATGCGATTTCTTAGAGAATACTGAATGTCGTAAGTATCTGAATGTCCTTTCAATTTATTTTTTCACTCATTCATTTATGCCTTGTCTTGTCAATATTTCACATCAATTTCACAGAAATATATATTAACTTTCATTAATTTCAGAGCGTCCGACTGCCAAACCAACAAGTGAGTAATGAAAACAGTCGATGTCTTCAAAGGTATTGTGTTTCATCTCTTTGTTATCCATCTGGGATGAAGCTTCTTCTCTTCCGATTTTTTTTGGGGATGTGTGAAAGCAGTAGTCAGTAACTTTAGCTGTCCTTTGATCGCATAGGCTTTACCATCTGGGCTCACTAGTGAGAGTGTTCAGTGATAAGAATATGGAATGAAAATATGTCTCTTATGTGGAACGATACACTTCCCCACTGTAGGTGGTTTGTGCCAAGGAAAACATAACTTTTTTTTAATATTTCAGAAACAACAACAGCTACACCAAGAACAACATCCATTCCAATCACAACTACTGGTAAGTGATATCAACCTACTTTTCTTCATACTATCACTGTACTTATGGACACAAGGAATTGAATTCTCATGTTATAATGATCCACATGGGATACCTACCTATTTTGTCACTTACTCAATTATTTTTTCAATTCGCGTAACTTTATAACGATCCTTTTTTACTGCGAGACCAACAGGTGAGTGTTGGGGACAATCGATTCTCAATTATACCACCTTTCATCTACCTAGTTGAATATTTTTTTCTTGTCAATGTGATAATAATACTATCAGATGTATATCTTTGAATAACCATCATATGCAAATTTGTGCCCGATTCCACTGAAAGTGGTATCTACCGAGAACTTTTTTTTTTATTTCAGAACCAACAACACCTAAAACCACACTCATTCCAATCACAACTACTGGTTAATAACGTCCACATATCCTTGACCTTTCAGCTTCATTTATATTTATTTCAGTGAACCCAAATCCAGATGTTGATTGTCCTGCCAGTGGATCAAAACAAATCGCATATCCTAGTGACTGCAGCAAATATTATCAATGTACTGATGGACGCAAGGAACTGAATAACTGTCCCGAAAGCTTGTTTTTCAATATCAAGAAGGGAGTATGCGATTTCTTAGAGAATACAGAATGTCGTAAGTATCTGAATGTCCTTTCAATATATTTTTTCACTCATTCATTTATGCCGTCTTGTCAATATTTCACATCAATTCTACAGAAATATATATTAACTTTCATTAATTTCAGAGCGTCCGACTGCTAAACCAACAAGTGAGTAATGAAAACAGTCGATGTCTTCAAATGTATTGTGTTTCATCTCTTTGTTATCCATCTGGGTTGAAGATTCTTCTCTTTCGATTTTATTGGGGATGTGTGAAAGCAGTAGTCAGTAACTTTAGCTGTCCTTTGATCGCATAGGCTTTACTATCTGGGCTCACTAGTGAGAGTGTTCAGTGATAAGAATATGGAATGAAAATGTGTCTCTTATGTGGAACGATACACTTTCCCACTGTAGGTGGTTTGTACCGAGGAAAACATAACTTTTTTTTCAATATTTCAGAAACAACAACAGCTACAACAAGAACAACATCCATTCCAATCACAACTACTGGTAAGTGATATCAACCTACTCT